>VXBJ01001017.1:771824-893556 GCA_013400055.1 Nycticryphes semicollaris
TACGAGGAGAGGCTGAGGGAACTGGGCATGTTTAGTTTGGAGAAGAGGAGGCTGAGGGGAGACCTTATTGCCCTCTACAACTACCTGAAAGGAAACTGTAGAGAGGCAGGGATTGGCCTCTTCTCCCAAGGGAATAACGACAGGACCAGAGGAAATGGTATGAAGCTGCGGCAGGGGAGGTTTAGATTAGATATTAGGAAGAATTACTTTACTGAAAGAGTGGTCAGGCACTGGAACAGCCTGCCCAGGGAGGTGGGGGAGTCGACATCCCTGGAGGTATTTAAGAAACGTATAGACGTGGCTCTTCAGGGCATGCTCTAGTGGCCAAGATTATTGGTTTGTGGTGGGGTGTTGTGCGTGGGGTTGTGGGTGTGGGGTTTAGTTGGTGGGTGGCTTTTTTGGTTTTGTTTGTTTGTTTTTGTGTGGGTTTTTTTTTTGTGTGTTTTTGGGGGTTTTTTTGTTTGTTTTTTTTTGTTTTTTTGTTTTTTCATGTGGTTGGACTCGATGATCTCAAAGGTCCCTTCCAACCACTAAGATTCTGTGATTCTGTGATTCTGTGAAAATAAAGATACAAGTAAGACTCCAATACACAGGAAAGAGAGACTCTCTAACTGTTTCTCAGACAAAGGTAATTGATTTATTTCTTGCAATCCTGTAAGAATTAGTTTTCCAGTAGAGTTAGTTATGTAATGTCCTCATTTCTTCAGCTATACTTTATTTATGCATTCTCCTTTTCTTCACACGATGAATGCAATAATCTAAACATCATCCCAATGTATTCTAATGTAGCAGATTATCCTGATTTAATATTTAGGGCTACTGAGACAGATGTTCTCTTTCGTTATACCAGCAGAAATCCCACACTGACTCTGCTACTGATGACAGCTATAGAACCGCACAAAGTTTACACTAGGCTAACAGCAACTTTTTCCATTACCTTGTGGTAAATCATGTGAACAGCACCAAAACTTCATGGCAAGTTTTGATCCTTTCATGCTGTCAAATTTCCTTCCTTGGGGTCTTGGACATCAACATCTCTCAATATCTCTGGGCAACCTGTGCCAGAGTTTGACCACCTTCACAGAAAAAAAAAAAAAATACCCAAAAAAAAAAAACCAAAAACTTTCCCTCTTCGTCCCTCCTGTTTAATCTTGAAATGAAATTTCTTTTATTTTTGTGCCCATTGCTTCTTGTCCCATCACTGGGAAGAGAAGAGCCTGGGTCCATCCTTGCACTCTTCTAGCAGGTGTTTGTACATATGGATGAGATGCCCCTGAGACCGCTCCAGGATGAACAGTCCTCTCTCTCGCCTTTCTTCATAGGAGAGGTGCTTCAGTCTCCTATTCATCTTCATGTTGCCTACACTGGACTGGCTCCAGTATGTCCATGTCTCTCTTGTACTGGGGAGCCCAGCACTGGTCCCAGAACTTCAGATGTGTCTCACCAGTGGTAAGCAGAGGTGAAGGATCCCTGTCCTTGACCTGCTGGCAGCACGCTGTCCAGTGCAACCCAGAAGGTTAGTGGCTCTCTTAACCCCCAGGAGACATTGTTGGCTCATATTTGTGTTGTTTTCATCTTAATCCTTTCTATTCTCTGAGTTACTGTTATTTGAATGTTGCTTAGTCTTCAGCATGGACTACGAAATTTAGGAATTTGAGTGTTACCTTATACTAGTGAAAATTCCTCATTAGTCAATCATTCACATACTCATTGGTTTTTTGGGGTTAGGCTCTTGTTTTGAGGGGATTTTTGTTGTCTGGAAAATGCTTGAGTTTAAAAAAAACAAACAACCAAAACCCTACAGAAAAGGGCAGATGGATTGATGACTAATGAATCTTCCGAAATAAGCTATATAAAGACATTGAAAATACACGTGAACTAAACAGTGGAGCAGAGGAAAAGGTAGAAAGAAGAAATCTCTTGAGAAATCAATAGAATACACACAACTTTTTGGTTGACCATGGATTATAATTTATTCAGTCAGGTATGAATGTTTCCACAATTATTCACAATCTTGGACTCTCTGTTGTGACCTTCTTGTAGCTTAAAAAAACCTACCCCAAAATAGCAAATGCAAAGGGAATTCAGAGTTTTAAAATAGGTCATAAGACCAAAAATTATTTATGTCTCTATTTTTCATACAATTTCTAGTTTTCTTGCAGAAATTTTGTGTCTCTCTCCTTCCAGCCATTACACAAGTTAGTCTGAAAGTGCTCAGTGGGGGTTGAACATTACTAAACCACAGACTTACAAGTGGACAGAGTGGTCACAAAACCCTTGTGGAAAACCAATCTCAGGGAAATTTTGCATTAATATTTCACATGTAGCATTTGGGAAATGTTCACTGTAGGAGTCAAAAGAAATTGGGCACTCAGAAGCGGGGACCCATAAAGTCACTCATTTCAGCAGCAGCTTCATAGAATCTCTGACAAAAACCTGAATGTCTCATCAGTCCTGCAGTAAGCACATGTGCTTAGCCAGATGTGCAGTTTGCAACTTAGGTCCAAGTGAACAAGAGGGTCTCAGTACAAAAACATTCACCTGGGAGGAAGAAAGGTGGCGTTTTCTCACAGATAAGAAATAGAGGAATAAAATCTTTCAAGTGTATGAAATATTTTGTCTTTGTACTCTTTATTCTAACAATGAAGGAAATACTTTACTTCGCAGTGATGAGTATTTTAACTTAAGACAGTTAATAAAGCCTGACACTGAGGTAGTATGTTATCCAGTGCAAAAAATGAGAAAGAGAAAATGCAGAACTCAGCACCTGCCTGACTTTGTTGCTTCTGGATGCCCATGACAAATCGTTAGTTCATTTGCCAAATGTAATCTATTTTTTTTTATTCTTCATTAAGCTAGAAATAAAGCAGCTCAAAGATACAAACAAGCAAAATATTGAATTAAAACATACTGGAAATTATGTATAGTTCAACTATATTTTCTGGAGTTTTTTTTTTTTTACTAAGGCGTAAGTGCAGTACATTAAGGAGTCATGCATTTTTAAAATACGATAGCAATTTTTTTCTTACGTTTACATTTTTCTGCAACCAGGAGCTGACAGAAAAATAATTTGAGTTATAGTAGCTTGTGAAAGAAAGGTGTTTGGGACTATTAGGTCCTCTTGCAACGAAGGAAAGATATGGAACCCAACAGGAAGACATCACATACTTAACACAAATGGGCCAAAATGTTGCAAACCTCTAGAAAATGTCACATTAGATAATATACACCTAACTAGAGTTGACATTAGACAAAAGCACTTCTATAATCAACAGGGACATGGGAGAAGAGTAGAGAGGAGGAAGCTCCTGGATTATCATCAAAAAAAAAAAAAAAAAAAGGAAAGAAAAGGGAAAGACTGAAAGACTTAGTCAGCTATGATGAAAGAGAAGCAAACTGCCCAGATGAAGATTCTTCACAGGGAGCCAAAGAATTGGGAATTAATAGATTTACTAAGGAAAATGACAGACCAATCTATTTAGCCAGTCATAACTTGGGAGAACAATGATTAAGCAGCATTTAATTCCCAACCAAGAGAAAGAAAGCATGTGCAAGGAATGGGCACATCATTCACAGCACAAGGAAATGGCAGAAGAAAACTGTTGCCCTCCGGGGCTGTGGAAAAGTGAGGAGCAGAGCGAAGGTGCTGTGTGCATGAGTACAAACTGATGTGAGGATGCATAATGAAGAATCCTCTAAGACGGAGAAGGGGAATTATTCCAAAAGTTTTCTGGAGAAAAAAAATAAAATAATTGTTGAGATGTTTGCAAAGCATTAACATGCCTGTGCTAAAATTCACATATTTCACAGCAACTAGAGATAACTCCTACCTACTAATCCATGTGGAGAAGAATAAACAAAGGAATTTTGCTCAAGTGGAGGAATGAAACTAACTGTTACCATCTAGAAAAGAAATATTTGACAAGATGATGGTTACTACAGATAAGGACTGGAACAAGAAGTCTATGTTGCAAGACTTTTCTTGAAAAAGATAAAATAATACAAGCTGTATTTATCTTTCATTTATTGAAGAGAACAAATCCAGTGAATTTTATTTCTATCATCACAACATTCAAAGTAGTGAAGTAAAAATTGGTGTATAATAAAAAAGTTATATACCAAACAAAGATTCCATGTCAAACTCACTACTTCCTTTAATTTTGGTGCTGGTATTTTATCAACACATACCATTGATTCAACAAGCCGGCTTCCAAGCTTGTTACATCAGCAAAAATATTAAATATTATCTATTGTTATTAGCCTAGATTTGGCAAAAGTTAACAAGACTACACTACAAGATACACACATTAGAAATTAGGGCAAGAGAATATCTTTGAATTACTACCACATGTGCCTCAAGTTATATTCAGGGAGTCACAAGTTCCAGCACGCAGTTTACACTGAAGTGTAATTTACAGCAGAACTTACACATTAAGCTTTCATGGTGGTAGGTGTGTGTCTCATTATTTTTTAAAGAGTGGTTTGGATGACAGTGATTTGTCCCACATATGTAGTCCTTACACATAACAGACTCTGTTAATGTTCATGGCCTGCCTATTCAGGTGATAGTCACATTCTTCTGGCTCTCTCCTTGAATTTTCTTTGCCATATGTGACATATATTTGCTTACACAAGACTCGCACCTTATATTTTGCCATGTCACCATATATATCTGTATTTCAGATCCTAAACTATACTTCACACTACATTTGCATTGTTTTGCTCCTTCATCCTTGTGCCCCAACACATGTGCTTTAATCAAGGCTTGCAAACAATCTATCCACCCACTCATCTGTTCAAAAGCCAAAATGTCTCCAGATTTTAAGCTGTCTTTTGGCTGCAAAATTATCTTCCAAACATGAATGGGCAGTAAACATCACAGCTGGCACAGCTGGCTGCTCATGTTTGCAAGCAAGTAAACAATTTTTTGATACATCTTCAGCTGCAGAGATAGATGCCAAACTGCAGCAGATCAGGCCTGCTAATAAGAACCACACAAATCTCAATGAAAGCATCAAGGAAAGGCTGCCTGCGAGGAAGGCCCACAACATGGCAAGGGAGCAGCAATGAAAACTGAATTCAAAGCAGAAAGGAATTCTTCCACCTCTTTTGCTACAGGCTAACGGGGTTTAGGCTCGATTCAGGCCAATTTGTCACTTCATACTTGGAGGCTGATATCAAGAGGGACCCCACCCTGACACTTATCATTGTCCTGTGACAGCACAGCCAAAGAAATCCCAGAACTTTGGGAGGGGGAAGAAGGGAGACATTCAGCACATGTAACTTATGAAACTGAGGACTCAGCAAATCAGTGTCTACTGGAAGGGCAGAGCTGAAAGGTATTGAAGCAAAAGTCTTCAAAGATACTTAGAGATCTACATTAGGAAGTAGACCAGCTCAGACTGGCTCAGATCAAACAAGGAACATATTTTCTTCTCAAGGAAGAAGAGTAAGGGACACAACAAACTGCATGAAAACAGTGTTTGATAAAACACACTTTCACCTTTTCCTCCTCCACACCTTTATTTCCTCACTCATTTTCAGTCTACATGTAGGTTTAACATAGAGATTTGTATTTATTTATTTATTTATTTTATATTCAAATCCAAGTCCTCCTCTGTCCCTGCCTACAAATACAACAGGGAGAACAGCAGCCCAGCTATTTTTCACCCTGGCACTTAGACACAGACTACATTTTTCAGGCCCTGGCTTCAGCTTAGCTCTCTGGTCCAGCTCCTTGAGATGACACGACAGCTCACTCACACCTCATTCTGCAACGTGTGGAGAGAACTATTTGTTCTCTTGCTGCAATAGCATAAAAGCCAAACCGTCTGGGGACTTCATTGCAGCCCTTGTCTCACCCTGCAGCTACAGCCTTCAGCAACAGCTGGCATTAGTATAGTGCTATAAGAGTAGCAAAGACACCAAAGACAATTAAACAAACAGCACTGATAAGCTTGCTACTGAAGTTTGCTTTTTTAATAACATTTATTTCTTGAGAAGAGATAGAGATCCTACCAAAAGGGGTACAAGAACTATGGTTATCATACATGGTTTGGCCAATGCAGAGAAAAGTGACTGCTGTGCATGAGTTAGTGCCCACCACAATAAGGAAACACTGAGCAAAACACAACTTGAGAACATCAGCTAAAAAATAAAAAAGCCCAAGTAAACAGGTTTTATATGAACCATCTTGGGAGTGAAAGAGTGGAAAGGCAATAGCTCCACAAATCCTGTTTCCACTCTGTCCCTGTGGGAGAACTTGGCAGTACCTTGAGCTTAATCATCTGCGTGCCCACAGGTATCCACACAGTGCCCCGGCATCACAACCCAAAACCTCACAGCAAATTTAGGACCCTCAATGAGTCCGAGAACAGCATTTGCACTTGTACACTGTACAACGAAGCTGAGTACTGTTTACAGATTCCCCAGTCCCATGCCATAGTAGAGAGAGCTTTTCTTTGCCCACTATTTGATAGTCCACTGGTACATAATCTACCCCCCAAAGTCATTCAATAAGCTGTTTTCCTTCAGTCTGTAGTAATAAAAATATACAACACTATAAACATTTTCCGCATTGGACTCCAAGATGTTTGGTGCTCTAGCTGGAAACACTGCTCCTTTTGTTTTTACATTATAGCAGACCCCTTTAGACCCACTTTCCATCTAGACACCAAATATTTTTGTCTTCCATTTTCTGTGAGGAGAGCCCTTTCTAAACCTAGGCAAAAGACTTATGAGCAGCCATTGGGCAAGTATCATCTCTCCAGACCTAAGCACATCACAAATCAGGCTCATCAGAAAAGCATAGTGATTGTCTGGGGAACAATTTTCCCCTCTGTAATTGTTCAAACGCACAGGCTGGCCTTGCAGGGAAGATTAGTGTTAACAGGAGATACGGACCTACAGCTCTCGGGCAGTAAGAAACAGACTCCATAAAGACAAAATTTCTTTTTCATTAAAAATTTAAGTTAAAATAAGCAATAAACACTCCCCAATGAGTGTTGTCAGTCTAAGGAGACATCTTGCCCTTTCTGCCCCATGTCTGAGAAGACGTGCAAGGTAGGTAAAGCACGAGGGGAAGTATGGCATATGAAATCCAGCAAAACACCGTGCCCATGGTGCTGCTGGCTTCTCTGTTAAAGCTGCTGACAGGAATGTTAAAGTTTTAGCGAGGCAAAGCTTGCAGGGAGAGGTAATATCTTTTATTAGACCAACTGATACAGCTGGAAAAAACAGACAAGCTTTTGGGCACAGAAAAGCCTTTCCTGCGCAGACCTGAAGAAGCATTTGTTCGTCTAAAAGTATCTGTTTTTTCCAAATATATTGGTTCGCCTAATAAAAGATATTACCTCTCCCTGCAAATCCTGCCCCATTTAACAGTCTTTGAACATCGCAACTACAACAGTGATACTATATTCCACTTTGGTTGTGCTGTTGGTTTGCATCACAGACTTCTGCATTTGATCTATCAACTCCTTTAACAGAGAACAGGTTACTGGGTTTAGAGGCAATAGCTTATAATATATTATTCTCATTGCCAATACGGGCCAGCCTGAATCTGATGGCGGTAAAGGTAAAAAAAACCTACACTCATCCCATATTAACCCCAAGCTCTCTTATTATCATTCACACCAACCATTAGAACACCCTCCCAGGTATGACATGTACTATAATATTATGAAATGCCAGGAGAGCACAAATTCTCAAATACCTACTGAAAGAGTAGTAAAACAATCCCACTAGGGGATTTTTAAATAGGACTAATGAGATAGCCTTATTTTCAAGGCACATCCAAAAAGCTTCGCCTAATATTGTGGCAACACTGTCACACTTACATGGACTGTTTGGGCAAGCAGTATGCTTACACATGAAGAATACCCTAATGAGTTTATCATGAGGATGCACATTTACACAGCAGAGAGAAAAACATACAGCAAGTTAAGCCTTTCAAATACTGTGGGTCTCAGGAAGGTCTTTGTGTCTTACATATTTTGTTGTTCTGAATAGTTCTGGTGGAACAGATGAAGTAGCTGACTGGCCTGCTTCATGCACAGGCACTGGTGCTAGGAGATGGAATAAATATCTAAAAACACATGCTCAGCTAATTAAATTATACTTTTCTTCCTATAGTCTACCACTAACTCTAGCACAAATCTAAATGAAAAATATCTGTAGTGCAAATGAGAAAAATTTACTGTTATTTATAAAACAAACTGAATTTAAACAATCTTCATTGTCCTCTCCTCTCACTCAAAGGTTCATGTTTTCATTATAATAACCACTTCAGGTTTATCACTTATAAGAAGAAGGGTCTTCAGTAGGAAAGCCACAGTTAAGTAATCTTTCATTAAATTACATATTTTTTTCTTCACATATTCTGTTACCAGGACGCATTCCAAGTTTTATTTCAGGGTTCTGTGAAGCACAATGCAAAAACATTTTTCCTGTTATGTAAGAAGAACAGTAGAATTTTTATTATACACATCTCTGTATTCAAATTACAAACACATGATTCATATTTTCATTTGACTCTGTGCTGTCACTACAGATTAATTACATTAATTTCAGTGGCATTTCTCCATAGTTTTGCATTGCCATACAGGTCAGAATGGATGTGCTCATTATCACGAAAATTACTTGATATTCTATGTATTGTAGTTTACAAGTATCAATGGTGGTAAAAGTCTTTGCTGTCATAGTTTTGTCTCTACAGGGTGTTTGATGTTTTGCATTTTTTAAACTGAAATAATAGCAAAAATAATTTTATTTTGTAGGTAAAGTTTTTATAAGCTGAGCTAGCTAACATTTATCTCTGACATCTATTTAAATTCTATTAATATATATTTTTGCAAATATCAGTTACTCTTTGGAACCTTCTCTTTTTTTTTTTTTTTGGCAGAGGAAGGGTAAGGGACATGGAAAGAATGTTTTGTAAAGAAGTTTATTTACTGCAATGAACTAATAAAACAATACACTGCCTGTTTGTACACCTGAAATAAGCCAGACTGACTACAAACGCAATGCCAGACAGCTAGAATTTCTAAAATTATATAGGGGTTGAGGGAAGGGGAAGGAAGAAATTAATTTCTCCATGCTTTAAAAAAAGACAAACAGTAAGCTAAAATCAGTACAAGTCCCTACAGTTTCCCCCATATGGGGGAGTTTTACAGTAATGGGAAAGACACATTTCCCAGAGCATAAGTGGTATGCTAAGAACTAGTCTCAAAAATATGTTCTACAAAACATGCCGTTTCTTCATTTTGCTTTCTTATTTCATGTAAAAATTAAGTGAAAATGATACACAGACTTTGTTCCACTAAGCATCAATTTTTTTCATATTTCAACGTAAACAAAAAGAGAATGATAAAAATTGAGTTTCAGAAATTGTTTAGTGTTGTAATGAAACTGGATTTGTGTTAACTGTACCGCCCCAGTGTGAGTTGACCCTCACAAGGGGGTGTGTGATTTGAAGGTGTTCTCCTACCCAGAGCATATGTGGCACAGAAGCCACAGACATTGACCATTAGTTGATGGGTACCGCAATGCCTCAAATATTCAAAGGAATGCCCTTAGCTTTTTTCTGCAGATATTAGCCACATGCTGGTTTAAGGCCTTTGATTATAAACCAGCAGGTAATTTACATGTGTTCATCCACATCCAGGCTAATAATAATTTGAATTAATATTATTTATACATTAGGTGGTTTCAGCCTGCTTTAGGACATGGATGGAGAACTGGTCTAGCAGTCTTCTGTAAAGTTCCTATTAACAGATGAAGAAGGGCTTCTAACTTATAATCCCCAGAAGGGATTAGTTATTTCTTTCATGAAATTAATTGTCTATATACAGCCACAAAATGGGCACCATTCGATGAACACCACAGAAAGGGTCAATGTAGCCTGTCCTTATCTATCTCCTCGTTGCAAGGCTAGTATGGATTTTCTTTAAGTATTTTTCAATCAGCTCACAGTTACTTACCTGGTGCATAAACCAGCTCCCTGCATCACAAAGAAGAGAGAGGTACATAGTTGCTGCATCTTTTCCCCATACAGGAGACAAAATACAGGTACCTTATTTCCCAGTGAAGGGAGAAAGCACCCCAAAAGACATACGAGTAAGACAACTAAGGCAGCAGCACAAGAGTCAGTGCAGGGCTGGAAACTGCTGGGCACTCTTTGACACCAAACATCCAAAACTGGCATCTGACCTCTCATACTGCAGCTGGGATCGACTTCCTATAGCGATTCATAGTCGGCACACCTCTGGACCACACATACCCTGGTACAGCTGAGCACCACAGCCACAATCTATCATGGGATCAGACAACCCTGGAGACATCACATTTCATACATTACTGGAGCCATATAGTGAAATACATGGGCTGGGTATTATCCCAATAACCCATGGTGATTTTTGGATCCTCTAAAGAGGTCTCAAGACTGAAAAGAATTGTAGAGGAACACAGGAAAGAAAAACATCAGCTGAAGCTAAGGCCCAGTAGCAGAACCATTAAGGAAAACCCACCCAGCTAACAAGAAACTGGACTTTACAGTGGATTTAGCAGATTTCTCTAACCAGCAGTTGATCCATCAACAATTAGTGTTGTCTCCTTACTCCAGGTGGAGCACCCAGGTGAGACCTGAGTTGGCTGTTAACACCCGGCAGCTTACTGGATGGCAGAAGCGACCCACAAGCACCTTACTATCCTGCACAGCACTGCATGTTTCTAGCTATAGCGACGTAAAGGATAGGTTTTGTTTATACCTGCTATTTTTGTTAAATGTAGATACTGCTGAATGAAACATAGCAGACATCCTGGCTGGTTCATACAAGTTGCCTAAAAGATTCTAAAACTCCAGTTGAGGTATTCCAGACAAAACAAAATATAACAATCTAAAGGCCCACATCATTCTTTGACACCTTTCAGCTGTTTATAGATGGAGTCAAACAGAAAATGAAGCACAACAACAAGATTGATGAATTTATAGTTTTATTTAATCATCTAAGCTCCATATGAAGTGGCGTCTCAACCATCCCTGAACAGCAGAAACAACAAAGCAAGTCTCCTTGACCTGAACTGTAAGAACCGAAAAGAACTTTAAAACCTCTATGCACAGTCTGCATAAGTATGATATTAGATAAAAAAAAACCAATAAAATTCTTCATGCAAATTGCCATCTGGGCCAGGAAGCTGAGTACAATACTGTTTTCATCATCTTTAATGATGCACAGTTTAGTTCAGGGGGAGGGGGGAAAGGAAATGGGACCAACCTTTGACCAGTATGACAGCATCATAAGTAATCCCTTATTGCATTATGAAACGATTCATACATGGGGACCTGTTACATTACTGGCCTGTTAACAGTATCACAGCTCCTTACTTTGACTTCTTTTCATTTTGTTTTACATCAGACAAGTTCATTGCTGTCATTTGTAGAGAAAGGAAGAGCTGCTACAGTTTTAATATAAAACACAGGGGGAAAAATGCACAGCAGCTGTTCATATTTTCTAGGAAGTCTGTTACAATAATGATGTCATGGAAAAAGGCTGGAATCTATTAAAATGGATCAGACAGGCAAGCCATTCAAAGCCGTCAAACAATATGCATATACAAGCTGCACCATGTATCTTACATTAAAATGAAAACAGGCACAGAGCGGAGTTCCTTAAAATTATTATTGAGAACAGGCAATTAAAAGTCATTTCATAGATTTACTTCAATAAATTCAGTTTACTACTGGAATCACCCAATAAAGCAAAATACAAAAGCAACAACCAATTCACTGTCAATTAAGCTCATTTTCACCTACAAAAGCATTTAAATCTATTTTGAAATCACTGGCTCAAGCTACAAAGGAACAAAGGACCTCCCCCAGCAAAAGATTCTCCATTGACAAGTGAGACAGTTAAACATCAGGTATAAACTTCAGCTCTTCAGGAAG
This sequence comes from Nycticryphes semicollaris, assembly GCA_013400055.1. Lineage (NCBI taxonomy): Eukaryota > Metazoa > Chordata > Aves > Charadriiformes > Rostratulidae > Nycticryphes > Nycticryphes semicollaris. The sequence continues at coordinate 783,769 of VXBJ01001017.1, forward strand.
GGTGTTTTAGTGGGGTCCCCCTCAACTCCAACTTGGGAACTAAAGCATGTAGCTAAGGGGAGTCCCATCCAGGTACTTCATGTGACCTATACTTAGCAATTAGACATTCTTCATTTATATGATGCTACTCCTGGGCCCTAGCAAGTTTGCACCTCTTGCTGCAGCTTGCTTGCATACCACTCCAAATTGCACAGCCCAAGGCTTGTTCAAGCTTTATGCTTCTCTTCCCTGGAGTACATGGAGAAGAGGAGGGTTTGTGGTAGAAAACAGGTAAGTTTTTGTGGTTATCTGCATGTCTCAAAAATTATCTTTATGTTGTCTCATTTCTGATAAGCTACACCTTCCACCTAAGGCTTTTCTGACAGTGACCTAAATATTTCTTCTTAACACATGTATAAGTACTTAGCACAACAGACATATACTTCTGCTAATGTGAGATCATATTTTGATCCCACATTCTTTATACAATCAAGCTGGCTTTTTGCATATTCAGGAGCTGGAAAAGTAAAGCAAAACTGATCGTGTTTGCTACTTTTAAGTCTACACAGACCAAAACAAAGTGGACACAAATATCACAGGCAAGATTGTAATTTATATACTGGGAGGGCAGAATGAGCAAGAGTTATATCCTTCAAGACACGAGAGAAGACACTCAACTCAACAGTAGCTGTGAATAGTTTGGGAAGTAATAATCCCACCTTCCCTTGAGTTTTTCCAGATTCCACCGAAGTCAACTATATATGACATCAAATTTTAAATGATCTGGGATACAATGATCATGCCACATATAAAGGGGATACATATATACATAAAAGAAGCATGACAAATTTGAGATCTAATGAAAGTTAATACGACATTCTTAAATTTCTTTCTTTTCAAGCTATCAAACACAGTTTGCAGTTTTTAATTATAAAATACCAGCTACAAGCTAAAAAAAGAAAAAAAAAAGAAAATAACTTGAGATTAAAAAAAATAATGAAACTACAAACTGGTTTAAAGTGATAATTCCATCAAGTCACCTGAAAAGAGCAGTTTTGTTACAGCCCTGGTTAGTTAGGCATACATAAATTAAATTGCTTTCATTATACTCCACATTAAACTACATCTGAACCTACTGCTACTACAACTATTTCTACAAAAAGAGAATTACTAGTGAAATTCCAAATAAAAATTCAAATCAATAAGCAAACTAAAAGCTGCCAGAAAACAATGACCCTACCTTCACAGATGGATCCACACTCAGGCCATTTAACACTTTGTTCCCACAACTCGGTATGAAAAACCAAATTTCTGAGTTCATGTAAGACTAGTTGCCAAGTCAGATCCCTGCTATCTTGCTCACGTTTTCCAGTCCCAGTAAAAGCAAGAGGTTATGCATGCACTAAAAGCAGTACGTTAGCCATGCAAGTAGCTCTGTGTACTTAACTACAGGCTTGAAAGATCCGAGCCAGAGTACAGTAATGCCTTATCTTAGACACCCCACAGTATTAATAAATTTTGACTTTAAGCTGTTATTTGATATAATAAAATAGCGTTAACATTTCAGATGAACATTCAAGGCAAGCGTATAAACTATTCAGTGATTAATGCCCTTGTCTCATGTTTTCAATTTTCATTGCTACTGGAGGTCATGTGTTATGATGTCAGCCTGAATCTGGATTTCCATTTTGAGCAAATCTAATTTAAAATTATGATACCAAGCCGTATAGTAAAAACTGCTTAAAAGTTCTATACTGAGTATATTTATTCACTCTGTTACTAGGGTAGAATTCACATTCTAGTGCCACCTATTCATCAAGCAAACATAGTTTGGGTGTATCTTCCCATACAATAAACATGCCATAGCTTGCATGTGCAGGATGAGAGCTCGTCTATACCGAGATGCAACAGCACACTTGCCAACGTTGAGTGCAGGGGCTTGCAGGACTGGGCCAATAATAGGAAATTAATTAAATCCCTAGAACATGACGTACATTGAATCTGCCAAAAGGATTCAGAAGGAGGAAGAACAGGAGCCTTAAAAGAGCTCTGAGCTTGGGGGAGGCTTGGGGTGTGTTTTCTTTCACAGCTAGTGGGATAGAGAAGTTTCATAGAGTCTGATACTAGCAAGGTGCTCACCCCTTTATTCTGCACTGCTCAGCAGACTGGAGGGTTCCTCGCTGACTTGCAAAGAGCAGTTTTATGAGACAGCTGAGCTCAAACAGTACATTGCCACTGAAGGAACTACTCTGCTCTACTCTCCCAGTCCCACCCACACCCTCCTTCCAGTTCCCTTGTACTACTGACACTCTTCTCATGACTCTGTCTGTAACACCAGTTTATGAAGCTAAAGCACATGAGAGCTACCTCTGTCTACTTCCTCCCTGGTCCTCTCCACCCAAAAGAAATAGGTTTCAGGCGGTTGCTGTCCCTAAAACAACTCACTGTGGGCCTAATAACAGTTAGATCAAGAATCAGAGTGGTTTCTAGACCAGGCTGTGGAGCCACAGTCTTCTGACTATTGCCATATCTTTATCTCAGTTTCATTGGTTCCATGTGAAATATTAGCAGAAAATGCTTTCAGCTGAAGTTATTAGGTTTGATGTCATTATTTCTTCTTATTATTATATTATTATTTCTTCTTTCCACAGAAGAAATATTTGTGGAATAACCACAATTAAGTTAAAGTCCTTCTCAAAGCAAAACCAAGCTCAAATGGTTTTTTCAGGTGCACAATGCACGAAGCACCAGACTTATTATTACTTTTTCCTACCATTTATTATGGATTTTTCAAGTAATAAATGGAAGTGCAGATACACAAATGAAATATTTATATACAGCCTTTGAAGTACAACAATTCCCTGTATTGGTAAAGCAGTGGCAGACACCACCAGTACATCCCACTGGAGCTATTTCAACCATTGCATACGGGAGGAGATTAAAAATCTAAGTAGTAACTAAAACTTCAGAGCTTGATTTAAATTATAAATGGTCAAGTGTTAAAAAGTTACTGCTAAAAGACTGGACAATCTTGTATAGCATTTTACAGTCAGAATCTTATAATGAAGTGTATGCTAGCTCAAAATTTTGTACTATGCAAGTATAATTCTAAAACCAAGGAATAGTACAGGAATTACCTAGAAAATGCATGGACCTACTCATGGCTCTTTCTGTGCTTAATTTACTAGTGGTTTTTCTTACTAAAATAATTGAACTGTCTAAGGACATAATGTAAGATGTCCAAGGTATCATCTTCCTCCAGGGAGACATTTTAAGTACAGAGGATTCCAACAACCTTCAGAAGGTCTTCAGTGTGAAACGAAGAAGCCATTAACATCTATGCAGACGTACAACCAATGCTATGTATACATCTGTGCAATAGAATTGGTACCATTATAGTCTTTGTATACATTTCTACTCACATGCAAGGAGATAAACAATAGACTAGGATACTGGAGAGGGAGGACCAGCATTTGCTATCAGGTAGTTATATATGGTAACTAGACTACTAACTGTAAAAAGATTCAAAACCAACAGAAAAAAAAATGTTTCTTGTATAAGGAAATATTTATAAACTCAGTTTAAAACCTGCTCGAAGATCTAACAAGAAAAATAATAATTTTCTACATGAAAACACAAAGATTTGAAACAGAACACAAAAAATTAATGGCATTTTAATGATCTTTAAAATTCTTATATATCATGTTCCCATATAAATAAAGATCGACATCAAAAAGATTAGCCTTAATTCATTTGTTTAGGTTATAAGTTTGGGAAGATACAGATAGCCTTTTATTTTTCTTAATACCTCCACGCAAATTACTGGCACTTCAATGATAACATCCATTTTTATAAGAAAAGGCTACAATTTTATTTTAAACTTAACAGGCATTCATTCTTTTTCCTTTCAAAACCTAGGCATAAGTAACAAAGCACCAGAGTCTTATAAATTTTCTAACACCAAATGCAAATTAAGTCATGAAATTGCTCTAGGAAAAGTTCCAAGAATTCAAACCCAAAGGAATTTCAACACAATTCCTCAATTTCAGCCTCTTTATGATACTTGTGCAAGGTAACAGCATATGGTGCAGTCAGGAAGAGCAATTTGTGTACAAAAAAAATGTTTGATTACTGAATTTCAACAACTTCCTGTATTTTGTTTATAAGCTGTAAGATGAAATAGATCTATAACAAATGGAAGAAACTTGAAGGATAGCAAGGGTGCTGTAGATGGAACAGCTCACAATGTTTTCATTACCTTGGGAAAGTGGATTGACAGTTCATAACTTTAAGGGTATCTTCACAAGTTTTATAACCATCTATCAAATTAACTACTTGGAGTCGAGTGAACTGCTTACCTGCATTATACCAGTCCGCATCAAATGTAAAATAAGCACAACCTCACCCTATTATGTGACATGGTAAAACTTCTCACATTTTATTTTTGTGTCAGCTGTGACTATCTGGCTTTACAGCACCACCTCCAGCAAATTGGGGCTTTTCCCATAATGAACAGAGTAATTACTTAATCTTTCAACAAACTTCCTGAAAAGTTTCAAATCCTTTTTCTGAAGCACAAGGCAGGAGTTTTAACAGATTGTTTATACAAAGAGCTGCTGATTTTCCACTCTGCAGAACTAATTCTTGTTTATCCCAGGGGAGACATCAGTCAAAGAATGACAACCTAACTTGCTGGGCACGCTATTACTTAGCAATAACCCCAAGCGCACTAGGAACATTTCCTGAACATGGAGTTTAGGTCTCCCAATGTTTCTCTGAAAATCTGAGATGAACAATGACAAGCAGCCTGAACCAGAGTCATACAGCTAAGACCTGGTGTCAGTGCTGCCCACTTCCTCAGCTGGTTTCCATTTTACCATCAGAAGACAATTCTTTATCAATCCCTTCTTCAAAGACATTCTAGGTACCAAGAATTCAAAGTAGTAAGATTATACAAAAGTGCATACATGTGTCTTTCTCAAGTAGCCTGTTTACTACAGCCTGCATCACCTTGAACATCTCAAATTATTTTTCTTCAGCTTTCCAAAGTGTAGTTCATGCACAGTAACTGTCCTCGGTGTTTACTTCCTGGTAGTGATTATTAACAACAAAGGTCTGTCTATAAAGAAAGTAACAACTCAGTCCTTACCTGAAGAACTCTTAATTTTCAGGAAGTGTTCTTGTCTCACAGTTTAAGTAAGATCGTGTAATCTGCAGCAGAGCAGAAAGAGATGGCAATTATATTTGATACTGTGCATTTAACATGAGCATTATAATTCAATCACATTGAGCAAACTGACAGATAAAATTTTAACTACTATCATGGCACATCTTTTATGGAGACAGATGTCAAGCAGTGATTGTACAATATTGCATATCCACGCTAATAAGAGATACCTTTTTCCCTTTCCAGTTTTCTTTTGCTCAGACATGGAGATCTAAGAGTTTTGAGCAACCTCTATGCATTACTTATAATGCTTACGTTGCGGCTAGATAGATTAAATAAAGTTCCTGCTGATGTTGTATTTCTTGTCACTAAACAACTCAATCAATTGAATTAGGAACTTCAGGAAGAGGTGCACGACTGGGCCCAGATGCACTCAACTCCCATCAACTTCTGATGAGCTCTTCAGTAAAAACAACCAACAAAGCAAACCCATACTCATTTAAAATACAGATCCAATTGCATTCTAGAGAACACTCAGGGAAGAGTCATTCTTATTTAGTACCCTGAAATGCAGGATTAATTGCATCCTGAAATGAAATGTTTTGTTTAAACACTATGAGCCCCGAGTTTCTACGGACCAAAAAAGGCTATCCATCCAAAAGGCAGCAACCACACTGTAAACACATTCAAGTCAAGACAGCATACATGCCTATGTGCTTCATGTTACCTACATAGGGACAACAGAAGCTGCTTCCGATATAGAATTTGCTGGCATAACCATCACAACAAATTTACACCTGGCCTACCTAAACAGCATAGCACTGAGCCAAACACTGGCAGACAAGAACAGAGGTAACAGTATTTTGCTCCTTAAATATCTGAAGGAACCAGTGTTGAGCCTTTGTTCTCAGTGCCGGTTCTCCACACTGGACAGGCAACCACAAGCCTCAAATTACACTTCATTGATCCAGGGAAACTGAGCTGGTGTTCAGTTTCGGTTCTGCAACCTGCATGTTGACCTGCTTGTTTATTAGCCTAAACAACAAGATTTCAGGAAATGAAGAATTTGCACTTTGTCCAAGTCTCATTTTCAGAGAGGAGGGTATATCTGTCTTGGAGGTTTAGGTTGGTGCAGGAAAACTGGGAGGAAAGCCAACCATCCAGATCCAGACTCCTGCACTACATTCCTTCACTGAGTTAATTTCTGTTCTGAATTCAATATGACCAAAATCAAACACAAACCTAGAAATGGGAGGTGGTCTCAGCAAATTTAAATTCCTTTGGCATAACTTTTTGTTACCTCTGGTAAAGTTGGAGGATGTATGTAGGAGGAAGACATGGAGATTACAAAGTTTTAGTAATATTTTAAAAACCTATATTCATGCCTTTGGAAGTTTTTATAGAGTCAGACAATACAAAACCAAAACCCAACCATCTGCAATAAAAACACATAGTTTATATAGCAATTTGAAAAATTAATGTAAGATGACATTATTAAGATCCACAGGATTCTTAGTCTAAATGTAGCACTAACCTATCTGAAGACAAAAAAAAAAAATATGTTACAGATTAATATTGCTCAAATGTGCAATAATTTAAATTTGTGACTTGAGAGAAAAATCTTTGCTTCCATAATGCCATGAAAACATTTCCGCAAAGATGCTGATAAGACTACATAGCTTAACCACCCACCCACTGCCCAAAAACCTCATACAATATAAATCACAGAGAAGAAATTTTTGAGAAACAATGTTCACTTCTCTAATGAAAGTAAGGAACACTATCTCATTGTATTCTTGTATGAGAAATAGAAGCCTAGAGTTTCAGTTATTTGCTTGAAACCATCAAGAAATATAATCCAATGCCTAACTTTTGAACAGTGTATAGTTTTAAAGTCCTCTTGGATTGCAACCTCCAAACAACATTTTATTATTTATTCTAACTGATTTGCCCAATTCCTCATCCTCATTCAGAAAGAACCTCCAGTTCAGAAAGAAAATCTAGCACTTCTAGACTTTAGGTTGAGGATAGCCTTTGCTCAGATGTCATGGGTAAGACCTTTGTTTCTTTTAGTCTGTTATTTCCTATATTATGATTTTCACAAGCCTAATGTTCCCAACTCACTTTTTCTTGTTGTCGGGGTTTTGTTTTCTGTTTTTTAAACAAAGACCTTGGAGGTTTTTCCCTTGGTTTTGCTTTAAATTAACCTTAAATAAAAAGACTTGTGAAAGTCACATTTATACCCCAGAAGCCATTTCTTGGTATTTTGCAGCTATTTTTACCCATCAACATCCAAAAAAAATGCATATATGGCACAAGTTTATGCGAGTGCTCTGTTACAATACACCACTATCCTGTAAAAGTCAAAAAGGACAAAAATTCATCACATTAGTATACATATTGTCTATCCTGGACACAGAGAACTCTCTCTAACAACAAACACTGTCTCCAGTGACAATGACCATACTCTGTTCAGAATTCCATTTTTGCCTGCTTAGAGAGGACCCGATGCACCCTGGAATACATTTACTGCAGAGACCCAGTGGTATGCCCCACTAGTAGAAGATGTACCGTTTTGAGTAGGTTCCTTTTCTGAAGCACCAGATACACTTTATTTTACACTAGTATCTTAGCTTTAGAGCACAAGGAAAGGAGATGGTAGAAAACTGAGGAGAAGTAGAAACTAAGACAGTAGTTTCTTTTACAGTTCCTTCAAAACTAGCAACACGAAATATAAAGTTTCGCCTTCTTATCTAGAATATGTAAATTTTTCAGATTCTGATCTCATGCTGACTTCCACTGACAAGAGCATCATGGCTGCATGGGGAGCTGCCGCTGTCCATCTGCTTTACACTGATAGGAGATCACAATCAGATCTGGGTCATCTCACCTTTGAATTTGCCACCCACATAAATTAAGAGATCACCCACAGTAGTGCTTGTGCTAACTGAAATCTAACTTACAGGCATAAAATTTTTTAGCCTTTTTCTTTCCACCCACTGATGTGAAACTTACCTTCATTTATGAAAGAGGAATTTCTTTATATTTGCTCTTTCATTTATGGAACAGAGGAACGCTCATGCAATATGTTTACCCCTATGTCCATGAAAAAGAAACCAAATATTCTCCTACTATATATAATACTAGAGAATTTTGATAGCGAACAAGCTATTAAAATACAAACAATATATTTTCCATTATTTAATTATTACAGATATGTGCACCTAACACTATATTCAACAAATTGCAATTAGTCACACAAATATGCACTGCCTAATAATTACTTTGGTGCGTTTATAAATGTCACTATTCATGAGATGTCTGTGTACATCCTCCTGGAACATAAGGCCTTCAAAACCCAAACAGCAGAAAATACATGAATAGCATAACACGCTAAACTGTCATGTGCCAGTAGCCACTGCACTATTCCCTTATGCTTATAACCAGTGGTATATTGGGTGTCACTGGGAAGTAACCATGCTCTGCCCGTTCAAATCACGTCCTAACAGGAAAAACAATCCGGTAACACCAGTGACTAAACATGGAGTTCTGATTTTGAATAAATTCTAGCAAGTTGTTCATGGCTGAAAAATAAGAGGAGGATCCCTGGAGCTTTCAAACTAATTGCCAGATGCCTTTCAACACCAGAACTCTGAACTGGCACCTCAACCAAATTATGGTATCCCAAACACAGTTTTAATGTAAAAAGCATGAAAAAAAGACAGCAGTGCTAGACTCAGTCTTAAACAGCTTATGTCCATAACTCCAACTCACTGCAAATGTTAGCTCATCCACATGTATGGAACTCAGGTACATTTCCTATGTCCTATACCACTTTTTTCTTAGTCACAAGAAACACAAAAGAAATAAAATATTATATGCAGAACCATAGTTTTGCATTCACTTTACAGCATTAGTATTCTCACTCTTTTCCTAACTAGCTTATTTTTTAGATTTACAGTATAAGGAGTATGTGCCAAAAGACAACAGACGACAAGTCATCAGAAGCAAAAAATACTTCCATGTGGGTCTCTGTGTTAAAGGACATATAACTGAGGGGCTCAGGATTCATTTACTGTATTTGATTTCCACAAGTGAGTAGCTCTTTAGCAGACAACAGTCATTCAGTTGGATGAGTAGGATGTCCTTGCTTTTCAGTGCTTATCTTCTCAATATCTTAGAGGAGGTTTGACTAGGAGCAAACACTAGCCCTTTCAGATGTGCTCAACAAAATTCTGCAGTTCTGGGCCACCTGGTGTGATCTGGTTTACATTTATAACAGGAACTATCAGGGTTTTGGAGCACATCCCTCACAGGGACAAAAAATGTAGTAGCCTCCAGTCCAAGGCCAGATTTCCTTAGTTTGGGGATTTACTTCACATGCCAAGGTGCAAGGGGTAGGAGGCTTTCAGGCTCTTCCAACTGTTATAGTACATATATACCTAAAGGGACTAAGAACTGACTTGGTTCCAGATATATTTCCTGCATTAAACTTCCATGGAGGAGCAAACCCAACATGGGCAGCAGGGACATCAAGAGTTTATTCCTTTCTGTAAAAGTGAGGCAGATTTTTGGATAGGGTGCTGGCTGTGAAGCCAAGCTTCGTATTACAACCAAGGAAACTGCTTCCTGTTGTTTGATCTTCCCACATTAGGAAAAGAGCACTTGCTAAATACGGCATCAAAGACATTCTTCTTGTCATCATTACTTCCACCTGTCCAGTGAAACACAACTCCAAATACCAGCTAAAACCTCACACCATGGGTGGCAATGGTGTGCCCTCTTGGTTTGATGCTATGACATGAGCAGTCTCAGTCACATCTTGAGGACTGTTTTGTTTGAGATGCTGCTCTGACATAGAAGTGCAAAGTTTACACCCTGCCCCACAAGTAAAACATTTGCACTTTTCTTTATAATGACCAACTGAAGACAGTAAGCATGCTGGCTAAGAGCCTGTATTATACACAGTTTTCTTGTAAATTATGAGAAAAGGATTCATTTCAAAGAAAGTCAGAGTCTCTAAACAGAGGTATTAGGATCCCTCTGAAGATATCAGGACCCCTATCAAATCAACACCTCTGCTTCCCTGGAAAAGCACCCTACACATATACACATATTACTGTGATTTTTTTTTTTTCCCAGCTGTTCAATCTTCCTATTCAGATAGGAATTTTTAGAAGAGTTTTTTTGGGGGGTAAGGTTTTATTTTTAACAAAGTAACGTAAGATCTTCATTGGAAATGAATGGCTATAATCATTACTGCTCCCACAGAATAAAATTAGATTAATAAATGAACACCCAAGCAAACAAAACAATGCAGTGAAAGTGAAAAAAAAATACTGGGAAATCATAATACGGTCATATATTCATAAAACTTTTACCAACTCTTCAAATAACTTCTGAGATTTTTGTCTCTAAAAGTTAAACAGAAATACATTAAAGTATCCAATTGCATAAATTTTTGCTTTCCTAAATCTCCATCTCCAGTGAAGTCCATAAATTCCCTGCATCATGAAATCTCAGCAAATCTGGCAGTGAACATAAAATTTGAGTTCTTTCACATCAAAAATCATTACAGAAAACCCCAAACCATCCAAAATAATCTATATAAACTGTTTTTTCACATAAACCCGGGAACTTGAAAACAAGCAGGATCACACTTACTTGAAAATGCCTGGATCTTTATATTCCAGCTAAACTCAGAGGAACGCACTCCTGTTTTCCAAGCCTGGCAGTCAAGCAACCCACAGGCTGCACAGGAAGACTGGTGGAGCTGCTTTGCCTGCAGCGATTTTGCAGTGGGAACAAACTGCGTCTTAACTGCCAGCTAAACTCTGAGTGGGCAAGAACACCACGCAGTACAGCGGAGGCAAGTAATTGGTAGAGGACATGAGAGCCTATGAAGGACAGGGAAAATTCATGGCCATCTCTTACTCTTCTGCTCCCCTACCCTGCTCTCCTCTTCCTTTTCACATTAATGGAAAATATCAAACCAATAACACGGAGTATGTCACATGACATACATTTCCCTGTCAAAATAAGGCCACATTTTGCTTCAGTGATACACCACAGCAATAACAGATTAGTCAACATGCAAAATTCTAACAATAATAATGCAAAAATAACACAAGCCATGTGTTGGCTGATGTTCCTTGTAGTGTTTGTGTAAGAAAGATGTTGGAAAATGTGTAGACATGACAGAGCTATAAGAAGTCAGGCTCCAGCCATATTCATACACAGATTTCAGGAGAACACGGAGCCAACAGTTTTGCAACCAAACCACAGGGTAGCCTTTTGCATCCTCCTCTCTGGGCTCTTGCCTGAACAAAGCGATCTTGAAAAATGTGGCTACTAACACCCTGTTTTGTGAGTCACTGAAGTATTTTGAGCCTTTGAATCACCCTGGGAAATCACATCTGGAAGTGCACTATGACATGCTATTCTGATCTAGAGGACAAGCACTAACAGAAAGCAGAGACCATTATCAACTGGTTTGCTTTGGGCAAGCTATTCAAAACATGGTATTGGGTCTAAATCAAACCACTGAGTCCTGCCTGGCTTTTCCCACACATTGAAAGGATCCACTTGTGTTCCAGTCCTATCCTTATGTTCACCCCTTCCTTGTCCAATGCTGTCTTTTATTTTCTGTATTTTCCTGCCTCCAAACCCCAACTGCAGCAACACGAAGTAGAAAATTCATATAGAATAGAAATACAACACTGGCAGATGGTGAGCTTGAAACAACTGAACATTTTCTTCCTTCTTTACTAATTACACTGAAAATAATTTATCTTGGCAGTGTCTTTTCAAAATTTTAGTACGAATTCCCAAATTTTCTTCGGTGATGCATCCTGATCTAGATCTAGAGTTGCTTTTATTCAACCTCTCCTGTCTCTCTGAGCCTTTTTATCTTCAGACCAAAGTTAAACAGAGCACCAAACTTCTGTTTTAGGGAGTTTCAATATGGTTCTTACCTGCATATAATCTTCAGGGTATTTTTCTTCCTTTAAAAGAAGCCAGATGATGTTGTTGCTATATTAAAACATTATTTAGTATTTGTTTCTTCAGTGCACTAATCTTTAAATGTAGTTTACCAAGCAGCTGAATTTTAACTCTGTGTTTGTTGAGGGAAAAGAATGCTGTGTACTTATATAGCATTCAGCTTATTCCCCTCATTTTTTAATGTTTAGCCTCCAGAATAAAAGTATTTATTATTCAATCCCTGTCACTGCTAAAAAAAAACAACCAAGCTGTGATTGTTTTAAAGTGCCTGATTCATTACTTGCTGGTACATGCTTTCATCACTTTTAAAATTAGTATGCAATTAGATGCTCAGGTTTTACACATTTTTTTCCTCATGTACGCTCAAGGAACTACACTGGCAGCAGAAAACCAGGGCAAGTTGCATTATCATACAATCATAGAATGGTTTCGGTTGGAAGCAACCTTAAAGATCATCTAGTTCCAAACCCCATCCAATGAGGGTCTAGTGGAGAACCTCCTACTAGACCAAGTTGCTCCAGCCTGGTCTTGAAGACCCCAGGGATGGGGCATCCACAACTTCTCTGGGCAACCTGTTCCAGTGTCTTACCACCTTCACAGTAAAGAATTCCTTCCTGATATCTAATCTAAATCTACCCTCTTTCAGGTTAAAACCATTACCCCTCACATCCTATTGCTCCACTTCTTGATAAAGAGTCCATCCCCGTCTTTTCTGTACACCCCCTTTAGGCACCCGAAGGCTGCTATAAGATATCCCTAGAGCCTTCTCTTCTCCAGGATGAAGAACTCCAACTCTCTCAGCCTGCCTTCATCCATACGCACCTCAACAAAATACTGCTGGTCACAAGAAACTTTTTTAAGTCTGAGTGGGTCACCTTTCCCCTTACATCTACTCTAAAAAGAGCCAGACTCATTCCAAGGCTGCCAGAGGTGACTGCACTTCAAGAGCACACTGTGAGCTCTGGGATGCAGCTCGCCCCCACAGGCAGGCAAGGTGGAGGGAAGTCTGCTGCCCACTAGCACCCCACCTGCAAGCTGCCCTTGGCTGCTACAGACCGCAGCGTCTACCAAGCTCTTAAAAATAATGGCAGAAGTGTTCTGAGCACGTTATTTTTACATCTAACAATCCAGAAGCACTGAGGAGTTTAGGAGTCCTGTTCAGCAGCTTTCAATGTATACCCAATGAGTGCCAAATTTCCCTACAAAATATTGGAATTTGTGGCTTTTTACCAGCTCTGCAAAACAGGAAGCAAGAAAGAAAAAAAAATTTATGCCAGAGATCCTGAAAGAAACAGAATCTATATTGATGTTGAAGCTTTTGTTTTCGTTTTAAGACTTGTGGCACTTTGTAATGCTCCCTGCTTTAGTCAGCAAGGAAGCCACATTTAATTAAATGAGACAAACAGATACTTCATCATTTTAGCTTGAAAAGCTGCCGTGGGGGCTCTGCTAGCATGGGGATAGCCAACTGGGGCTTCCCAGCTCACTGACAGCCCGTAAAGTTGCTACTGGGGGGCCTTTGGCATTGTATTCAAAGCCACTTTTAAGAGCCAATATGGTAAGCTATGCAAGACATGATGTGTAGGGAGCCCCATAAAAACCTTTAATGGAAACAGCGGGCCTGTGTTGGAAAAAGTTTCAGGAGTCACATACACCGGTATTGGGAGTTCAGCTCCTGTAAGGCACCACGGGCATCCCAAGAATATAGGCTTCCACAGCTCCAGATCTCACCATGAGCTTCTGGGATGCCATTTTTTGTAAGAAAGTTTGCAATGTCAAGTCACAGTTCATACAGAAAACATTAATATAATGATAATAGAATACTTCTTTTTGGTGTTAAACCATAGCAGACGAGGTATGTCAGCCAGCTAGAAGTCCATCAGTGTGACAGGACTCTAGAGCAAACTTCCTGGACTAAGTGCTCCAGGAAAGAAACACAAATCTAACAGGGATACGTGGCTGCCACTGGGACAGTACCACTCAATGTCCCCTTAATGAATTATTCTTAGATAAAGAAATATCAGTTATAACTCCCAGCAGATAGAAAGTGGTCTAAGACTGTCTCAAGGAGGTAGTTGCACTACGCTGAGAGTCTTTCTACCTCTTCTTTCTTCCCTGACATTAATATTTTATGACTCTTCTTTTTAAGCAAAAGCTCTGCAGATTTCTGCTACCATCACCTGCAGTGCTGAGTATTTCCAGAGAGATGGGGAGGCAGGACCCCATTTAGAAAAGTATTACAGGAGTCTGTATGGGGATGAAGCAAGTAGCTCTGCCCATGGCTATCAAGCACCCCTGACTCTTCATTTGCTACTGCTCCGGACTCAGTGATGTGGGGTACAGGCGCTTTGCCGTATGAGGACCTTCAGGTCAGCTACACCAAATACTCAGGATCCCAGCCTAGAAAAAAAGGCTGCAGGAATACAGGGAGCGGAGGCTGGCTCTTCTGCTTCAAGGACCCTTCTTAGAAACAGATTGCCTGGATACGTAGGCCTGTGCTTATGACACTTTCCCTACTGCATTCTCCAAAATTCCCTTACAAAATTCTGCTGCACAGCACAGGCAGCAGAATGTTATTATCACTTTGTAATTGACTTACATCCAGAATATATTTCTTACCTGTTTACCTTAGCTCTTTACAGCTTCCCCTAGCTACTCAGAGCAACCACCACTTCACCAGCCTGAGGGAAAAACAGCAGCAGCTCTATGCAGGCCAAGAGAATGCCACCACCAGAAAGAAGTCCTTACACACTGGACCTGGAAAAAAGCTACTCTCTCATATCTAAATATGAATGGCAACATAAATATTCAAAGGGATAACCATAAAAAAGTGCAAGCATCAACAGTTAGGATATGGGCCACCCATTGCTACAGGTTAAATTTTAAAAAATGGTATGAAACCTGGAGCATAGAAAACACTGCTTGAACTAACATTTTTGATATTCATGTACAGTAATTGCACTTTCACTCCTGCTTTGAAGGATTAAAAGCCCTACCATGGTCATTAGGGAATCTCATCTGTCTAAAACCAGAAACAATCAGAATCCAAAGAGGAAGGAAGGAAGGAAGGACAGATGGAATACAATCACCTTTTCTTGATGCTGTTTTTCCCCAGTTTTCTACACAAACTAACTTTTCACATTGAGGGAAAGAAAAACCAAACAACAAAAAAAGAGGTCTTTGGAAAACAGTGAATGACTTTTTCATGACTAAGTATCTGGTTTATATTTGAACATACAGGAAATAGATTCTCCTAATCAGCCCTTTTTACCTACTGCCAAAAATATGAGTGCACTTTACAGCCAACGCAAGCTGTTACACATTCCTTTTATAATTCACTCCAAACCCCTATGTTAATGCAATGTTGCAAAAGAGCACTTAAATGCAGCAGAAGCAGGAAAAGTACATGTGAATGTGTCCTAGAGACTTCCTTTTGTAGACTGTTCTTAGGCTGATTTGTTGCAGCACAATGTAATTGTATTAAAACACAAAAGTAAATCCTATATAAATCCACAAGTACAAAACGTAGGAAATATCATCTGTCCTTAGTATACTAAGAAAATATAAACTTTTGTTTGCATACAGTATCAACTTGTTCTCTTTCTGCTTACAAAGAACCTGAAGTTATTGTATATTCCAGCTAGTTTAAATGTGTTATTTTCCAAAACTTTTTTTTTCTTCCAACAGAAAACACTCGTTTGGCCATTTGTCTTGAAGAATGGCTCTTGCACCTTATTTAATGCATAATCTCTGCACAATCATTGCACAGATGGCTTATGTATGTGTTATTAATCCAAAGAAATTCTACATATGGAATTTATTGCATATGTGCTGAGCAACTGCACAATTCATCAACACATGTTAAATTCACAATATTTAGAGTGCTTCAGATTCACTGCCCAGGTATGAGCCATCTGACCAGCCCTACAAAAATGTGAATTATTAGATACCAGCTACCAAACATGGATGCTTGCCATGCAACTGGAACAAGCATTTTATCAGAATCAGTAAGAGATAAAGCTCATGGCATCTTTAACACGATTAAGTGATGGATGATTGATCCACTTCCCCTGCCAATCAAGGAGGAATCCTCCTACTGCACACAAGGAACACTTTCATCTGGTTTAAAGCAGACAAGATCAAAAGAACATTTGAGATATATAATTTGGAGGAACAGAAATTAGAAATAAGCAGCCCGAGTTCGAAAAATACAAGCGTGTTAAGAAAAATACTGCACAATAGCTAATGTATTGTGACAAGGCAGAAAACACTCACTTCCTAAGACAGGGCACCTGAACAAACATTTATTATCCTGACCCAAGTGCAACCAAAGAGTTCCAGAGTTTATATGCTAATGTACCTTACTTCAAAGACTTCCTTAAGCTACATCAGAAGCCAAAATCTCTAACACCAAGAATTCTAGCGCTGAAGAACAGAAGACTGACAAACTGTCACGCTGGCAAAAGGAAAAGACACTGAGAAGAGTTCAAAGATGCAAACCCTTTATTTTTCTTGAAATGGAATATCGCTGTTTTCTGCAATTGTAAAATCTGTACCTAGGTGACCTTTGCTCCTGCACAGGACAAACAAAACCTAGTAAAAATTTCTATTTCCTAAGATACTACTTGACAGCCCACCGCTAACCTTCTAAGTTTCTAAATTACTTTGTGTTACCAGGTACTTGCAAATCAGGAATTTGATCTTCTGGCTTCTGGCAAGAGAGAGATGCAAATGAAACATTACAAAGAAAAGGTGGCAGCATGGTTTACTGGCAGAAGGCTCAGGTCAGTTGCCAGGACTGTTCAGAGAGTTACCTGAAAGAAGATTTTAAAAGTAAATTAAAAGTAAATAAATAATTTTAAAAAAGGAGATAATCAACTTCACTAACTCGGGATTGCTACAGAAACCTTCTGGGATGATTCACGTGGATGATCCCCAGTAATGTGGGAAGTTATAATGTCTGGGAAAATGGAGTGGGCATTAATACATGGTTCCGTGGCTGGTGTCACCACGACAATTTTGGGGTTTTCAATAATGGGATGGCCTACATGGTATCAGGCTTGGTGGCATCACATGGGATTCATGTTTCTGAAAGGGGTTTTTTTGCTCACAAGCTAGTGGGGCTCATTGCCAGAATTTTAAACTAGGCTTGAGGAGGGTAGGAGCCAATATCAGGTTTGCCCATGACAAGCTGTGGGACAACATACCCAGGTTAGAGGGACAGGCTACTAACGAAGATGAGCAGCTTGTTGCTCTGAGGTGTGCTGGCTACACTGAAGCACACTTGAAGTCTTATGGAGATAAGCCAGGGGCTCCTGAAGTAATAGGAGCCAATAGAGAAATACCAGTCAAATATCTCAAAGGAATTAAGGGGTGTTCCTCTAAGAAGATGACACAGCCAACAGCCCAGCTGAAGTGCCTCTACACCAGTGCACACAGCCTGGACAACAAACAGGAGGAGCTCGAAGCCACTATGCTGCTAGAAAGTTATGACCTAGTTACCATTACTTAAGCCTGGTGGGATGATTGGAGTGTATCTATCAATGGCTACAAGGTGTTTTGAAGGGATAGGTGAGGAAGGAGAGGCAGAGGGGCTGGCCTCGACATCAAGAAATGGGTAGTCTGAAGAGCTGTCTCTGATGAATAGCCATGGTCACGTTGCAAGGTTATGGTTAAGAATCAGAGACCAATGTAATAAAGGGAACCTTTTGGTTCATGCCTACTGCAGACCAACTGATCAAGGGGAGCCTATTGACAAAGTCTTCTTTCTCCAGCTATAGGAGGCATCACACTAGCAGGCTCGCATCCTGCTGGGGAACTTCAACCACCCCAACATCTGCTGGAAAAGTAGCACAGCAAGCTGCAGGCAATCCAGGAGACCCCTGGAGTGCATCAAAGATAAATTCTGAAGCCAGGTAATAAACAGCCCTACCAGAGGGAATGTGACACTGGACCTGATGGTCACCAATGCAAGTGAGATAATTGGTGACATCGAGATTAGAGGCAGCCTGGGCTGCAGTCATCATGTACTGGTGGAGTTCAGAGTCCTAAGGGACATGGCTCAGGCAAAGAAGTAAAGTCAGGACCCTGATTTTTAGGAAAACAAACTTGCACATCTTCAAGGAGCTAGTCAACAGAATCCCCTAGGAAACTGCCCTTAGGGACATGGGAGCAGAACAGAGATGGCAGAACTTTAAGGACACTTGCCATGGAGCACAAGAGCTCTTGATCCCCAGGTGTAAGAAATCAGGACAGAAAGGCAGAAGACTGGCATGGCTGAGTCAAGACCTGCTTGTCAAACTAACAGGCAAGAAGGAAATGCAAATGCAGTAGAAGCAGGAATAGGTATCCTGGGAAGAGTATAGGGACACCAGTTGTGTAGAGATGGCATCAGGAAGGCCAAGGTGTGGATGGAAATGAATTTGGCAAGGGGGTGCAAAGAATAAGAGCTTCTACAAGTATGTTAGCTAGAACAGGAAGATCAAAGATAGTTTAGCCCCCCTGATGAGCAAGACTGACAAACTGGTAACAATAAGATGAGGAGAAGGCCGAGGTATTCAACAATGTTTTTGCCTTGATCTTCACTGGCAAACTCTCTTTCCAAACCCCTTTGGTGGATGGACCACAAGGCAGGAGGGAGCAAAATGCCTCCCACTGCAAGATCAGGTTCTTGACCACCTGAGGAACCTGAACATACAGAAATCTATGGAACCTGACAAGATGTATCCCAGAGTCCTGAGGGAACTGTATGATGTAGTTGGCAAGCCACTCTCTATGATATTTGAAAAGTCATGGGAGGCAGGGGAAGTCTCTGCTGACTGTAAGAAGGGAAACATTGCACCCATTTTAAAAAAAAAAGATAGAAAGACTCTGGGAATTACCAAACCATCAGCTTCACATCTATGCCAGGGAAGATCATGGAACAGACCCTTCTAGAAGTTATTCTAAGGCACATAGAGGATAGCCAGGTGATTCTAGACAGCCAGCATGACTTCACCAAGGGAAAATCCTGCCTGACCAACCTAGTGGCCTTCTATGATGGAGTGACTACATAAGTGGATAAGGTAAGAGCTATGGATCTCATCTATCTGGACTTCTGCAAGGCCATTAACACAGTTTGCCACAACATCCTCTCTAAATTGGAGATATATAGATTTGATGGGTGCATTGTTCAGTGGATGAAGAATTAGTTGAATGGTTCCATCCAGAGGGTAGTGGTCAATGTCCAAATGGAGATCGGTGACAAGTGATGCCCCTTTGGGTTCCATATGGGGATCAGTACTATTTGGTATCTTCATCAGTGACATAGTGGGATGGAGTGCATCCTCAGCAGGTTGCAGACTACACCAAACTGAGTGGTGTAGTTGACATGCATGAGGGATGGAAAGCCATCCAAAGGGATCGGCACAAGCTCAAGAATTGGGCCCATGTGAACTTTATGAAGATCAACAAGGCCAAGTGCAAGGTTCTGCACCTGGGTTGGGGCAACCCCCCATATCAACACAGGCTGAGGGCATGAAGGGATTCAAAGCAGCCCTGCCAAGAAGGATGTGAGGGTATCGGTGGCTGAAAAAGCTGGGAATGAGCTGACAATGTGAGCTCACAGCCCAGCAAGCCAATAGCATCGTAAGGTCTTTTTTCAAGTGATTATCAATATTAAAAGATGGACATGTTCTAAAAACAATGCTGAAAACACAGTAAGTTTCTAACACATTGATTACGTGAAGACAGAAGGCACCATTCTAATCACATAGCGATAGTCCTTAATTGTACACTGTACCAGAAAAGCAAGATAATACACTGCTACCAGAGCAAGGTGAGGTACCACTTGTTCATTTCTCATTGTGAATAAACAGACCCTGACAGTTATGGCAGGAGCACTCTCCACTCTTCCCATGGGTCTAACGGTGCAGTACAGGGGTGTGGTGGCTCGTTTGGCGAGAAGAGCATGAGCTGCCTGTCACATATGCAAAGGACCCCCAGCCACATACCCCAGCCACCCAAGCACTAGAAAACACCTCAGCCAACGAGCCTACCTAAGAGATCCCCTGACCAAAGAAAGCTACTTGTCCATGACCAACAGATGGGTGGTTCTCCTCAGAGCAGCAGGTCTGTGATTGCATTCCCTCCCTTTGGATCGAGACATCATCCAAAGTAACTTCCCTGGGACTGAGTGTCCTCACCTTACAGGCAAGCGGTTTGCACATTTTGAGTCATCATTCTAAGCTTAGCTTTAGTACACACCAAGTTGTATTAGTTCTCAGCTGACACCCTGAACCTGTCAAAAAGTTACACCACAAACACTTTGTCAGACATAAGATCCCTGTACAGTTTGACCATTCTGCCTTTTCATGGCACCATTAAACCTGATTTTTTGGAACATATTGTGTTGGTCATGCACTTCTGCAACGATGACATATAGCATAAATCCTCTAACAGGCTTGGATAAAGCCATCTCTGCTCCATTAGTAGCTTTTAATAAGGTTTATAATACCAAGTACATTCAAAAAAACCTGGAAGATAGTTAATGTTGTGTCAACAATTCAAAGAAAGACAACCCAAATATAATTTACAAGCAATTTATAAACTGACATCAATCCAGACAAGGAAAGGAAATATTTTCAAAGGATTCAATTGACAAAGAACCAATGAACAGTTATTAAATTAATGCCAGACATCATGGTTTGATGGAAAATAGATCTTGTGAAACAAAATAGTTTTTATCTTCCGACGGCATACAAATCTGTCAGACTAAATAAGGGCTTACAAATAAAATGCATCAATATTTGTGAGGCATTTTACTTTGTTCTATCCAAAAATTCTGATCAAAAAAGTTGATGCTAAAAATAACTAATATGCGCCTATTCAAAAGACTGACTGATCTCAGAGTCATCACCAACATAGAACAGGGCTCTACTAGTAGTACCTGTATTAAGCAAGCCTCTGCAAGAACATGTATTAGCCCAGTAGTGCTCAATACCAAGCTGAGGTGTTTCCTACACGCAGCGTAACCAACATCAAAATCGGCTTAAGAGTTTGTGGCCCACCTTTAAATGATATTTTAAAGACAGAGAGAACACAAGAAATTATTTATAATAAGCAACTAAAAGTTGAACATGTTTAACTCACAGAGAAGCTCTGAGAACAGATTTTACCACAGTTTCCAAATGCCTCCATTGGAAGAAAAGACCAATCTTACTTCAGCTGATGAAGGCATAGAAACCCCTCAGCTATGGACAGAAGTTCCAGAAAAAACAATTAATCCATGGTCTAAATTACCAAAGCCAGCCATTCTTCAGCTCTTGATACCGACAGATGAATAAGTCAAACACCTTTCCAGAATATATACAACAGCTAAGTACAATTTTATGTTAGTCACATAGAATTTATTGTCTAAATATAGGGTAAGTGCAAGAAGTACAATGACCTCTGGTATACACTAGGATCAGACAAATTTTTCAACAAACCCTTCTGGTGTTTCTTTGACTGTATGAATGATTTAAAAAAAAAAAAAACAAACAAAAAAAAACAGTTAAAAGGTAAAATCCTTCAGGCAACAGATGTATTTTTAATCTTTACAAAAGAAAGTTAACAATAATATTGCCTCAACAGTGAAAAGGTATTATACATACAAATAAACATGAAAAAGGCACACCATTCTTTTCTTCATTTATTGTATTGTCTTGAATACTTACAGACCGCTTGACTTGTTGTTGCTGACAGGAGGAGAATGAAGTAGAATGTGTCCAGTACAGTACAACATGAAACTGATAACATTATCCTACTTGAATGTCAAGTTTGCTTTGGTAGCGCATGAGTGATATGAAGCCAGAGGAGAGAAATAAAAAAAAAATAAAAAAAAAAAATTCAGCAGCAGCAAAAATCCCCGAGACACTTAGGGAAAAAGCAACAGCTTAAAGGAGCAACTGATCGCAGGGAAGATACCTGACTCAAATTTAATCATATGCTAAGCAAAAGCAACCATGCCTCATGCAAAGTGGATTACCTTTGCAAATGAGCAAGCACTGAAAGAAGAGTTTACTCAATTCCTTTACATACTCATGTAGTGGAAATACAGCTTGGAAAGGAGCACTATTGGTAAGGAAAAAAAAAACCCACAGGAGGGGAAGTCCTCAAAAACACGAAGGGAGGTAGGTGGCAGTATAAACTGGCAGGAAGGCCAGTACTGGACAGAAAGAGACCATAAATAACATTTTATATGGCTTGAAAAACTTAGCTGTAGGAACAAACTGTACAACTAGATTAAGGAGGAAGGTCACAGCAGAGTTGCTAGAGCACTTCACTACTTTCCCTTCTATCAAAAATACACAGGGTTTGTCAAAGTTTGCACAATGCCTCCTGGATCCCATACAGGATAAACATTTGCCAGGCAAACGTCTGAATAAAGCAAGTCTTGCTGTGCTTCTGTTTGTTCAGCACTACTGCCTGCATCTGGAGCTGGAAGCATTACTTTCAGAAATGCCAGCAAAATTTCAACTTCTAGGACAAGTGTAGCATCTTTGTAGCTGATGGAACTAATAACACCAAACTACTGCCAAAAATATAAAAAAGCTGTAGTATCAATGAAGCTGTGCTTCCACAGGGAACCTTTGCCCTGCACAAAGTAAAATGCCAAATTCCTTCCAGCTGATGTGACTCAGACAATTTACTGCTCGCTTTGATATGGCTAGTAACGAAGGTCTTTGAGGAACGAATACATAAGGAACGATCATTTTTTTTTATGGAAACCAAAAGACATTCAGATGAGCTCGACACCACCTGGTACCGCTATGCTGCGGAAGAAAGTTGCCTGTCCAGGTATATTGAAAATTCATTTTGTTTTTTTCCGGTTTGAAATAACTTAGGTGACCTGTGACTAGTTCCCTCCTTCTCGTAATACTAGCATGACATTTACTGAGCAAGCAACATGCAGCAATTTCTTCATGGTCCATATTTACCACCGTATCTGACAGTTTACTACTGATGAGGAGCTTGACTAATTACTAATCATCATCTACACCATTTCACTGATGAGCAGAGTAAGTGCTCTTGTGTAAATACCATCTATATATACATTGGATATTTTAGTAGATATAATATTCCTTTTCACGTTTGGAATTCAATGGCAACCTTGCTTTCTTTCACTATGTTTTTTTTCCTTTTTATATTGACTACTTTGCACTCTTGAAGGGTCACACAAAAAAAAAGTTAATTTTTTTATAAATGTACTCCAAAGATTTCTGTATGAACATGGTGTGCACAAAGTGGCAGATAACTTTGTACAGTACTTTGGCCAGGACTAGAAGCAGAACAATGCGATGTTAGAAGAGAAACAACCTAAGGAAAACCAGAGGCAAACAAAGCACAGTATGCACTGATGCAGGATTCAGAGCAAATGTGAAACTGGCACTGAAGATCTCATGTACCAGTTCTGATTTTTAGTTACGCTCCTAGAAATAATATCTCAGTCAGCCTACAGGATGGCCTAAGGTTTACAATCCATATTACTAAAAAGGCAGCAGTCCTTATCCCGTGTCATCTTCTTGTAAGAAAAAAAGCTCCCAGCTAAAAAAGCGTTCACTGGTGCCCTCAGTGTGCTTTGTGCCCATGTGATGCTTGCTTATTCACCATCACTGCTGTTCACACAAACTGAGCCTTACAAAAGCCACCTACTCCCATCTGTCAATATTTCTCCATCAGATGAGCACATGGGGGAAATTTCTTTCAGCATATCTGCACTAGAGAATTTCTGTCATCCAAAACATCAAGTAGTGGTTTTGCACTATAGCATAAATCATAAGAAACAATACACATTCAAAACTGAAATCTCTTGTGAGAAAACAGTAAAGATAAAGAGGGTACTGTATGACTGCTTTACAAAAAGTATATTATTGAATTCATGGGACTGCCAAAGCTCTGGATAATTTCACTCCTTGACTGTGCTCTCAAGTTTCAGCAACATACAAAGAATTCATTTTCACCTTTTAATCTTATGGATTAAATATGTTTGAGAAAAAAATTGGAGCAGAAAAGGGACCTCCCAGTTTATAATTCACATATTAAAAAGGACCTCCTGCTATGAGCAACTATTTCCTAAATGTTGATTTAACAAAATTCATCACTTCAAATACATGGATTATAATGTTTGCACCAAAATAAATGTCGCAAAAGCTGCCATACTTGATGAAATATGAGGGCAAGTGTTTTTATAGAAAAAACAAGTATTATGGAACTCTTAAAACAATGAGAAAAATTCAGACTCCACAAAGAAAAACCAAGCAGTCTGCAAAGCCTTTCTGTGGAAGAGTCTTCCTATCATTACTAACTATTATGACTTTTGATTCCATAAAGACTGAATAATCCAGAAATATCTGAAGAAAATGCAATTCATTGTTGATATCTGAGGGGAGGAGGGGAAGCGGAGGGAGGAGAGTCAGATTTACTTTTTTCTTTATTTTTACAATTAGCTTCAATTGGAAAGCACTATGAACAAAAGAAACCATGTTTTCTGCTTTTCAGGAAATAATGAAACCATCAACCTTCCTACAGGTATTCTTAATATGTTCTTGAGGCATGCTGTTCAACTAAGAGTTAACTGTTTTAATTGTCACAGATGTCAAGGGGTTTGAGGGCACCAAGTTGCTCACAAGATGTACTCAACATTTGGTAGAAATGGACTTTTCTAATGCCTCTGAATTTATTTAATCTTTCCATTCTGATCCAGTAGCTAGTAGAAATTGTCCAATTTCAGGGAACAAAATCAATTTCTTGTATGGTCTAAAGGCCAAAACCTGGCTACCTTTTAAGTAAGAGATGAGCAGATGAAAGACACAGTGCAAGAATTATCTTGCTTGTAACAAATATACTCAATGAAAGGCAGTGAAATCCAGGGAAATTAAGGCACAGGGAAGAAATAACATGTAAGTCTCAAAACAGTTCTTAAAATAAATAAAAGTATTAGCACAAGTAGACTGATAATAATACGCAAAAAAGAAGTGACTGTCTTTTTATATTTAATTTTACTGCAGTCAAAGTGTTCAGTAGACTCTCCAAAGGCAACTACTGCTTACAAAAACAGAAAAAAGGAATTAGATGTTTTGCTATGGACAGGCCACTTCTGACTTAACACACTTAACGGGATACACAAATAAAAGAGATTCAGACAAAAATCAATTTATTCCAACAAGCTTTCCACATGGAAAAAATGTCTGACCTTGTTCTTGGGTTTAGCCTCTTAAGTAATACTATCTCTAGGGAGACAATAATGCTCACAAGTCCTGCAAAGTTGTGTTTTGTTTTGTTTTTTAACAGATTATCTGTTTGAATCATATAACATCTGCTCATTGATGCAGCTGTCCATGAAATTATTCCTTCATTAAATGACTACCATCCTCAAACAAGACAGTCCACACCAATGAAGTAGTCTTGCTCCTTTAACATCTATTAAAACCTGGCCCTTCTTGAAAATAAGAAAACCTCTTTGGAACAGAGGGTGTCAGAACGACTGCAGTTAGCATCTGCCTCCTCATATGAAGCACTGCTGCAAGCATCATACTTCCCAATGAAATAATTGCCTGTGCATTACCAATTAAATAGTATTAAAAGAGAGAGGATCATTCAGAGGTTAAATTCTAATGTGAAATTCCTTTATTACGCAAAATTTAAGGGTGGAAGAGCGTAGATGTAGTTGGTACAAACGCTAGAACCATATTGTAGTCATCCTAAATTAAAACCAGCTCCCGCCTGCTCAAGCCCCATTTAAAGAATGCTGGCACACTGCCAGCTAAGCTAATTAAAACATTTGCAAATACTGTCCTTACGCACCTTCATCACAGACTTTTCCAGATGAGAAGTTGCATGCCTGATTTATATCAATACGATCAGACAACGTACCGAGATGTAAAGAAAAGTGCCTAAAGCAAGTGTTTGAAGTCATGTATCTGCTACAGTGCAAGCCAGTAATTCAAGACACCGGAAAATGAGAGCATGAGACCTGGGAGATTTTGAGCTGCCGTTCTCTGGTGGTGCCAAATTTCAGAAAGACCCTTACCTCACTTGAGAAATGCTGCATTTTCCAGTTTTGAAGAATTCCTATCTATTAAACTAAAAGTGCACTAAGTTTTTCAGACATGGCTTGGAGCAATCCAGATTGACAGGTCTAGATTTGCAGAGAGAATGTGGGGCTGAGGAGCATCCTGCCCCATCCCACCTCCAGCCCATCCACCCAGCCTTTGGCTCCATGCCATAAACTGTGCTGTCTCCATTACAGGAGCAGCTCAGTAGTAATAATGAGCACCACAATTGGAGGAAATGAGGCAGAAACTAATTTTTGCCACCAAAAAGAATGTCTTTTGACCCATATCCAGGAGTGGTATCCTCAGTATTGCAACTGATGCTTGCAACAGAACTGTATTCTCCATTCTCCTAATGCTGTCAAGATAGAAAGTTTTCACACTGCTGCAGACGTGTTATCTAAAAGCAAACAGGATTCTCTATGGAACACAGTATTAATTGTATTAAGAAGGAAAGTTGAAAAGGATTATATAGACATATAGATATATATATTCCAAAACTGAGAACAAGAAAGAGCAAACAGATAATTTTATCAAACTTTTCTTTTGACTCATTCTCATTGCCCAAAGGAAAAATGTTGCTTAATCCAGCTAACATACATACATGTGTTACTGAGTCAACGGCAAATGAGCCGTGCAAATGTTTTCCTAGTATACCAGATGAGAAATCTTGCAATTAGGGAAGATTTGAGACAAGTATTATTACCTGGGCTTGCATTCAGTTAGACTTCCTCTGGATTTAAAAATTAACTCCATAGCTACGAAAATCAGTTCGGATAAATTAAAATTTACAAAATTTTCAATTCCACAGTACCCTGAAAGCTTTGGCAGAAAATCTTTGTCATTATTCTAATTATTTAAGAATCTCTGACTTCATGATGAATGCCTGTATATTCAGCTATTTTAATAGTTAAAGCCTCAGGGGAAAAAGCAGATTTCAAATGCAAATTTTATTCACAATTCTTAACTTTTCAAATATAAAATCTAAAAAGAGCCCTAAAAGATTGTAACTTATTTTAATTATTTTGTTGTTATTTTACAACACGGGTTGGTATTCATACATCCAAGGCTCTGCTGAATCTCTGCTGAGAGTAGCTTTGGAAGTTCTGGTATTTCAGTCAAAAAACAAATTTAGCAAAGAGGCTGGCAAGCCCAAGCTAGGAGCTCTTTAGTTGCTGCTGAATTCCAGTTTTGAGTCCAATAGACAAAAAACTGAGACAAAGGTATTTCAAGAGCAGAGATATGGACATCAGTTTCTTCTGTAGCTTTCTTTTCTTACTGGTTTTGAAACTGTACAAAAATAAAGCACCTATTTCATATTAGGTCAACTGAAACAAAACTACCTACATAAATGAAAACTTCTCCTTGTCCTTGTCTATCTATCCAGGATGTCCAGGATCACAGTATCAGAGTTCTCCATCTGGGAGGGCAACAAGAGCAGAAAAATGAGGTTCCCAGTAGCATATACAATGATTTTCTTATGCGCTATGAAATTGTGCAATGTAGAAAAATAAACACTTTAGGCTGATTAAAGAACAAAACGACACCTCAAAAAATATAGCTTAAAAGAAGACACTAATGAAAAGTATGTTGTAAATCTTTGCAGCCACAGGAATGCCTCAGCAAGTAACATCTAAAAGAAGTCACTTAAAAACCTGTATGTATGTGTTTACTGTACATTTTAGCTCTTGGATGGCAGCAGTATGTTAACGTATTTGCCTTTTCTCAGCACATTCAGCATCTCAAAACACTTGGTATCAGTTAGCAAATTGTGTGTACCACCTGAATAGTCAAGAGACAGAAGGATAGGAACCAAGAGCAACTGTTTAAAATATATTGCCAACTGGCAGCTTTAACACTACTTTGGTACTACTTTAAAAAAAAAAAAATAAAAAAAAAAATCAAAAGCTGCATCAAATCTACAGGAGTGTGCTGAAATACATAGTATGACCTGACCACCAAGCATCCAGGCCTGGATGTCCCTCTCCCTGGACCCCGGGGTTAGCATGCAGTCCAGCCTACCAACCTCAGGTCTAGTAAGGATTCCTGTAGCTTTGAAAGAGAAAATTAACAACATTCTTATTAAAATGCACACACATGCCTTCTACCAAAACTAAGCCTAGGTACAATACCATTGGCCTTCAGCCCAATGGAAGTCCAAATATGTTTGAATTCTGACAATGCATCATCTTGATGAATGCTTCCTGAAACTGTCCTTAAATTGCATTTCCTCCACACTTGCCACTCATATAGTTATTATTGTAGCATTATTTCTGATATTAGTTTTATACTCCGTGTTTTAGAAGAAAATATAAGCTTTGGGGTGATAAACACTTATCACACTTGTCCTGGAACAAAGTCTTCCTCCAGGACAGAGAGGGAAGGAGCGAAAAGCAGCAGACTGGAGTCCTCCCATCCTCTACAGAATCACATTTGCTAACTCAGGAACAGGTTCCACGAGTGCTATGCATGAACAAACTCATCTGGGAGGGCAAGGGCACTTCTACAGGGGCATGCAGCTAAGGAAGAAAAAATCTAGGCACATCTGATAGTGGACAAGCTGAACTTGAGCAAGCCTTCAAATGCCTTTTGAGTATAGGAGGTATTTTTAGATTTCTTTACAAACTGAAAAGAGTAGTTCCAAAAGCCTGAAAATGGATTCTTTAATTTCATTTTATTTTTCCTGGCGTTTTATTGCAAACACTCTTAAGACTGTTTTCAGGTTAAGAAAAACAAGCGAAGGGAAAATGCACAGGTTAGAGTTCATTCTTCTTGAAATTTAGCCCAGAATTGCTAAGTGTTAATCTCTGGAAGAAAAGCAAACTAATTCTGTAAGAGGGGCACTGATTTTAGGCCATACGACCTGTTTCTCACATCTCTCACAGATTTTATATAGTTCTTGACAACCTACTATTTGCACAAAATCCCAAGAAGATTTTATTCATTAAATCTAATGATTGTAGCAAACTCTCTTCTCTCTTAATAAGCTTTCAAGAGCACATGCCAATAGCAGCATTCCTGAGCTACTAGCCACTGATTTAATGTAGCTACAGCAGCTGAAATTTTGTTTTCCTCAAACACAAGCAAGAACAATACATTAAAATCCGCTTAAGACAAGAGTAACTGAAAATGGAGCTTTTCACATTAACAACTAGTCAATGTTTCTTAAACCTCAGTAAAATTGTTCAAACGTATAATAAAGTCACCAGTGATCATTTTGAAATATAGGCTGCACATCATATCTAATTTTCCAAGTAATTTGTATACATGGTTCACAAGTCATGATTCTGTGGGTTATTCTCCATTTAGCATTTACATACTAAATGGAACATAGTTTGTTTCTAATCGACTTTTTTTGTTTGCTTATATTTGCTGGTATGGACAAATAGAAGAAAGGTCTTGTTCTTTCTTCACTAACCTGTTTTACCTTCTGCAAAACACACTAAAGCTTGTTATGTTTGTTGCAATATTAGAACAGGTATTAGAGTGGATGCTTCGGGAAGCTACGCTAAAAATTCAGATATGTACACAGGGACAAACACAAGGGACTTCCGTCTCTGCAGGACACTCCAAACTCCACAATTCAGGCTCTCTATTGATGTGTGCCTTTCAGCTTCTCCTGCACAGAGCCCACTGGAGTTTTCATTCCCTACCTACTCTCAGCCTACGAAAACACAGTGCTTAAGCCAAAGGCTCCTCTCATCCTTTTGATATTTTTTTCCCCTTTAAAAATTCATTTTTCTCCATTGAAGGCTGCTTTGTTCCCAGCTCCCCAGTGGGGCAAGCCACTCAGTGCCTCTTGGCTGAGCAGTGGATGTAATATGCTGTATGCCCCTCAGGTTCTAACACTGATGAAGTAACTGGCCAAGGCCCACCATGGTTAAAGGCACTTGAACTTCCTTTCTCTGTGGGACAAGGCAAATCAGTAGCATCCATTTCCACCTCACTATCTGTGAAAGGACTCCAACTCCCAGGCAGCTGAAAATTCTGCTTTTTCTTCTACCTATCTCCATCCCTCACAAAAAAAAAAAAAANAAAAAAAAAAAAAAAAAAAAAAAAAAAAAAAAAACCAACAAAAAAACCCCACCCCAAAACAAGACAAAAACCAAAAAAATAAAAGAAAGAACAGGAAAGACAACAAAACAGTATCAGTATTTCAAATATTTGAAATTAAGGTTGATCTGTAAGTTCATCTTTAAATGTAGGCCTCTAACCTTCATTGAGTCTTCCCAGGACAGTGGAGCACTTGGGTAAGGAGTTAGATCCATCTACAACAGTCAGGATCAATTTACGATGCACAGGCATGAGCACCTTATGAAGGTGTGCAAGATGTTTATCAGCAAACTCCCCAAGCCAAAGCAGAGTAGGTGATGGGACAATTTCTCTCAATTGTCATGTCTCTTAAACAACATGGCACAACATGTGGTAAAAGGGTTACACAGTCCGATCCGGCACCATGCTAGGAATTAACATCATTTGCAGCAAGGAATAGCAGTTTCTACCTTTCTGACCAGGGTTTCCTGAAAATAAGTGTGTGTGACAGCACCCTACGACACTCCTGCAATAAGTCTGCTACACCTGGAACAAATTTACAGAGGTGCTGACCCACAAAGATGAAGCAAACATCCTCCAAACATCACAGAGTAATCCTCACCCCTTCTGTCTCAAACCCAAAGCACATTTGTTGACCCTGCTCTCTCAAACAAAAAGGTGTACAACCACGTTTATACTTTATGCAAGGACTAAATAAATGAAAGAACTTGAAATTTGTCAAAATTACATACCACTATACAGTCTTCTAGCAAGACGCCTATGTAGACAGTCACAATTTTGCTCAGTGTGGAGGTAAATAAAGGGTACTTAATAAAATAAAAGCAGACTTAATATTAACTGCTTCTTTTCAGATTAAGAAGTGAGGAAGGTTTTATCTTAAGAGTTATTTTGAAAACCCAAAAGCATGGGAGACGTCAAGTATATTTTTTTATTATTATTTGCTATTACACCCAAGGCCCTATCAATGAAGCTAAAGACAAATATTGTCATTCTAGTTCACTACTATTACACCAGCTATTTTTCCCCCCTACAATCACTATCCTTTTTTTCCACCCTTTATGGCCGCAGTGCAAAAATACAAGTGACATAGAAAGTCGGCGCCGTGCACAAAGCCAGTACTGAATCAGACTCATGGGCCCAATCTCCTGCACTGTGGTGCCTTTCTGAAGGGGAGCGTGCAGCTCAGCCTGCAATGTTGTGCTTGGATGCCGTACAGGTCTCCAAAGAAAAAGGAAAAAAAAGCACAACAAAAAACCCACCTTGTTTTCATTCCAGCCATGTTTACATAACGACTCTAAAGATCTCCACTGGCAGGTTATTTCTAACCCCCCAGACTCCTTCCTGCCCCTCATGCCCCTCTCCAGCCACCCCCACTGTAACAACCTGCCATTTTCCACAGTGGTAAGGGTTAAACATCTGGCTGTAAATTGCTGGTGTTCCCAGCCGTAACTATTTATCCTCTCTGGAGAAGGCAGACAGGAATGGTTAACTACATCTAAGCTCAACTCTACTGGCCTGGCAGCACCATCACTAGCCACAAAGGCAAAACTGGCCAACAAACCCGTTTTTAGCTGAAGTAATGTTTGTAGTGAATTAGCCAGTATTTATCTGACTGACTTTAATATGGGTCATTGAACTTCACCCAGCTTTTCTTCACAACACAGAGCAAAGAACAACCTGGCAGTCTGCAGTTACTTGGGTACTGTACATCACTCACAACGCTGAAGACAGTGAAGAAGTACATTTCCTACAAGCTCTTCAGGACAGGGTCTGTGGTTTCACCTTGTAGAGTACCCTGAGCAGTATGGCAAGGAGGTCCTGGGGCAGCAGGTCTAGGCAGTGCATCAGCACAAATGATAAATAGTAAGAAAAAGCAAAACAATCCTTGTTTTCATATGTCCTGCTGCAAGTCTGCTTAATTAGCCAGGATAGCCAGAAGTACAGATTTAATCAGCAGAAAAAGACTTACACCACTGATGCTCAGCGGAATTTCAACACGTGTCTTAAGGCCATTGTATCTGGCCCTCATCCCCTAAAGCATCTTAAGCACTCTGTAAGCACCACAGTTTACAGGTAGCCCTTACAGACCTACACAATTGCTAACCACTACCTTAGCCCAGCCTATGCACCCATTTAATAGACCACAGTCCCATCTCTATCTATTCCTGAATATATTATATATTCACACAGATGACATCAGTAATTTGATCTTAAATTAAAACATGTTTCTTAGGAGACATTTGTAACAGAAATCACCTTTCCAAGGCTTTTAACTTCACAGGAGGTTTATTTTTATGCTTTTAGTCTATTAATGGATTGCCAAGGAACAATCTTGTGTTGCTTATATTAAAAGCTGTTAACTTTTTATCTGAAATTCATGTTTAATATTCTGAACCTATGAAGCAATAACACTTTATTTGCAAAAATCCCAAATTCTTGCAGACTAAACTGCCCCGCTGAGTCACCTAAACTTTCCTTCTAATATATCCTTTGTAAAAAGATTGGGCCAGAAGCAGTATATCAGGGTTTGGTGCAAACTGTCACATACATTCTTGGTATTATCTATGAACTTGCATCAACAATAACATCCCAGAACAAGCTATAAACATTTCAGACTTCTGTGTTCCTTAACAAGGAAACATAGCTACTACTGGGACATAAATATTCCTTACTTTTGTCTCATGTACAAATCCAACAGACATCTATTTCACACACCCTAGTAGTCTACCTTCACTGCAGTCTTTATCTTCACCTTTGCATGTTGCTGATACACATTGATTTGTAACAGGACGTTGCTGGAAAGTTGTCTGATGGAAAGTAAAGAGAAACTCCCAAATTCTGTGCTGCCTGTAAGTAATAAATTTATTCCTACTCTTCTGATATAGTTAGGCCATGACAATACTCTTGCTCAGTATTATTTTTGGCTTGGATCACAGCATTACTTGTATGCTGCCTTTTTTGACATGCTTATTAGGATCATGAACTGAGGAGGAAACTCATTTCCTCAGTGGAAGCCTTGAAAATTGGAGAATGCCCTCTGAGTGAAAACTGCAGCTTTTATGAATCCTTCTTAAATTTAAGTCTTATGCTGGTGAAAGGAAAACAGAAGGATGAACTTGGTCACCATTTAATTAAAAAATTAGCTCAAAGATGTTGGTTCATCTCCACTGGACATCCCATTTCATCTTTTCATTTAGGGAAAGCAGGCCAATGACCACAACATTTGGCATCCCCTGATGTCTATTCTGAACAACCCTAGAAAGGTAGCAAAGACAACGCATTTTAGAGATCAGAACAACTTACGGTCTGCTGTGCAAACATTAGGCCTGTGCAAATGAAGATGATTTATGGTAGCATTTGTTCTTCTTGCTTCAGCATCATTCCTCACTTGGAAACTGTTGGATTCTAAGTGTTCACTGTTGGAATATAGCACTGATTTCCTGCTAGCTTCAACAGGCCAACCAGGCTATTAATGCACTCGACAGAGTTTGTAATGGGTACAAAGGCTACTGTAACTTGCACAGATGGAAGTATGGTAGTCAGTAGCCACCAAAAGTTTCTACCCTGGAAGATGGAACACTCTAGAAATCTAAGACAATTTTATAACATTTTATTCTGCACACCGTATCAGGCCTGTATCAGTATTTACACAGCAAGTTACTGTGGACTGACAAGTTCTTTGAAAAAGTGTCTAAGATTGCATACTCCATATAAAAGCTTTTGATGGAACAAAAGCATGTTTATTTTTGGTATTCTTGTGCTTTATTTCGCTTCATTTGTAAATCTCTCCTTTCCTGATATCAGCATGACAGGAAGTCATGGCAGAGGGTACTAACAGTGCTACCACTACTTGCACTGGTTCACGGAAGAATCTGGCATACTCAGAACACAGAAACCAATCTTTTTATGTGTTTAATATGTTATGATTCATAATAATAAATTGCTATATTGACACAATTTGACCAAAGAATTATGATTTTTTTGATTGCGGAACTAGCAAAGATTCATGCTGCAGCTACACAACCTAATGTGCAAGTATTTCCGAAGCCCAAATAATTCAGGTGTTTCTACTTCACTAAATAGCCTCCTCAATCCAGAACTCTTCTAAATAGAGGCAGAGAATTGTTAAAGTTGAATGATCATTTTCTATTATAATTATTTTTCATTAAAGATGTCTTTTGAAAGAACGGTTTGGCGTTTTTTTAATTAAACTATGACTGAACTCAGAAAAAGAAGAATTAAAAAAGATTGTCAAACTCAGGAATATCTTTTAATGAAAAAAATTCTTCATGACTGAAAATACCAGTTCTGTCATACATATTGGAAAATTTCTGGATGCCTCCCACTAGACCGGGTTGCTCAAAGCCCCATCCAACCTGGCCTTGAAAACTTCCAGGGATGAGGCATCCCCAGCTTCTCTGGGCATTGTGTTCCAGTGTCTCACCACACTCACAGTAAATAATTTCATCCTGATATCTAATCTAAAACTCCCCTATTTCAGTTTAAAACTGTTAACCTTCATCTTATCGCTACACTCCCTGAAAAAGGGTCCCTTCCCACCTCTCCTCTAGGCTCCCTTTAAGTACTGGAAGGCTGCTATAAGTTCCTTTGCTTTCAATTTCTTCTTTTCCCATCACTCTGCATATACAGTTTTGTCATTCTGCAATTAGGAAGGTATTAGACATGCACTGTGGGAGGCATTTATTCTAAATGACTTAGTTTTCTGTTAAAAAAGCCCTTTTTATGTATCACAGCTTAGTCTTCATGAGGGAAATACCTCTTAAAATGAATGTGTAATATGATTTTTAAGGAGTATGTAGAAATTTAGAATCTATACTACCAAACGCACCCCACCACCCTTTTTTTTTTTTTTTCTAACAACAGAACTGGAACATTTTTATTGTATTGTTGAGATTAATCAAGAAATTTTTGATGGTTAAGGGATAGTAAGTTATTGCTATATATTGAGTGCAGGGCTTGCTCTCTTTGGTGCAACAGGCACTGAGCAAATACAGACTGAAGCAGTGTCAAGACCAAAAGGCAATGTTTGTTGTGTGGATCAGGCCAGCTTTGACCAAGCACTTGTTTTCCCTCTACAAACCAGGACAATGCAAGCTCTATCAATGCTAACATTGAAGGATTTAGCTCAGAGTGGAAAGGTCTTTCACTGTTTTTATGAAATAAAGGGCTTTGGCACTTTTGGAGGATTGTCGAGACTATGAAACTCTTTCGAACTTTGCTGGGTTCTCGCTGCTTCCTTTCCCATGCTATTGGCAGGAACATAATACAGTTAAGGCTACTGTGGATAGAAAGGAGCTAAGACAAACCTGACAGAACTCACCTGCCAAAGACCTGCCAGGTTCAGAGCAGTTCCACAAACCAAGACCACACAAGTCTCAAACCGATGTAAGTCACTAGGCACACCTAAACTGAGATGAAGGCAATTCTATGCAGGAAGCTTCTACTTTGAATGTCTGCCTATCCCTTATGCCTCCCTGTACAGCAAATCTTGCACCACTGGGAAGATGATTAAATGAACTAGTATGTTTTCCAGACCTTATAATTTAGATGAGAAAGAGTTCGAGAAACATCAAGGAGCAGATGTCCTATGAAGAAAAACAACAGTAATCTCTTACTATGAATTTGTTTGTTTTCTAGCAGAAACTTTAACTCAAAAGCTGCTCTCCTTCAGTAAGAAAAAAAAAATTGATCCTGCCAATTTGACAAGAAAGAATATTCACATAAAATTTTGCAATATTTGTTTTTATTCCTTACAACACATTTTGCTATTGCCTAGTTTGTATGCTAATTAACACTTAAGTAAATTCAATTCTATACCCATCCTGTGTTTTTGGCTGGTTGGGGCTGGTTTTCAGTTTTTCTTTTCATATGCCTCCTTGAAGTACCTCCCTTTTTTGACAATACTCATTTGGACAGTACCACGATTTTCAGAGGCACAAGCAGTGTCTTTTATCTGAGCATGGCCACAGACATAAAGCTTAACTACACCTGACATCAAAGACCAATATAAGAATTAAAAATGCAGCTATGAATATTGTAAAGAACAGGGAGAAGCACTAAAAGGAAGCAAGATGCTTTCCACTGAATTAAATGCCACTGTGGTACATGCCTATGCTGTCTAATGCAATAATTTACATTTAAGCATTCAGGGATGCAGGTACAGTAAGTCCAGTAAATTTAAAACTTGAAGAAACACCAGTCTCGCTATACAAATTTGTTGCTCAACCACTTAGTATACTTAACAATACTCTCTAAGACCAACAGTTCATTTTTGCTGTCTCTGGAACCTTTATATTCAAGTTTCAAATCTTCATTATTTTGCTAACATTTAGCTTCCTAACTTTCTATTCTACCATCTCTTTGGATGCGTGCACCAGATACTTTGAAGATAACACACACTTGCTTTAAGAACTTCAGCTACTACAGATATATTGCAAATACTGTGTTGGCTGTGAAATAAATAACCAAACCAAGAAAACTACACCTATCTTAACCAAGCTAATAACAAGAAAACACACATGCTATGTTTGGGAGCTTATTAGCAAAAAGCATAGACATACAGACATTCCCTTACACAAAACCTCTTTCACCAGCATCAGATATAGAATACTTTCTGCATTTGTCACCTTTCAGGTTTGAGTTTCCAGCACGCTCCTTGTTATACGCAATTAGCCCCATGCCAAGGTTTGGTACATTTCGTAATAAATCCTTGACCACATTTGCTTCGGGCTTGGCAGCTCTGGAAAGGCTCTATTCATCGGGGCAGCAGTAAGCCACAGGACTCACCACACCACACAACTCACTTGCAGAATTCCAGCACGCTACGGATTTCAACAAGCCATCCCCTCCCTCCTCCTTTCAAACAGCCTGACATACGACTGTGATTAAGTAGGATATGAAAAAGCTCCAATCAATTTTTCTCTTTTTCATCCCTCACCTCCCCTCTTTCCACCTCTTTTCCCTTCAGACACCCCACCCATCCCCCCAAGCAAACCCTCCCTTTTCTCATAGTGCTGCATGTTAGGTAGGAATCCATTATATTTTTTTTTGCCAGTATTTAAAACAGTAACCATCTGTTACTTGCAGGAAGGCTGTCTCTCCTTCTCAGGTTTCTTTAGCTTCACAGCACTACCCTCAGACAGCAGAGCACAAGGCTAGCTCTAGGCTGGGAAAGCACTTTGTGAGGCCCCTGAGAAGAACAGCAAAACCAACAGCAGCGGGAAGAACCATTGAGCTGCCTGTTCATGGACAATGCAAACATAAAAAAACCCCTTACATTTTCCCAGCATTAACCCATCTACAATGACAAAGAGGTTGCTGGGATAGGCACCAGAAAAGCATGTTTCACAGTCATGCCATGGAGAGCATGAGTGGGAAACCAAAAAAAAAAAGTTATCTCCATAGTACAGAATCATGGAATTGTCAGTTGGAAGGGATCTCTAGAGATCATCTAGTCCAACTCCCCTGCTAAAGCGTGATTGCCTAGAACACGTTACTCAGGACTGCATCCAGGTGGGTCTTGAAGTTCTCCAGAGAATAGGACTCCACAGCAAGTACGCGTACTGGATTTCTCTTCACACTGCACTGCAGGTTGTGCTCATTGGCAACCCTGGGATAATGCATTTTTGTCATCAAAAAGCCTATTCAGAAAAAAGCAGAGCTCTGGGTAAAGAGGACTCATCATACTTAGTATCAACGATACAACTAGGCCTCAAATAAGGCCTAGTTTTAACTAAGAAAGGATGAAAAACCTCTGGTAACTCATTATTATCTCATCTTTCATTGAAAGGAAACCCTGATGTTAGACTAGTGAATAGTTTGATTCAGGCTACCTGTGCAACACCTTCCAGCAGTCCCAAAGCACCTTTGCCTGTGCTTCAATACTCCATTGTGCTCCAGGCATATAGCCCACAAGATTCATCTTTCTCAGCAACTTTTGCCTTTTGCTTAATGAACTGTCACTGAAATAACTGGGACGTTGCTAAGCTGCAACACCTCCATTATCCCTCCTTGTCAAGCAAAAGATTGACAAAACATTCGGAGGGCATAAGATAAGCCCCAAAGAGGAGCTGTGGCTCAAGGGTACAGTCAAGAAAAAAAGACACAGCACACAAAAGGTCATGTTGTAGTAACATGTCAGGTTTTCTGCTGGTCTGACTTCTTCTGGAGTGCCTACTTTCAGGATCCATCCTTCCTGGAGAACCTTCCCTCTACCAGAACACTGTTCATGCCAAAGCCTGCATCCAAATTACAATACCTTCTTTCAACATGATAAAGCATAAAATCATGCTGCAGCTGACTATACCCAAAGGCAAAACCTAATGAGAAACTAAAAGAGAAATTAAACCAGAAGTTTATCTAATTACTATCCTTGCCTTGTTAACCTACGTTTTACCTTGCCAAAACACTAACCTAAATTTGCATCCTAAGTTGTGTCATCAACTTGCTTGCCTGAAGCTATTGAATACCAGAATCCACAGTGAGATTTCCTCATGATTTTTTTTTTTCTTAATTCATTTTTTACTGAATCCAATACTTTAAAAATAGTAGAACTGCCTGTGGCACAGTGAAGTCAGACAATACTCTTCAAACTGTAGCAGTCACAGAATGTATTTGATTCATCTAAAGACAAGTCAAATTTGTCTGAGACTTTTAAAGTGATGTAGCTTATGTCTAATCTCCCTTCAAAAAGCTGAGTTGATCTTACCCTCAAGCAGCGCCTGTTTGTGCATCCCAGCTCAGTTTCTTACACCGAGGGCACCATTTCATTCACAACTTTTGGAGAACTTGATTACGCAACATCACACCATGTTTCCAAGGTTCCTGTTTACCTCAGCACAAAGCATTGCTGTAACAGGATCAAAGGCTGAAAGATTATTTAATAAAACAAGAAGACTAAATTTACACATTACCTTGAAAGATCCTTCAGGAGTCTTTACACAGCTCTCTCCGGATTACTCCATGACTGTGTACACACAGCCCCAGGACAGAACAGTACTACAGCATCCCCAAAAGCTGTGAGTACAGAGGTGGGCATCTGAAGTTCTACTAAGTTACTACAGAAAACCAAGCACACACAGTT
Organism: Nycticryphes semicollaris; assembly: GCA_013400055.1. Classification (NCBI taxonomy): domain Eukaryota; kingdom Metazoa; phylum Chordata; class Aves; order Charadriiformes; family Rostratulidae; genus Nycticryphes; species Nycticryphes semicollaris. The sequence continues at coordinate 823,145 of VXBJ01001017.1, forward strand.
TCTTCGTTAATAAAAGTGAGAGAAACTGGAATCGGAGTGTCTACAACTTGCTCTTATCACTGACCATTAGTCTTGCTTCTGAATTTACCAAACCTTTCACAGGCAGCAGAGTATATGTTTTACATGGGTATGAATGGTACCAGCCCTACTTAGAGGCAAAAAGCTTGATTTTCCCGGAAAGTCCATTCCATCTGTTTTTACAAATATATACACTTAACTTTAATCTAAGCACTATTTACAAAAATGCATACAGACATAAAAGAGCATAATAAATTAATAGCTCACAAGAGGCAACAATGACAAATGACAGATCTTACTCTCCTTTCCAAAGCACTGGCGAAAGGGAACACAGCAGATAAAATTACCTAAGTTGACTTTCCGTGTTTCTGTTAAACCAAAACTTTGGTGTATTCTGAACTGTCTGTGTGATGTTTCCCAGCTGGAAGACATAAGCTTTCCTAAACAATTCAGGACTTTAATGTGACCTTACAGCCGTCATCTTCTTTCATACAGCCAAGGGATATGCTTGTTAGTTTATACAGGGTTTATCTTATCCATCAAATTCTCCTGCCTGAGCGCTGATGTTGCCTACTTGTGGCCATACTGTCAATAGAGCTTGCAAAAACCTCTCCAGTAATCTGACTCCTCGTCACGGACAACAGTCAGTAAAACTGTAAAAAGCAGTTGTGCAAAACCCTTCACGGGTAATTACTGTGTGAATAAAATAGTCCAAAGTAGATAGAAATACTCTATAAATTGGTTTAGATCCACAAGTTTGTCCTTTTCTTTGATGGAAATGGTTACCAGTGATTAATTGATGCCCCCACATTTGTACATATAAATGATGATTGTTACCCAAGTCAGAGCTACAAGTACAGAGACAAAATAAGACAATACTCAAATTCTTGACACTACTGCAGCTGCAGGTAAATGCCAGCCCTTGAGAGCTTATGTTCAGTGTATTTATTGATATAAATATGCTGGATAGTGAGTTATAAAATTGATAAATGAAAGGGCTGTTTCTTCTCTAACCCAGATAAAACCGTCTGTCATTCACCAGAGCTTTTCACCTCCCACATCTCATGTTGCAGGGATCACTTACTGAAATCTGCATAGGCTTTTCTATTCACTTATCCCAGACTGTAATGTGATTATACATGGAAGAACAGCATGTGTGCATACACACTTGTGACTGAGACATGACAATTCCTTTCTCTTCACATAATTTTCTCTTTTCTCTCCTCCATTAATTACCTTTCCCCAACACATTTCCTAGGTGATCACCTCTTTTCTTAGGATGGAGCTGTTTATTGTCATCATCCTGCATTCCTCTTCAATAAACTTTTACCAATGCTATGTCTACTAAAAACCCACAAGTTTGATAATACTAACAAATAACTAGAATAAAATTAAAACAAAGGATGCAACTTTTAACCCTTTATTGATAAAGACTTCCTCACGTGAAATTTTACCGTGCTATTGTCTGCTCTGAGGGTGCAATCCCACACATATTTATTCCAATACAGCCAGCATTCTCTGTCCAGTAACAGATTTTGTGACATTTCTGTCATTCACCATACTCAGCTACATGTTCCTGAGTCCAGGTACCAGTTCAACATGACAGCACTTATGCTAATAAAATCATGCCGTTGACCTCTGATAAATTCCCATTTTTAAAAAAAAAAAGTATCATTCTACCTTATAGCATGACTCCTGTATATGAAAAGTGGTTACATCATCGCAAAGAAGAGCACAAGTTTTATGTGGGATGAGAACCTGGGGGATGGGAGAAGAGAAAGCAGTCCGTAGTGGAAAATCCCCTTTGAAACAAGAGGAAAAAAAAAGAATCTCCTCAAATCGTACCCTGACAAGAACTAATTTTTCAGATTACAGCCCAATTTACTTCCATACAGCTCATATGTTTAATAATATTAAATAATATTACTATTTAGTATGTAGTAATAATACTTGTAAGCTGTGGTCCATTGAGATGATAAAGGTGGTTTCTGGGTGCTCAGTACCTATAAAAGCAGAAAAAACTCATGACAGAAAAAAAAATAAAAAGCTGAACTGGTACCAAGCCATTCTGCTGATATAAATAAATTTTATACATTTTTGAAAGTAATTTTATCTTGGTAGATTTTGTGCCAGATCAGGTATCATCCTTCTTCCTGCAGCTGGTACGAGGCAGCTATAAATACCTCATTGTGTGCTGCTGCCAAGCTGACAAAAATGCAAGCAAGTTCTCACATCTGACCTGGTTCAAATTCACATGGCTTGCCCATGCTGCAGTATTTGTACTGACAAATATTGATGATCATGGCCTCACAGGGTAACGGCTTGACTCTTCACAACACCCTGGGCTCACTCACTAATATCTGGGATCAGTACAAAGACTTCCACAATTTGTTACAATGGGATTTTCAGTGCAGTATCAATTTATTCTCATTTAAACATATATAAATGAATAAAGGTTCCACTCATTACTGAAAATTTGAAAAAAAATATAAAAATCTTATCGTGCATAATCAGAATCTTTTGGCAAATTTGAAAGTCTTAGATCTGATGGAAAATTTCCAGTTTATTTCACTGGGGTATTGATTGGGCCTTTAATCTCCTACCTGTAGCTCATTCAGCTCCAGCTTAAACTCAGTAAAATCCTGCCAATTTACCATGTCACTTCATAATAAGCCATGCTTTTTAACTGAAGCTAACTGAAAGCTGGAGCTTTTGATGAGTACTTGCAATTACATTTTCATTTCCCTTCGTCGACTATGCACTCAAGTGCTGTAAATCTCTATCATTTTAAATAAGGTCTTCAAGGGTAATTTTGGCAGCCAAACAGGAACATGCATCATGTTTGAAGTACTCTAGGATCCTTTTTTCTTTTTTTTTTTCCCCCCAAATCTTTTGGACTCAGATCTGAAAGTCTCAAACAAATTCATTGCTCAGCTATCTCAGATGACATTTTAATTGTAGCTTTTAACTACACGTAGGCTAATGGAGGAAAACTGAGTAGAAAGTTCTTTGAGTACACATTCAGTGGAGAGACTTTACTCAGAGAACTTATTTTGCACTGCTGAACTTCATACTAATGTGATGCCTGTAAATATTGTTGAATGAAATTGAAAAAAAAGTCCTTTAAAATAAACCTTATGGATTTCAGAGGCTGATTGTTTGGTTGGTTGTTTCTAAACTTTATTTGCAGCATATAAGCCCTTAAAATCATAATGTAATGTCATAATTCATGGTGTTATGGAAACAACTCCCAAATATCCATGTCTGGCACCTCTTATTGTTCAGGGTTTTATTTTATTCTGTTAGAAATTCACAGTGTGTGTGCATAAATAAATATATATATATAAATAGAAATATATATATATATATATATATATATTTCCAGAGATAGAAATTCTAAGACTACCTATTTGTTTTGCTTTCAGCCATTAACAAATCTCCCAGGTAATACTGTGACCTTCACAGAAGATGTTCTCTAGGCGGTCTTTATACGCAAATCCTCACTGACAATATTTACATTTGCGGAAACATTTTAAAAGGGAAGTGGAATTCCCACACTTCACAGCTATATGAAACAAAAAGGAAGTGAGANAGCTTAAACTCAGTAAAATCCTGCCAATTTACCATGTCACTTCATAATAAGCCATGCTTTTTAACTGAAGCTAACTGAAAGCTGGAGCTTTTGATGAGTACTTGCAATTACATTTTCATTTCCCTTCGTCGACTATGCACTCAAGTGCTGTAAATCTCTATCATTTTAAATAAGGTCTTCAAGGGTAATTTTGGCAGCCAAACAGGAACATGCATCATGTTTGAAGTACTCTAGGATCCTTTTTTCTTTTTTTTTTTCCCCCCAAATCTTTTGGACTCAGATCTGAAAGTCTCAAACAAATTCATTGCTCAGCTATCTCAGATGACATTTTAATTGTAGCTTTTAACTACACGTAGGCTAATGGAGGAAAACTGAGTAGAAAGTTCTTTGAGTACACATTCAGTGGAGAGACTTTACTCAGAGAACTTATTTTGCACTGCTGAACTTCATACTAATGTGATGCCTGTAAATATTGTTGAATGAAATTGAAAAAAAAGTCCTTTAAAATAAACCTTATGGATTTCAGAGGCTGATTGTTTGGTTGGTTGTTTCTAAACTTTATTTGCAGCATATAAGCCCTTAAAATCATAATGTAATGTCATAATTCATGGTGTTATGGAAACAACTCCCAAATATCCATGTCTGGCACCTCTTATTGTTCAGGGTTTTATTTTATTCTGTTAGAAATTCACAGTGTGTGTGCATAAATAAATATATATATATAAATNTCTGCTTGCCATCCTGAAGCTCTCTCTACATGGTACCATATTTGCTAAGCTTCTTTCCTTCTCCTGTGTAACACTAATGTTTAGTGAAATTCTTCATAAGTCTATAAAGACTAGAGATATATGTGGAATAGCAATACTCATAGGTTTCGTGTGTTTGTTGGTGTTTCAGATAGGTATACTTTATTTTGAGAAAATTTGTATCACTGCAGAAACCTTGAGACTAAAAGCAGGTTTTCAGCTTTGACAAAATAAGTGACACTTTCTGTTGTGGCAGCTCTGCAATCTTCATTGCATTTAGTTTTCTGTTCTTGTGAATGATGACACTTACAGTAAACATAACTAGCTAAATGCAGCTGGAAAGCCATTAAAGTTTAAAAAAGTATGAATTGCCCGTTACATTTGCTTTTCATAACAAAGGGCTACAAAGACTATATTAAACAGTCATTCCCATTCATCTAGCCTGATATTCCCAAAATGGAAGTCCAACATCTAACCGCAAAGACTACAAGGTTTCTTACAATCATTAAAAAAGAAATCAAAATTAAATCAGAAAACACATGCTGCAGATGTTGTATAGAAAATTAAATAAGTAAATACAAATATTTGATCATTAAAACTTACAGAAAGCAAGTATAGAAGTAGTCAATTTTGGTAACTACTTAAAATACCTATTTGAAGATTAAGACATTTGAGGATTTTAATATCTGATCATCAAGAAAATTGTTAGATGAAGTGGTGAAACCATGCATCTACATTAAATACTTCGCAGAAGAGCTATGCATCATACATAGTCCTGTAAAAACTGAAAAGCAGAATTCTTTAATAACTGAAACTGCAAAAATTTGTTACTAGCATACAACCATATAAACTACAGGAAAAAACACACAGTAACATTACAGGAGAAGGCTATCAGTGGTGCTCAACCACCCACTGTCAACTATGAGTACCTTTCTCCTGACCCGGGTGATATGTAGATGAGAATATACCACATGTAACCCCCTTGCTGCACAGAGGTCTCCAACTTTGGAGGCAATCTTGAAACCTGCATTCAATTATTCAAAATACACATTTTCTGTTGAGAAATGGAAACATGAAAGCATAACTATTAGAGCCGAGAGCAACAACTTACACTTTTACTAAAGAAGTAGGCTTTGAATTACAGTTTTAGACTGTGCTGAAAACTTGACAACCAGTATTAAAACACTGCAGAAGATCAGTACAAAGTAAATTCATGCAGTAGTCTGACTTGAATACTCATATTAATCCATTTCCTCAAGCCACTAAAATCTGTTCTCATCAGGGTTATATTTCTTCACTCAAGTTAAAAAAAAAAAAAAAAAATCTAACTTTTCAATGAAGCTATGAATCTGGAATATTTTACAAAACCAATGACCATAGAATGTTAAAAAAGTTATCTAGAATTTAGTGAAAAGTTCTAAATAGATTTTAAGTTATTCCATAAAGCCTAAAATTCCTTAAATCAGTGCGAGTTCTCCAGGCTGAAAGACTAAAATATACCTGCTAACCTAGAAAGCAGTTGATTCATTCACAAAATACTCTACTTTATACTAGATATTGTATGGAAATTACCAGAAAGGTCTGGGATCTCAAAGGACCATTTACTACAATTTTGTGTAATTCATGTCATCTTGATTTCCCAACCATACTATCTTACTTTGAGTAGAGCCTGAAATTTTAAAAACTTTTATGAAGTTATAGTCCTAAATCCTATTATCTTTAGGAGAAAAAATGGTGCTTGATTTTTGTAGACCTTTTGAAAAATCTAGAAATAGAGATTTATATATTAATTCCAGCACCATTAGGCTTCAGATGTAGCTAAATAACATATTCCAGAAGAAAGACCCTTGAACCTAAAATAAGCTACATTGCCTGATTGAGGATTAGCTATTTGATCCTAAAAACTTACACTGGGATTGTAACAAGTCTGTTTGCTACCCAGCTGTATTTAAGAATCTTATAAAGCTTTTTGTAAATTTTTGTATGTGCACTATATAAAATAAATATAAATACAGACATTATAAGCAGAACTATATATACAACTACACAAAAACCCCTATGAGTTTGCCCATTTTTCTTCCCCTCAAAGTCGATACTTATCTCAAAAACAGAAAACAAAGTACTGCTTACAAAAAGGCAAATACAGATTTATTTAAACAACACCTTAAAAAAAAAAAAAAAAGGCAAAGTAGGCTACAACTCACCTTTGACAGCACGTTACAGCCAAGCTAAAGTTGTTTGCTTAATCTTTCCTAGTAAAAGTAATAAAGACGAACTCACCAATAAAGCGTATTGCTCTCAGGAAGCAGTATGTTTTTGAGAGCTGTTTGCCACTTGTAAATTGTATTGTTATTACTAGCAGTATTTTTCGAAAAAATTGTAACATATCATGTATTGTGTATGACCCAAAAGTTGTGGGACACTTAACTTCTGACACTGTCAGATATTTAACTCCTCTTGGGTCATGCCAAAGTAACTACAAGAGAACTGGCAAGAGTTGTGACTTATGTGAAGCTGCTCATTAACTGCTGAGAACCTCACCATTTCTAACCATCTTTTTATGGGTTTATATATAGGCTAATATTACAATCTTGATTTAACGTATTTGTATTCAGTGCCCTTTCCACACAGCATATTTGTATCCTGACAGCAGTTGCTCTTGAGACAGGAAAAAAAAAAAACCAAACCATTATTAAAGGGGTATTCCTGTCTCTTCAGAATGAACATTCCATCAAGTCTCAGGATTAAAAAACCAAACAAACAAACATCAAAACAAACAAACCAAACAGCAAAAACCCCAAGTCCCTTTCTCTATTCAGTTTCAGGATCAGTCTCTCCTCCAGGAGCATCTTAAGCAAGTGTGATTTTGTTCTTCATTCCTCAAGTCTCAACAACTGAGCTTTTTCCTGGAATTTAAACCAAATTAATGACTAACGCCACCACCACCAAAACAATCCCCCCCACCTTCCAGTTCCTAGTTCCTTGGTATTGATCTTAAGGCCAGTCATAAAGCTGCAAAGAGACAGAACACTCAATGGCTTTTAAACAAACACTGCCACATTTTAAGCACGTGCATGTTTGCGAAAGCCCTAAGCCTCTATTGCTCAAACCACTTGTGGTTTCTCAGCACTTCTTTTTTTTGAATGATTGTGTCTTTATAAAATAAACATGTTCGAGACTAAATTACTTGCGTGTCTGTTGGGAATAATTATAAAATTAGCTCATTCTAATTTACACTTGTGGGTTTTAAAAACATAACCAAATACCATAGTGAGTCTCCTGGTGAAACCAAAGCCTGGCATGTCAAACATGTTTTAGATCACGCACATGGACTTTGATTTTCTCATTGCAGCAGTCTGATCTTTCCACAGCAGGCTTAGTCCTTGGGTTTGTCTCCTGATTCTGCAAGTAAGTATTCCCATTTGTAAGTCTCCAGAGACATTCCTACTCATTCAACATGTCAATAGGTTGTGCGATATATTATACAAATAATTCAGTTCCAGACAGAAAGCGGTAATTACCAAAGTGTGGTATCTTAATGCATGCCTTCAGTAGTTTGCAATATGTTGTTCATCCATAACCCATAGAGTAGTTCTGGCTGATGAGTATTTCTGTGTCGCAAATATAATGGAAGGATGTGCTAAGATTCCAACTGTATTACCGAGGGCCATATTTAAGGTCTAGTCAGTGGTATTAAAGTCAGCAACAAGTGACTTATTTTAACCGTGTCCTTTAGTCTCACTGATTTCTGTGATCTAAATTATGCTTTTCCGGGAAGAGAAATTATCACATTATCACAATGCTTCTATTGTACTGCCCTGGTGCAGCATATTGTATTTTTGTGCATTAGGTAGTCAGGACTGCCTGATTGACTGATTTACCGGGAGATACAGCTATCAGCTTATTTCCAAAGTGTTTTCTGCTATTCTAATAGACAACACTGGTTGACACAGTGAGTTATTTTAATGCAAATATGCCAGGATTCAGCTAAAATAGTCCATCAGCTATAGTCAACTTGAGCAGATCAAAATCTTACTCAGTTTCCTCCTCTTTTCCTCTATACTTACCACCTAACACCTTTTCAGCAGTGGACTTGCAACTCCATAGCTCCACAAAATATGCATTTATAATCAAAATTATTCATATTTTCACAGGATGTCACAGGCTAGTTTCCACTCCCAGTGGTTAGAGCAACTTCTGTTAGGCATCCCACAGCTTCCAAGGCCAAGGGGGACACAAATCGTACTTTCTGTACCAAGATAAGGTGGTTTTAGTTTCCGTGTTTACATCCTGCTTTTGAACCCTCAAGGTTGCAAAGGTTACATTTCCCTGCCCTTGCCACCACAACCTGCTTTACCTTATTTTCATCTTTCCATAAGTACATGAATGAGTGAGGCATTTTGTAAATCACATTACAGCTAAAATTTTGGTCAGCAACTTCTCCACGCACAGTCTTTGGTTTCAAACTTTTGTGCCAATTTTCTCAAGAACTGTTAATTCTCCTTCCTCTATTTTTTTTAATAGTTCCCCTCCTACTATATATATATATATATATAGCAACAGAATCTCATTCCCAACCTATCCCAAACTTCAGTCCTTACAGGTCTAGTAATAAATCATACCATCAGTCCTTTTCCATTCCTGTTCCTCTTCTGCTTAATAGCCCTTGAAATACCAAATTCTCTCAGAGTTAGGCTGACCCATTTCAGCCTGACTTCATAAACCCTGCACCTCACCTCCCAGCAGGGGATTCTGTCACCCAGTTGCCTACAACCTTCTCTTACACCCTCACAGACTCCTGTTGCCTCCTCCTCACTAGGTCAAACTAAACATCACTCTCTTCTTATTAGTACTGGTGATAAGAGAGTATCTGTGGATGGACAGGAAGGGAAAATCCTGGAGACAATCTCTCCAGGATGTATCTTTGGTGCATATGTACGTATATATGTGTGCATATATATGTGTATGCATGTATACATATATATGTGTGAGCATATAAATGTGTGCGCATATATAGATATGCATACACATGTGCACAGACATGTATGTGTATGCATAACAAGAACTAGCACAGAGATTCTCCAACTGGTGATGCAAAAAGTATCTTGGAAGGCAGGAAATGCATATGCATATATATATATGTGCACGTGTGTATATGCATGTATACATACATATACACATGCACATATAAATATATGTATGCAAAAATATGCATATGTCTATATCTGATTATGTGTAGATTTCTGTATGTATAGAGCATATTATTAATATATGTACACATGTATATAATATGTAGAGAACACCACAAATACACTCTTGTATTTAAGTGACTGCAGAGTGCAAAGCACCACAGCCTACGCTGCCACTTTTTAACATTCTCCACAGTATTTTTCCAGTGCATTCTCAGCAGTTGATTCATTCTCTAACCCAATATAAAAGTCAATAGTAAACATTGTATTTAAAAGTCTGAACTACACATGGGATATTTTACCAGCGCTGTTTTTCAAGTGCACTTGAGTTTACCTCCTGGCTATTCTAAAGAATGAGTAACCTGTTCCACTCCGTTCAGCAACATCCACTCCTCCCCCAACCTCCGTCTTCTGTGCTAATTGCCTTTCAGACACAAAAGAAAATCAGCTGCAGTGTGGGAAAGAAGTGTATTTTAACTAGATACATTCCCCAGCATTTATGTTTTACAGTAGTCACCTTTCCAAGCTGAAAATTGCTTACAAGTAAACTGGAACGGACTATTTTTTTTAGAATATAAAAAAAATGTAACAAGATGTTCTCTTGTGTAATTTTCTACACAAATCAGCCTTGCTCTGTTGATATTTTTTCTACATTATAATGTGCAACTAAGTTATGCATAACTTGATTGATAAACTGGAAATCACGAGAACAGTTACTGAAGGATGGGTTTCAGTCACAAAACATCAGACATTCACTGACTCGGTGACTCCACTGCCAGCTATGTACTGGAAACATAAATGCCACTCAGTTCTCCTCTCTCAGTGGAATAATCACAATGAATCTTTCCAACTGCAGTTACTGTTTCAGAGGTCTGACTTTATATGTTGATAATTAGACTACAATAAATTAGTGGAAATATCCAAAATAAACAAGTCAAAACTTCCTGGAAAGTTAACCTCCCGCAGCAAAACAAATATTTCAGCAACACTAAAGATCTGTTCCTATTTAAGGAAAAGAGCGACCCTATTTTCCTTGCTTCCTTTGCGATATAATGCTTATTCCTGCATTTTGTTTCCAAAACCATTACAAAGCAGGTCAAGCTCCTTTGAGGCAAATATTATTACTGGGGACAGCATTTGCTTTCTGACACAACTCTCTGTTCAGGGAGAAGACTGAGCAGAGCAAGCACATGCTTTGCCATAAAACAGACAAATAGGAAGAGGGCTGCTGCCCCAAGAGGTTCTTGATTTTAAAAAATGGTCAAGGAAGACAGAATTAAGATGCACCTGGCAAGGATTGCTGGTTTTGGACATGAAGTATGTTGTGATTTAAAAAAATAAAATAAAATAAAATAAAATAAAATGACAATTTGTCATAACTGGGAGGGGACAACATAGCAAAAGACCAAGGACAGTTTCTGACCTTCCTTCTCCCTCAGTCTCATCTCTCAAGGACCTGAGTTTTCCCAGCCCATGATGTTAACTTGGAGCATTCCCAGGAGAAAGCAGAGCTGAACTGGCAGCCTGCTGGCATCCTCGGTTTTCAAAGCATTCATCCTACACTTAAGCACGATTTACATACTTAAACTTTCAGTACATAATAAAGAAGCATATACTGTTGAAACTTTTCAGAGTAGACTGTGGGTAGGAGGCATCCAACACAGTTAACCTTTTTCTTCATGAAGCCTACAGCCATTGCAAGAGTACTTAAGCCATAGAAGTAGTCATGATATGAGGAAACATCAGAGCTCACAAACAATTTTTTTTTCAGTGGTATCCTGCCTGTATAGCTCAAGTTTCTCCTACAGCTACACACTAGACATGCAGTCATTCAACACAGCCAGAATCTGAACCTGCTCCTGATTTTATTTGGAAATTTCTGTCATTAAGTGCAATTCTTAAAACTCTACTGGATACTGATAAACTTAAGCATGAACTCCTAGCTCTTCCACTCCCACAAGGTAAAAAAGAGCATGCCAAGCGTTGCTGCTTCTCTGTGCACCCATGGGAAACCACACACCTCAGAGACTTCAACATACTGATTTTTTCAAAACAGAGTAAGAAGTGCAGCGAGTTAGATTTAGCCTATCACATATATCACTGAGCAAGGCTTAATGGATGCACAAGAAGCATGGAACAGTCTCACAGGAGAAATAACTTCTGCTCGATCTTCAGAAAATGCAAGAGCTTTTCACCAGAGAACTGTGCTTTACATACACAACTGAGTCTTGCAAAGATAGGAAGAAAATTACTTGCCTCTAACCCTCAAATTAACACAGTAGGTACAGTCCTGTAAATATTTAAGGCTATTATTTTAAATGAGTTCTCCACTACAGGGAAGAAGGGAGAAAAAAAGAAAGAAAATAATAATAATAATCAGATAGACTCAATTAGATCCTAAACCAATAAATTCTCATTTCCTTCAACATGGATTTTGCCAGAATGAGATTAAGCTCAAGCCATATTAATTTATCTGTAAATTATTATTAATACATTTTCATGTATGCTAGCATAGCTATTTTTCCCCCTGCATCTTTAGCAATCTAACACTGCAACACATTCTTTCACTAAAAGTCCACAAGTTCTCCAAGAGATGTGCCACTGCAGCAGGAAAGTTTCTTTCTCCTTTCATGACTGATTGAGAATCCATCCATCAGCAATTTAATCTTTGAGATTACACATGCTGAATAAATAAATAAATTTTAAAAAAAGAAATCACAACATGTGAACATTCAGAATGATGGGCAACAGCTTCACAAGTTGCAAGGGGGGAAGGACAGCAGCACCAGGATACATTTGAAGAATTTTACTGAACTCAAGCAAATAAGGGATTTTTTTTTTTTATTTATCAGCAGATAAGAGATCAGAGCTAACAGCTAACGCCTAAATTCAGAAACCAGTCAAAGAATTTGAAAGAACATTTTTATAACCAAAAGTATTTTAATTGTATGCTTTGCTAAGCAAGAAGTCAATGTAACTCTTAATGATTACCTACCCAATCATAATGTTACGAAAGATTACAGCTCTTTCTCATTCCCTCAACTAGTAGGCTATAGTACAATAAGCATCTGAAAATTGATTAAAAACTGCATCCACACGTAATGGCATGATTATGCTGCTTTAAACTACTGCTCAAAAATTATTACAAAGCTTACGAAGAAAATCTCAAAATCAGCTACATCAGCACAAACACACATATCTGACTTGGTAAATCTGATTTCTCTTCAGCCTCTCTTTTCAGCCTCTCTTTTACAAACAATTTAACTTTCAAGAAGTAGGCTTATGCCTTGTCACCCTTCATAATCTGAACATTAACATACAACTGGAGCCTTCATACTAACACTCAGTTAAACACGCTGAACAAATCAAAAGTGGATCTGCAGCTATCATCACACAATAGGTAGTGGTCAGCTTGTGCTCATTAAAACATATTACCACCCTCAATTGGAGACCACAGCCTCTGTCAGATGAGGAATGGTAAATGACCATGTATGAAATCCTGCCATTTGAATAGAAATTGAGACAGGCTTATGCACTGCTACCTGCATTGCAGTGCACAGAAGACACATAGATGGTCAATCTGCTGTATATGTGGTAACTCTTAAACCAGACCAACCCCATTCTTTTGCAGTCATCATATCAAACCTATCGACAAACGTTTCAACATTTGCAAAATGAAAATAAGTAAAGACTATGTTGATTTGTGCATCAAAAATCTCACTTAAGAGGTCAACACTAATTTGCACGCTATGCCTTTACATGTTTCTTGCAGGTTTTAAAAAAATTATGAAATTCTACAAAGTTTATAAAATGTCAAACACAAAGCAAGAGTCACCGAGGAAACCATGCCTCTCAGAAGACTTCCAGAGTTTAATGCCCTTCTCTGTTTCCTACATTTGCCACTGCCTTTTCAAGGTGTATCTGAATTAAAATAGATTTCAAGACCTTTCTCTCCCCATATTAAACCTCTACACTCTCATATAACAATACAGAGCAGTACAGACAGCACCAGGCAAGACTATACATTTTCTTTGAGAAGTGGCATGGGTAGAACTCTACTGCTTTTAGGATCTCTCAACAAAAAATGTGTGCAAGTGTGATGGAGTGAACTTGGGCAGGCCAGTTCAATGGCATATGGAAAATGTCACAAGTTCCAGCAGCAGAACAAATTGCTATTCACTTTGTCATGCAGATCTACAGGTACTTTCTTATCTTCAGAGCCTTTACTGATACCTGTGGCAGAATTACACATTCCATTCCAAATACAAGTTATGTTATCACACATTGAACTTACTACAAAGCACAGAACTAGAAAAAAAATAACCCAAAATAAACAAACCCTCCATTGACAAACTTTCTATGAGCTTGTAATAATGAACAGTGTCTTATCTTTATCAAGAGATGCTGTCTTACCTTTATCATGAAAAGCTGAAATGTCCCTTTCTCCTACTCGGCTCTCAAGAACAAAAGAAATGAACTCCACCCTGTGGGCAAAGAACATTTTTTAATTGATGAATGATATTCTGAAAGAAGGTTTAATTCATTACAAAATTACACAGACCTTCCAATTCTTGTGTGATACTCAGGTGAAAATAAAATAATATCTAAAAATAGCCCACTGATGGCATATAGCTAGTTACGTTTTTAGTACATTTGTTCAACAAGTAACATGGGAAATGCTGCACATTGATAATGAAGTATCAACAATCATACTTCATAAGGAAAATTACACTTTTATGTATTAGGTCAACTTCCAAGAGCAACTGCCAGTACTGCAACCCTTTGTGCAATCTTCAACCACGCAGCTTCCCTCTACATCTTAACAGAGGCCCCAGAAGAATGAAATAATATGATACACATTAGTGAAAATAATTCTGGATGCCCTAATAATTCACATATCTTATAAACTCAGGATCATTGTTCCTCCCTGCTGTAAACCACACACGAACCCAAATGCTTCCGTGGGTGTAGGATGGGAGCTGTATAGCAACAGAAGTTATAAGGCTTAGTTAGAGTGAGATCAACAGCAGAGATTAATTTATACTGAACTATAGCCCTAAAAGCATTACTGAAGTCCTCAGCAGTTTCAGTCAGCTGCAAAGGACTGAAGACAAGGCTGGAAAATTATTCATAGAGGCTAGAAGCAAAGGAGAAAAAGAAGATTAAGCAACAGCTACAGCAGGATGATGATGATGAAGGCTGATGGAGAATAAACACATTATATGCTTGCATTGTAAGAAAAAGCAATTTCATGGGTCGAACAAAAGGCACAAGAGCTAAGAGGCAAGGAAGGAGGAACAGAGCTTTTGCTTCTTTACTCTTTAATTAACTACTCCATTATCAACCTAGAATGTGAAGCAGAAATTATTCATTCAGACAGCTTCCTTAAAAACTTTACAATGTCATTACTTATCTTATCTGAAGTAGTTTTACATATATCAACACCAATTCAAATGCTGCAGAATGGGTCAGTTTTATTCCAGCCCCAAACAGCGGCCAAATATTTATCATTTCCTTCACAATACTGCAACAGCTAGAAATTTTGCAAGGGCATAAATAAAACTGACTTGCTGATAATGTCCCAATTCAAGTAGCTGTCCTTGTTCCTACAGCAGCTTTATAGTTCTAATTGTTATAGTCTGTTGTTTGAAAGGAAACATGGATGTTAGTTGTTATTGAAGAAAATACCTAGGTAATGCTTCTAATTTTTAAGTTGCACTAAACAGATGTTTAAGTAACACAACTAACTTTTAATGACATTGTTAATTCACAGTGGACTTTAAAATTGCTCTTTTTTCAGGATCAAAGAAAATCTCCATGCATTTTGTTCATACTTTTTCTGTGAACACTCATGTATAGAACAAACTACTGAGGCAAGTCATGATCATTTGGGTTTGCTTTTAATTAACAGATTCTGATGGTGAGGACATCGTCCCCAATATACATGTAACAGTGACAACTTGGAAGCCTTCATGCATCCATAATATATATTTCAACTTAGATTATGTCAGAAAAATTACTGACTTCATTCCTTAGAGTCACTAGGGGAATTTTGAAAGTTTCCTTTTTCATTGTTGATCTTCTTCATTGGTCTCAAATACTGGGGATTCTACCCTTTCACCTGCATCAAGTTGTGTATGCAAGGTCATATCCATTCTGAAATATTAACTTAAATAGTTTTTCTATATCCTATAAGTTTGTCTGGTGTTTACACAAAGCTACAAGTAGAAAAGGTTTGGTTTAATAATTTAATTGTTATCCACTCTATATCAATGTTTCATCAGCAATTTTTTTTTTTTTAACAGTGCACGTTTAACGCAGCATCTCCCACCAATATCAAAAACTTTCTCAAGTTAATAAACATTCAACAGCTAACTCTCATGGCCTCTTCCAAACATTTACAGAGTTCTGCTTCCCTTTCTCATCCCACTGGCTCTTATTTAGAGAAGAGAGAGATGCACAACTCTTGCAACATCACTTTGTGCCCAAGCAAGTCCATCCATTGGCAAGCCAGGCTTCATGGGACAACTTGCTAGCAGCCGTCCAGGGCTACAGTGAAGGATTGCTCTACAAACTTCTCCACAGTGAGAATCCCATCCAGCATGGGACATAAACTTCTGAGTTCAAAGTAATAAAGATCATAGTCAAGCACAGCAATTTCAGGATTAAAACCAAAAGGTTTTATTTATACTTTAATAATGATCAGCCTCTATTCAAAGGGTGATCATTTTCTAGTAAACCTAGCTCCATCCTTCATTCCCCACAGAGTACCATTTGTGCCTTTGAGGACATCTATGGAGGAGAGGAGCAGTACTAACACCCACAGTCACATCCAACTCAACTTCAATTTTCAGCTGCGTTCATACCCAAGACAGCAGTTTAAAGCAGACAGAAAACTTCAGGCTCATGTACAGATAGCGAAAAGAAACCCAAATAACAAATAACTGTTCCTGAACAGAAAGGCAAAGGCTTTTGATAAGTATGTCATGCAGTTGTTTGAACTGCCCAATTTCTCCTATCAACTGCTTCTGTTTAAATGTACCCCCTCACACTGTTAAAAGAGTGATGAGGGTCTGATTTGGAGGTTTCAATTTATGTAAGCAGTTAAATTTCCATGATCTTTTTCTTGAGGAATTTAAACAGGATAGTTGGTAGTAAAGAATGACAGTTTCTTCCCTTCAGCTCCCACAAAGTAAGAATAACGTCCTTCTCTTCATTTCACCGTGTTCAACAACAGGTATGAACATGATATGGACATTTTCACATGATCTTCCTACTGGAAACTGTTTTCCTAGTCAGTCTTTTTCACTCTTTTTCTCAACTCCACCCTACGAGATCAGGGATTGATCTCAAGTAGGTACACCCTACAAGTGAATGCCCCCGGTAATCACAGCGCAGCCTCCCCATATCAAAATAATAATGTCCACTTACAAACAGCCTTCAAGTATATGGTTTCATTATACTATTTTTAAAGTATTCTTGTTGAAGAATCTTCCCATGCTAAGCTAAATACACAAATGGTAATACATTCACTGCAGGCAGGTCTCTATTCCTGCTTTAGTCATGACAAGTTTCCAGCTTCTAAAAAGCCTGTCGTCTTATTTGAGAACACTTATTGAGTGGTGCATAACAAGTGTTTCATTGTTTTTTGAGAACACCACTTTAATCTAATTAATAATTTTGCATATGTGGTCTAGAAGAGGTGCATAACAAGCATTTCAGCCAGCAGTTGACTGTATGTTTACCTGTATGGGCTGGGTTGAAATGCAAAGATTTTTCTTCATTTTATTATCAGAAAGACAGAAAAGCCTAGAACGAGTAAGAAAAACAATACATAAAAAATAAACAGTACAATTTATGCTGTGCTTTAGCAGACCAGATCTCAGAACTGGTACTTAAAAAATACAAGAGCCAAAAAGGTCTACTACTATTAAAATGTGGAGAGTATTCAGTTAGTATTCACTCTGAATTTCATACCAAACATCTGTAATCCTGAGCTAATTTAACATTCCTCTTAAACCCTGCAGGAATAGAGACAGAAACTTACACTGGCTGACACACTCTGAGATTTCAAGAGAAAACTGATACTAGGGCAATAAAAAGCCGGGAAACACTAAAGTAACCATTAAAATGTCCTGTTTCATAAGATAAGAAAGCTTTTTGCCACAAGTGATATTTGTTTTGACTTCTTAAATGAAGCTAAATAATATTTTCATCATTCTCTTGCAGCTCTTCCTGAAGGAGTTCACTCACTCGGACAACTGGCAGCAAGAAGCCAACTGATGACCAAAGGCTCAGCAGCGACTGGCAGGAAGCTGCCCTTTCTTCCTCTGCCATTTGTCAGCCTTGCAGGCAAAAGCTGAGAGAAGCCCAGATTGGAAAAATTACACAGATCGTTCGAGGCTAATTAAGCAAATTACTCAGAATTTAAAATTACTCAGTATTTAAAATCTATGGAGAAAATGAATAGATGCCATCAGAAAGTGTCTAAGGGAGACAGATTATAGAAAAGTGCTACAGCATGAGGAAAATGAGATTTCAGTTGATACAGCCTGCATGAGACAAAAAAAAAAAAAAAAAGCTGAATGAAAAAGCCCATGAGAAAGTTTTTTGTAACATATGTAAACATAACATATATAAATATGTAGTATGATTGTAGAGACCTAGATAATTCTTCCAGACACCAGTTTTCATCAGTGGCTTCAGTTCTCAAATTACACAACTTTATGACAGAATGATCCAATTTCATGTATTTGCAGGTGTCTGTACCTACAGATTTTATCAGGGAAAAACATAACTATAATACAGACAAGAAGCTGAGTAGGCACACCATTCTAATTACAAACAGACCAAAAAAATTTCATCTGAAACTGAATCCCTTTTCTCCCATTAGACTGTATGACTTCATAATAAGGCAGAATCACATAAAGTAACAGTTTTGCTAAAATCAGGGCAATTTTAAGTTTGTCAGTTTGAAGTGGCATATCGGTGAGACAAGCAGAAGGCTCTAAAACAAACAAACAAACAAACCAGCAGATTCAGCAAAACAGCAGAATCAGCGTGAACCTTCAGCTGAGGGTACCTGATTCCAGCATCAATGTGTACATCAGTCACAAACTAAACTCTTCTATCCCCCCCCACACAATCAAACACTAAGGGAAACTATAGCCCATAGTGAGATGCTGGTGATCTGCCACCTTAAATATAATTCAGATATTGATAAACTTTTCTCCGTGAATTTCCTGTTTCCTATAGCTGCCAACATTTAGGTTATCAAGGCCCTTTATGACACTCTAAAATTATTACAGAAATAAAACCACTGCTGCTTTGCCATACACTGAAATCTTATCTATTTCAATGCATTTCTGTAAGGCCATGTTATTTCCTATATTCTGTACTTACTGTGCTGTCTGAGAGATTCTCCAAGGTGCAAGTGCTAAAAAACCCACAGGTGATACCCTATGCAATGAAGTCCTTGTCTTTCTCCTGCTTTCCCATATTTACCCGTAATACAATTCCCCTGGTATGGCTCCATGCCATACAGGCATTCGCACACTGAGCCTCCTTTGCTCTCTGTTAGAATGACAAGCACCTATCTAAACAGCCAGTGCGAAACTCGATCCATCTGTTTTCAACTGAAATCCACCAGAAAAAAAAAGGAAAAAAAAAAAAAAGAAAAAAAAGAAGAAATTTAGACTGTCTTTTGGAATAATACATTCAATATTTTCATAGTATGGAAAGACTAAACCCCGCCCTTCCAGTCTGAAAAGTCTCTGCAAAGAAAAACAACAGTTACATTCCCAGCATTACAAGGAGCACAGCGAATTTGGCTTCAGTATTTGCTATGACTGTGTCCACAATGATCACAGATCAGATGCTCAATGAGTAAAGGTCAATTCACAAAACCAGGTCAGATATATCTCAAGAATAACAGGATAAAACATAACCATCAACAACTGAGATGACAAGGGCTGTCATTTCTTGGCATTGCAATTGATTCTGGCTTTGGTTTTTTTGAGGAGGGTTGTTGGGTTATTTTCGCATTATTTTGTTATTTAATCAAAGTATTGATTTTTCAAATGCACAATGATTTAGTATTTAAAAGTCTGATAAATAGCTTCAATATATAATTAGTACTCCCTTCACGTTCAAAGGATTTTAGTGCCTCCCCATCAGCAGAAATGCAGGTACATTGGACTTGTTTCCACTTCATGGAAAAGAAACCAAGAAAGAAATGTAATCACTTAAAACAAGGGCAACTTTTAAAGGTTTTCTACAAAGCTCAAGTACAAACAAAATAAGACAGTATAAACATCTCTTAATTTACATTGCTCTATTGAGACTAATCAGAGTTGTCAATATTAAATACTATATTTTAGCCAATCATGAAGTTAATACTTGAGACTTTCTAGTGTTGTTTTTAACGCAGAAGTACAGGAGAAAAGGCACTACAAAAATCATGTGAGTTGATAGTATGAGTCAACTATTTTTACTTTTTACAGTAACTACCGTGGTTAGTTTGAGGAAGGTAAGTTTAAGTGAAAACTCGGAAAATACATTTCAAAGGACTAAGCTTAAGAATTTAGCTGTGGCTTCCACCTACACTTAGCAACTGGAAATTCATTTCCAGTCTCAAGCACCGACTGGACCCCAAAGACCTATTTCATACTCAATGCACAAACTGGCTGGCACTGTTAGGTAGAAACACTGGGCCTGCGTAACAACCTTTTCCACATGGAGCTTACAGCGACTTTTATTAGAGGTGTTGAAAGGACCACTAGGCTGCAGACCACAAAGGAGAGCACTATATGTTCCATGAAAACGACAGCAATACCTACAGTGAGGCAAGTTTGGGAAGATCAAACACAGAACTATAGGATGTTGATGAAAAAAGCATGTATGTACATTTGAGAGCTAAAAAGAGAACTTGAAGCCATCGCGGTTGCTCAGTGCTTGCACCTGGCTGATGACATGCAGCTTGCAGATGCTGCAAGAGACACTGAGGGCCACACGCTCCCCACCTCCCACACTTGGCACGCAGTGTGCAAGTGAGACTCCTAGGACAATGGTTCAAAGAGGAACCATAAGCCCAACCCCTTCTCCATTCTGAACGCATACTCTGCATCATAACGTGAGATCCACCTGAAACAAGTAGATGGTCTCCCAACAGACCCACCTTTTCAGCTTAATCTATAACTCAGTCTTGATATGGTAGGCCACTACCATGGAATGTCTATTAAAACAGAAAATTATTTATCCAATACAGCAAATGCCTAAATCATTTCTGGGTGTGCCTCTGTACATTCAAAACTTTTTCCATTGAAACAATAGGATTACATCGGTAGTGAAATATATTTCACTACCTACCCATACACGACTGCTCCAATGTGAAAAGAATAGCTATAATAGGAAAAGGTTTCAAAAAATGTTACAAAACTTCCATTTTAATTCTCTTTTTTTTTAATAAGGCTAAAAAAGTAATTAGTGAGAAACACCAACAGCAGATAGGTCATTTCAAGCTGATGCAGTGAAAAAAGAAAGAAGGTGAAATATTCTGTGTAAAAATCAGAGTAATTTCTAAATCCTTCCTTATTTGCAACAAGATGTACAAGGAACAAGATCTATTCTTGCCTACTTTCAGATTTCAGAGGCAGTCTTCATTTTGCATTTAAAAGACTGATTCACCACATACTGTAAATAAAATTTGGTGAACTGGGGAGGGGATGGGGACACAGAACTCCTTTTTTAAAAGATACAGGCAAGTTGCCAATTAAGCTACAAGAGAAATGACAGCCAGATCTTCTCCATTTATGAACATACTTCATTGCTTTGAAGGAAGGAGAGAGAAAGGGTGGGTTTCCCATTGCAACTGGGAATATCATGCAATTTCAAACAAGATGGCCAAAAGCAAATGAAGACGCATGTGAAAACTGGAAACTCAAAAAAACGTGCTTGCTTGATAAAAATCTCACAACAGTAGTAAACCAGTGAAGTACAAAGTCATTTGTGAACCAAATGGTTCAAATGGAAAAAATGTACCTCACTATAGCACAGAGCAAGTTACTAATTCACTGCAGTAGAAAGTAATTTGTGGATTGAATCTCAGAGGATATTTCTTTTTACTTTTGTTTACTTTAGGGTTGAACGTTCTTAAACTACGTGGGCTGCCTACTAAATAACAATCACAAGGTTTGTGTGTGCATATATGATATACATATATATATTTGGAATTATGTAAAGATTGAGAATGATTAGAAGCATTATGCCATGGAAATATTGTATAGGCATAAAGAGTGTGTATCATTACCCTTGAATAATTTAAAGGTCAGAAGGTCAGACCTTTCCTCAAAACAAGGTTACCGCAGTGACCTCTGCACAACTGCCTGCCTCCTGCTCTACTGTTTGCCCATCTCTGCTCCAGGTTTTCCACGTAGTTGGAATTCCACAGATGGTCCCCATTGCCCCCAGTGAAATGCGATGGGGAAATGGGAAATGCTCTTTACAGATGAATTCCCTAGAACAGGAATTCGTTTCTTAGACAGCAGAAGGATATTTTCCAGAAACTCATGATTCCCAAGAGTGCAACAATTGGCTAATACTTAACTATTCTATAATCTTAGAAAATCTGGTGGAAGTTTAAAAAAGTTTTCACAAGGCACTGATGTTCCAATAAATGCTGGAAGCTCTCTGACTAGCATTTGATAACTCTACATTAAAGGATTTGGGTGTCTCTTCTCATGGTTCCACTATAAATAGCACATTCTTAATAAAGCCTATGCTAGTGTAATGCTTTTGAAGTTTTAGTCAACTATTTTAAACACTGTATTCTAGCATCCTTTAATAAACACACAGAACAGTCAATAGTTCAATACTCCAGTCTCTCTTTTCTTACTATTTTTTATTTGTTGATATTAATGATTTGCCAAGATTATTTCCCTTCAACCACAGCCTCTGTGTTTATCAAAGTTCCTCAAAAATTACATAACAAAAGACATTACAATACAAAAATAAAAGATATTTTAGTATATCATGTCCCAGCTGAAGTTACACCTATACACACACAGCTGTGCCCATAAAAGCTCTTCATGCTGTCATAGTATGTATGCATTGTTGTAATATACACCCTTTGGCAAAAATAATCCACATTCATAGCAGAACATTCGCATTCAGATTCCATTTAGCCATCCTTTTCCAGGATTTTGCTTACAACTCTGGTGAAATGCTGCAATTTCTGCATTGTATTTCCATTCTACACAGAGGGCAAAATACGTATTTCCTCCTTAGAACAAATTTGGTATAATTAACAACAGGAAAAATATTATAAAGTAGTAAGTTGTATCCTCTCTGTACACAGACATATCATTCATAAACGCTAAGTGGACTTACTGATCATATTTATAAGGAAAGAGATGAGAAAACCTGTAACTCAGATGATGCAGAAACGTATATAAGGAAAATCTTTAATTTCCTACATTCGTATAATATTTAAGGGGAAGTAAGAGAGAAGTAAACATGAATAGAATGAAAATAAAGGAAATCTTGATTTAATAATTGATTTTTAATCTCCTTTGCATTTATACTTCATTGACCTTAAAAAAAAAATAAATCTCATTTTCACTGCCTGCTGTAACCAATGAAACAAACATTAACTCTAAACCAAATTAAAACATGGTTTAAAGTAGTGAAATAGCTCACTAAAGATCCCTTAGGCAAGTGACAAAATGGGTTACCCAAAAGCTCTTTGATTCAAAATGAAGTTGTTGAAAAAAATTTTTTACGAGAAAGTTTTATTCTAGTCATGGAACAGATTTTTAAAGTTTTCCGTTCACCACCCCCCAAAGCCTTCCCAGGATCTTCACAGAGGTTGAGCACCATCATCTGCACCTTAAAATAGGATTCCACTGAACAACCACAAAACTAATAATGTATATATTAAGCTGGCACCTGCTGAGAATTTTAAATGAGCCTTGGTGATCTACTGCTTCTTAATAACACCATTGCACATTCCTCCTCACCATTGTGAAGCCCCCAAATGCTGCAGCTGGTAAAGGCTGCAGAAGGAGGGCTGAGAAGGGCTCACTGAAAGTAACCCAACAAAAAGTAGTTCAACACTAGTGAAGCCTAGTAAAAACCTGCCTAGGCACACTGACAGTATTAGCTAACAACTTGAGCTGATTTCGAGCTTTCCTCTAATTCTAAATGTAAGTTTTCTGTTAAATCTTTCTGTTAAAGATTCCGTTTCTGAAAATTAGGATGGTAAGTGTTCAACACTTTCTCTTCAAAGATCAAAATTTAAGTTGCCTCAAAGGTAACACATTACTCTTTTTAAATAAAATCAACAAATAAATTCTAAAAGGCAGATCACTTTTAATTGAATGCTTTACTTAAAAAAATATTAGAATAACCACCAATGCTGAATCTTTAAATAAGATTAAATGCTTTACTTCTACTATATCACTCCTCCTGTTTATAGACTTTTTATTTTTACCTTTTCAAGCTATTTTGGCAAGGTAGACAGACAAGTGAGTTTTCTTAGTTTACCCCATTTCCACTGTAGCTGACTCAGGCTTGATTTCATATGTCTGCAAAATATATTTGGTATCTGGACTACTAATCCACACATATTTCTTTTTCAACTTGTTTCTTTGGAAGGCGATAGAATCAATTCTGTTACCGTTATTTTCAGAAAAACTGATAGAAGTTCAAAGACAACTGTTACCTTTTTAATAGAGCCAGCCTTTGAAATTCAACTACCTGCTAGTGGTCTAAAATGCCTTTTTAAGCAGTTCACATAACATAGCAAGTAATAAACGTAAGGCAAAACTTGAGAAAGTATGAAAAGACAGGAAAACACCTATATGCCATTACAGCCTGTTTCAACCTACACATACAATATGAATCCAGCATAAGGTAACAGTAGCTTAACTAATTCTATTAATCTCTATGAGTAAGCATTTCATTTGGCCATTTTCACATCCTGTAATTATTCTAGAGGAAACGCAGGTTAAAGGTTCAACTAGCACTTAAAATGTCTCCTAAAGCATAATTATATCTACCAGACTTAGCCTGCGGGTAAGATTGGGAAACCTATAACACAAAGCATTTATTTTGCTCAAATACATTGTGGAGTCCAATTATCCTAAAGAATTTCTTTTTTCATTATTAAAATTCAGTTCCATGCAAAGTGTATCTCAAAAGAAAAAGCTATCTGAAGCCTGTGCAGCCATAAAACACTATTATTCAGTTATAATAAATGGTTGAAACAGACTCATGAGCTCTTTCTTTAAGTTCACCTTAAAAGCAGTAACAGCTGTCGATTGCATGATTCAGTAGGTGATCAAAATGGGGGCCTGCGAGAGCACAGGCCTCAAGAGCAGCTTCACACAAACACAACACACCTGTTTGCTTTTTTGTGGAACAGAAACTCATTTTCAAATATGGGAAGAGAGCCCACAAACTGTGTGTATCATGATGTACCCGTTTCGATAAATTATGCTCTTAGGAAGGAAAAAAAACCCAAAGCAAACAACTTCCATAAATTGGAATTGCCTGGCATACGGTGGGAAAAGGCTGAGAAGAGGTAAGCATTCAAAACAGGCATGAATTGAAGTCAAGTACGTAATACACTACAAGAAGAGAACCTTGCAATTCTTATCTAGAGTTCTCTAATCTCCTTCCCATTAAATATGCATGAGTGCCATATGCAGTACACGTTAATTTGAAACAAAAATACATTCAATTGCGTTAATTTACCATTGGCAGTTTATAAAACACACAAATAAAAGACTATTTGTTTGCATTATTAGCAAGGCTCTGATTTTGCTCAGCTACACCCTCTCTTTGTCTTTGATTTTTGATGTGAAAGCATCAATAGGAAGTGTTTATAATGAAGTTTATAAGCATCAGTTTAAGGTCTGGGTCCTGAAAAACAACTACTTCACTCGTTATTGCAAGTGCTGCAACTGATGGAACCTGGCAAGCAAATTCCAAGGTTTTGGTTTGTTGTTGTTTTGTTTTGTGGTTTGTTTTTTTTTTAAAGCCACTTGAAAAACTCATGAAAGTGATATTAATGTTAAAAAAGCAAGCTCTCAAATTAGTAAATACTAGAATTAAGGCTGTTCATGAAGCATGAATTCAGGCCTCTTATATGTAAGGCCATCTATGCAGCCAAGAAGGGAGGGGAAGGAGGGGAGGAGAGGAGTGGGGGAAACACTCCAAAAAACCCCAAACCAACCAACCAAAAATCCCAAACACTAATGCTCCCAAGACCAGTGCAATGTTCTAAGCTAAAAATTGTTATTCTTGTCTCATCCTTTACTTCATTTGCTGTTTGTCACAGTTTAGATGATGCAAAAGTCTAAGAAATCACTGTACCACTACATATGAAGATTGTATAAAAACATGTAAAAGATGCTTCATAACGAACAGAATTCCACATTAACCTACTATAGTGTCAAGCTGAAACTTAAATCCAAACCAAGATGACCATAAGTATTTTATAAGAATTTTGGTTTATACAAATTTTTCCATTATTTATTTTTAAAAACATTCTAGTTTTACTAAAAACATTCTAGTTTTACTAAAAACATTCTAGTTTTACTAAAAACCCCCCAAAACACCCTAACTGGTTTTGACATACTTTCAGAGTTCTCACAATGTTTGGCAATTTTTCTTCAGAGTTGCATTGGCATCTCGCTTACCAACACAGACAGCTAATGGATCTGTACAGGTATCTGCCAATAGCACCAAGCACTAAAATACAGGCAACAGAACAAAGACCAAGATGTTTTACACTTCGGACACTCTTCCTAACCACTTTGACCTTCCAACACCCAGAGCTACAATGAGATTGGGAGGTGTCCTGAAAGGATTCCCCAAGTATCTCCTACAAGATAAAACATAAAACTATATCTATTCACAAAGATAACTCTTTGCCACTAAAAATATTTTTCTGATTCTTTCTCACTTAATCCTGCTAATATTGATAAGATCTACGGGATGGAAAGGGAATGGAAATAGCAAAATGTTTCTCCAATTCCAGTGTCAGAAAAAGTTGCTCATCAGTTTATGAAAAAGCAGATAGCTCTAAGGTCTCCCTGACCTTTCAGGGAGCACTATGAGGCAATCTTTACACAAGGACTAACTGTTCTCACACAGCTCTTGTACTGTACAAGGTACTAATCTTTTTAACACCTGTCATTCAGGTTTTCTTGTTCTACTTTTGTTTTCCCGAGGAAACTATTCATCACTGATGTAACCCCAGCTCAGTGATAAAGCATGAGAGATCCTGTCCCAAACATAGCTCCGGCTTTTCAGTTCCTTCCTTCTCCTTCAGTAACTTAGTGTCCCCATATACTGGAAATAGGTACTAACTCTCTGCATCAGTAATCCTTCCATTTTGGAGGTAAAATCGGTCATCTTTTATGAGTGACATACGAAAGGGCAAGGCTTAGACATTTTGCTTGCTAGCAAGAATCAAGTTCTGGATCACCATGTTAGGCTCCCGTCTGATTGTTGGTCCAGGAGGGGTTCATAATGATTCCAAGTCTGCAATTAAGAAGCAGGTTAGCTTTAAACATCAGATTTGTCTACGGCAGACTCAAAGTTTCCTTTCCTCTTTCTATTCTAGCACTAGCAAGTTGCCACATGCTACATAGAGCCATATTACTGTTCCTGAACACTGGCAACTCCATTGCAAGCATTCACTGTTTAGTTTCCCCTCCCGATCAATGCAAGAGGAACTTCCTGGGTCACACTAAAAGTTTGCAAAGAATGAGCTGAAGTCAATACAGATGTTACAGATGATGTGAAATATTCAAGCATTCCAAACATGTATCTTCTCAAACATTCCTCACTTAATGCATCTAAAGTTAAGACGTATTTTTGAAGAGAGGAAAGTGGTTAAAAGAAAAAGAAGTTTATACAGAAACAGGGTTGATTCAGACGTCTCTAGTAATGGACCTTATTCAGCATGCAAAGAGTTAGAAATTGAGCAGGCTTTTTTGTTGCTTTTTTTTTTTNGACATCTGCAAAACTTGTGTAAGAAAAATAGTGTTCAACTGATGTTTGTGAATACCACAGGCATGTTGGCATCTAAAATTCAGAAAACTACAATTGATTTGGAATAAACACTAACCTAAATCAATGTGTACAGTAACATTGAGACATTTATTAAAAACAATATGAAAAACGTATGCATGGTCAAATATAAATTTTGCTTTTTGTTGAAGGAAAGTATAACAGCATGCACCTGTTGTTTACAACCACTGCTAATTAAAAGGTGCCAACGCAAACCAACTTGTGAACTCTCCCTGCTGCTCAGCAGAAAGAAACTACGGCCCTGATTCAGCAAGCACCTACTTTTGCTGGAACATGTTACCTACCTTGAAAGTTCAAAGGAATGTCTCACCCAAAATGAGCTGTCAGCCTACCATAACATTTCAACACTTGGCTAAAAAGGTACCTAAAAAAAGCCCAGCCAACACTGTATATATACTTCATTTGTGAAGAAGTGTGATATTTACTTTCAGATGGGGAATAACGTCCCTTGTTTTTTTTCTCACTAATGGCCTGTTATAACTCAGTAACTGTCCACTAGAGAGGCGGTTGGCCATGGGATTTCTACAGCTGCAATTGGTGGGCAGAGCTTAAACTACTAGTCCATTTGTTTATAGAAGATGCTCAAATGCTGCTGATGGTAAGACACAGCATTCCCAGGAAGTAACAACGTGTTCGATTTTCTGTACAAGGGTCCTGCATAAAAGACAAGCAGTTTATAATGTCAAATCCAGTATGCTCCATAATTATCTTCCACAAGAACAATACTCTGTCAAAGTCTAGTGTTCAACTTATTTGCGCAATATGAAATAGAGAAAATAGCCACCTGAGAATTAGATATACAGCTTTCATTCTAATTCCAATTACTGCCAGGAGTGGTACATGTGTGTGTGAATTAAACATGTGGTTATTGGTGCTTTGAAAAGATTAATTTGCTAGAAGCATTAAAAATCCCAATCAGTGGTTTTCACCAAAACACAATGAATTCTAACAAAGCAAGAAAAATCACCAGTTCTTCTCACTACAACCCCATCTCTGAACCAAGCGGTGGCAAAGCAACCCCAGCCGGCTGCAGGCAGCCTTCAGGCCAGTTGGTGTTCTGTCCTCATCACAAACCCACCTTTGCAGCCACACCACCACGCTTCCTTGCAGCACCTCTAGTTACTGTGACCGCTCCTGATGGAAATGCACAAATGTCTTTGGGCCCTAGTGATTAGTTAAGTATTAGTGTTTTCAAAATGCATCTGGTTGAGAAAGGAAAACAGAAACCTGCTAGACCTGTTCACCTCTGCTTATCTTAAATCCCTTGATCACCAAGATATTTAATACCTTAAAACATATGGGTATTTTTCAGACTTCTTCTGTACAACCTGCAATTATAAAACCAGATTTCATATGGCAATTTTATGGATCCAATAAAAGCAAGAATCTGGTATCTTCTTGGATTTCATTTTTCAGACGAGACCTGCTCACCTGTAGGGGTATTTCCCATAATCTTGTTCTTTGCAGAATACTTAAATATGTATGGTTTGATTTAAGGAGTACTCTCCAGTTACAGTGCTACCTTATTGTACAGAGACACAAACGTCATTCATCTATGATTCTGTGTTACACTGTTGCACTGGTGAAAGGCCACTGCAAAAAAAGTATCAGGCCAGATATTGCTACATGATCATGCAGCAAAGTTACAGCAGGCACACTACACTAAAAAGGTTTTCCCACGAAGCAGAACTGATAAACACAGTCAATAAATAAAGGCTAGATAGTAATTAGTGATGCTAAGCAGGAAATTTAAGACTGAAGTAGGTAGTTTACGAGAAGCAAAAACCCTGTTCTACACGACTCATAGCAAACATCTTTGTTTCCAGATGAGGCTTTGGTGTGAGACCCAGTTCAAAAAAGGGTAGGTTAGCTTGCACACAAGAGGCTGGGGCGTCACCTCTAACCCCTCAGCCCAACAGTGGTGGGTGCTGGGACAGTTAATTGGGAATGGATGCTGATGGGGCCAGGCTTGTTTGTTCTCCCTATGGTGCATCCTCCACAGCTGTCATCAGAGATAGGTTCCTGAGCGAGACCCACTGTTGGCCCAATTGTTCTTCAAAGTGATTATTGTTATTAGCTTAAAAAAAAAAAAATAAAAGCAAAACACAGTTGCCCAGATGAAGTGTTCAGTGTTTGAGAACAATTTGTTTGGTTTTCGCCACTTCACACAGAGTGCATCCAGGCCATTTCAGTCCCACAAAAGCAACATCACTGCATTCCATTTTTTAATAACTCCTCATGCTTTAAAACTGATTTCTCATTTTGTTTCCTTCATATTGTGTAAATGTGCACACACGGTCACACATACTTATAAATAACACAGAACTGTGAAACAAACAAATAAGTACTTAACTTTCAAAATTTGTTTTGCCTTGCCTTCATCTATGAATATTGAAGAGTGAAAAAAGACTCAATATTTGTCTATTTCAGTTAAAACACTCATTACATATTCCAGAACTTATCATGGCATTAAACACACTGTATATCAAGCAAGTAAATCAAAGACACAATATTTTCTTTAGCTATATGGCAGGTGAAGGGATAATTTACCTGTTGCTATTGGCTCACCTTCTTGTTGTAATTTCCAGACACTACATCATATGATTTGAAAGGATCTTCAATAAAATATTATCAATTTGATATTTACACTGGCGCTATTAGGGTAATTTTTTTAGTTCTCACTCAGATGGACAAGGATTTTAACCTAGTAATTACAAGAGTAAATTGGGTACTAATTATAGAAGTAATTATTATTTTAATTGGTATTATATTACATGTAATTACTATAAGATTTATTATCAGTACTAGTGCAACCAATCTTTGTAACTCTAGAGGCTAGACCTGATTTTGTGTTAAGTAAATAGTATATTTTCTGTGTATTCCTCACTTTTATAACAGTTACTTCTTCTAAAGACTGGACATTCAATAGCTGAATTTGAAACATTTGGCCCCATTGTTTTTACTCACCTGTGTGAATAAATCCTGGCTCCACAGAGAACAGAAGAATTCTATTTATTATCAACTTCCTCTGTGATACAAAAAAAATCCTCTTTAAAATGCTGCCAGGTACTAAAACCAGATTTAGCATTTTCTTAAAACAGGAAGACTTGTAGTAGGAGATGAGCTCCCCATTATCCATATGTTTCCAGTTGGTTTTATTTATATTACCAAACTTTCCAGATGTCATGCTCTTCATCTTTTGTCCCTATGGAATGATAAACTACGTACCTCTTGCAAGCTCTTATATCTACTGTTATATTTAAACATTAAAAAAAAAATTAAATGAGAAATTAAATTCTTATTTTCTGTAGAGATTTCCAAAACCAGTATTCACCAATTCCCTCTTGCAAACTACCTAACAAAGAGAGAAAGAAAAGGCTAGAGCGTGCTTCTGGGTGTGAGGGCAGCAGCATGGGGTTAAGTTATCTGGAAATAAAGCTAGAGGTAGTCTTGCCTCCAGTGAGCCATTTATATATATTGAAAGGAGGAGAAGCAAATAACAAAACAAACGCCAGACCTGCAGGTGTGCTAACAAATTAAAACTGGAGCAGGAAAGCAAAAAAAAAAAAAAATAAAAAAAAATCTGCTATATCCTTTCAACCTCTCCTTCACCTCAGCAATTGCGGTGATGCAACCTTTATTCTAAGGAGAACTGCATGCAGTCTTACCTGTAAAGACACAGTGGATAGCTATACAGGTTGGCATGACTCTGCTGCTGCCCCTAACCAGTGTCAGTCAGCATTGACTACAGAAACCCCAAAACTGTCCTAAGCTATAAAAAAAAAAAAAGACAGAGAAAGGAAAAGAACTGGCCCCTTGCTTGACTACAAACACTAACTCAAAATAGGCATTACCTGTAACTACAAAGTATTTTAGTTGGTAAAGAAGTTTTCAACAGCATGTGGTACCATCTTCTGGTTTCTCAGGAGAGCATTGAAGTGAGGGTTATTCAAATAAATAATTTGGGTTTCTCTACCTATGTGATTTCTCTCAGTATGAGTTACTTTAATGCAATCAGAGAGAGAGTAATTGTGAGTCTGTTGTGTGATCTGCATCAAGAGAGTCAGAATCGTAAAATGTGTTCTTCCCTCTCCAGATGGTGTTTTATCTCAGTACATGTTCCACTTGGAATTTTCCATATCGAGTAAAAATACTATTCTTTCCTCTATGAACAGAAATTTTTACATTATTTTACCAAGTTCCTTAAAACTAAGAGGAGGAAAAAACTGAGTCATGTATGTAAGGCATTAATATTTTAAATACACTATATAGAGCTTTGTACAGAAACTGCATAGTACACCTTCAAATAAGAAAATTGATTTAGGGTGGTCTTTTAATATATATAATACATCAGCATGATGCAACTATGGAAAGTTTCATGTTACAAGTCACGCTTTTGGGGATTAAAAAAAATAAAAAAAATTTAAAAACCAAGGTTCTATGCTTTGTGTCCGAGAAATGGAACAGTGTACTTTTATGACTGCCAACCAAACAGAACAGAAAGATCATCACATCCAAAACACATAGTCATCAGGGATATATACTCTGAAGTAGAGCAGAACAATCTCACAGACACCAAGCAGTTGGGCAACACCATACATTCATAGCACAGAAATAAGAAGGGTCTTGAGACATGCTTTAAGCATTGGAAGTCAAAGCGCTCAAACACAGGAACTCAAAAACTCAGATCTTGTGAAACACAGGACTCCACGGTAGTGTTCTGGCAGAATACATCTTTGGTTTGGAATTTAGTCTAGTTCACAAACACTTCTTCATAACTCAAAGACACCTCTAGTAAAAGGTTGATGTCCAATATATTCTGTGGACAGATTTTTTATTTTTTTTTTTTGCATTAATGCTTCTCTTTTGTAATTAAGCCTGCAATACTGTACCAAAAATGAAACCCTTTTCCTTTACCAGGAGAAAGCTGCAACCTACCACAGGCTTGGGATCTAAGAGTTTGGGCTATGATTCCTATCCAGCTCCAAAAGGCAGTTTGCAGGTTGTATTATCAACTACACATTACGAGAAACATACCCGCCAGAGGTGATTACCTGGAAGACCCTGCCATCCTACACAGATTTTGCCTCCCTGCCCAAGTCTAGTTTCTTAAGACAGTTCCCCAATAGCTACCCTCCTTGCTAGAAATAGTAGGTTTTTATAATCCAGTCAGAACTCCCTTGGTTTTGGCAGCTCCTGAGCTTTTGTCCTATGGACAAAATCCCCACAGCTGGTTCTGGAAGAGCTCAAGCCAGGCTTCTTGCAGTTAAAGAGCTGTCCTGCAACAGCCCTGCACTTGAATGGCTTATCTTGAGCTGGTTTTCCTCCTTCAGCATATTTTCCCATGCTTTCTTATTAAACTACACATTTAGCATACACATATAATATCATTCATATACACACAATTATTCTCTGCATGCTTACATTATACATAAAGTATCCATACAGTAAATATGTTATTGCCCACACTGGCAAGCACACTGCATGACTGGCTCCAGCAGAGTTCAGCCCGTCCCAGTAACTTCTTTCTGGTTTGCTGTAGCAATACCAGGTCAGATGACAAACTGCCCATTTACAGGTGGTAAAGGTACAGCTTTTGGCCTCAGATACAAGTTGCACCATGAGAGGTTTTCCCGTATCAGCCACTAGAGCTCTCTAAACCAATGCATGTTTGTTCTGGGGGGCAAGAAGATCAGAAAACCACTGTTAATACAAAAGACATCCCTGCAGTCAATTTAGACCATTCCACACTTGCTAAACCTTTTCACCAAATCTTATTAGAAACAGAGCTCCCTCAGCACAGGAGGGAATTAGAGGCTTTCTGCAGTGCATTCACACCATAGCAAGCTGTACTAGAGCAGCTATGTGCTGGAGTGTTTTCCACGGCCTCTATATTAAAGCAACTCACTTTACAGGTCAACGCTCTGGCAAGCTTGCTCCTTGGCGAGACTTGCAGCTTCCACAGTGGCAGAGTGAAGTAGCCACAGCTGTACCAGCTGTACGTTTAATGCTGAGCACAGGCTCCCAGCAGCTTAAATAATACGAGTTCAGTGTAGCAGTCAAGATTACACATTAAGCAACCATGAGCAAAACAGGAGCAATTAAGAGAACAGCTAGGGAGTGCTCAAATGTGTAACCAGATACTCTCACAGCCAATACATATCAATACAGCGTATAAAAACATGGTCAAGCACCACAGCTCTCTCCTTCCGAGTGTTATAGTTGGGTGGTCTTTCAATGAAAAGTATGTGTTAAATCACATCTTGTCCACCCATAAAGAGAGGTAGCTGTAAACCAGCTCCCGACACTTAGAAAGTGCTGCAATCAATGCTGCCGGTAACTTGAGCAACCCTGGAGAGGACATTTCTAGACAAAGTGATGGCTGACTATGGCATTTCATAGGAAAGCAGTGGAAGAGACCTTCCTGAATGACAGGTCTAATACACGATTTCCTCATTTCATACCAAAAGGGAAAACAAAGCTCTCTCCATACATCATTGTGGAACACTCTATACCTACACAGCTATACCTTGACAGCTGCTTTGCTAATAATATCACACATTTTCTGCTACTCCACGTTCCTTTAGGTAATATGAAACACTACTTGCTATTAAACTACTGTAATAAAGACTCCAAATCATCATCAAAAGAAAAAAAAATTGGCACCAATTCACAAGTCCTAAAGGAAAAGATGAGACTAAATATATTCAGGTATAGTCAGACAAGGTTCCTAAGTGAGAAATAAACACTATCTAATGGAATGAATAAGTACTACGTAGAAGTAATTTTGGGGGGAGGGGTTTGTTCTTGTTGTTTGGTTTTTTTAATTACATCTACCAGACTATCTGTGAAAAAGATAGATTTTTCAAAAAAAAAAAAAAATCTTTAAAAATACAGATAGTTGAATAGGGAAAGCAACTGTTTCATAAAATCTTGAGGAACAGCACAAAAAAAGGCAGCATGGGGAACGTAGCTGCAAGGGAAGTCAGGCAAGGATTTGAAGACTGTGCAGGAAGCGCAGAAGAGATGACAGCAAAGCAGAGATAGAAGCACAGAGATTAAATACGTATAGGGAAGAAAGGAAACAGAAAGGACAGAAACATAAATGATGGACTGGAACACAGATATGTGGAAGGAAAAAAATCCACATGCAAGATTTCAAGGCATCTATTTTCTTCCTCCTATTCTAAAGGAATGTCAAGAGGCAACAAATTGAACAGAAATCAAAACTTAGTTGAAAGCCACAGAGGAAAATGGTCATTCTTGTGCCAAATGACTCTTCACACCACGATTTTAAATTTCTGGGAAATGTACATTACTCTTACTGTCAATTGGCTCGTGCTTTTTATGGCTTCTTGGGTAATATTAACAGGCCAGTGAATTCTACATGCAGTTTTAAAAAATGTTTACCAGGCTATTTCCAAGATTTCTAGAGAACGTGAATTTCCTAAATTAAAACCAGGTATTTGCTATTTATAAAACAAAACATTGTATTTTCTTCTTTGAGATTAGTTAATCGACATGAAAATAAACACAGCCAGTGTGACAACAAAATTCAATAGGATTTCATAAACTCAAGGTAGGACTAACTAATTTACATCCCAGTGTTCTGGGAACATTGGCACATGATGAGGGAGATGGTAAAGAAAATATTTTAATAGTTCTTCAATGTTGAAAGTTGTGCCAACTAATCAGAAAATAGCAAATATAATACCCATTACTTGAGAAAGAAATAATGCAATCTGGGCAAAGAAAATCCAGTTATTCTAGTTCCAAGAGATTGTAAGGCTTTAGTACAATTAAAAAATATTGAGGAGATGGAAGAAAATAGAGAAATACACTTCTATCTGCATTTAAAAAAAAAAAAAATTAACTGTGTCAGAATAACTTGATTTTTAAATTTTTTTTAAATTTTTAAATGTGAGCATGTCTAGTAGACATAGTTTATCTAGTCTTCAATAAAGCCTATGATAACATGCCATATAAAAAATTCTTCAGTGAACTCAGAAACAAAGGGGAAAATTGACGTACATATTAGCAGTATGAATGAACTGACTAGCTTATGGAATTTTAAAAAGGGAAGGCATGCACCATGCACTGTTTGTCCATTTGTTCAGAAAGTAAATGTAGCAGTTTCACCAATGAATTTGGCGAGAAAAAAAAAAAAAAAAACCACAAAACAAGCAGTATCTTATTTAAAATAGCTTCTAACACAAAGCTAAGAGATATGACCAACACATAGAGGGACCATAGAGAATATCACTCAGAATTTAATGGGTAACTTTGAGATACATGAGCATTAACCCCTGTAGCATAAAATAGGAGGCTACATGCATAGAAGCAACAGAAAAGGAACCTATTTATCAGCTGGAAAAGTTCAAGGAGGGAAAAATACCTCACTGAAAAAAAATAACTGGTAACGGATTGATTGTCACCTGCCAACATAATATGGACACCTCAGAGG
Organism: Nycticryphes semicollaris; assembly: GCA_013400055.1. Classification (NCBI taxonomy): domain Eukaryota; kingdom Metazoa; phylum Chordata; class Aves; order Charadriiformes; family Rostratulidae; genus Nycticryphes; species Nycticryphes semicollaris. Next base: position 859,253 of record VXBJ01001017.1, read on the forward strand.
CAAATATGATCTGAAAACATATCAGGAGTCATGTGTCCAACAGACACAGGAAAGCATTAGTGTCATTGTACTTCAGAAACAGCACATGAAAATCTGGCCATTTACACTCCAGGATACTGAATACAAACCAGTGGCAGAGGACTTCCAGGATATTACAGGGGTGGAGGATTTCTCTCAAAGAAAGGGACAAAAAAAAAAAAAAAAGCTGAACAAAACTAACCCAGCAAAACAAATGCTGAGAGAATGACTTCTCTCTACAAGTGTCAAAGACATCAGAAAAATTTGGCTTGCTGCACATGAACTTCCACAACAAATTGCTCACACTAGGAACGTGACTGCTGATACAAGTTTCTCATTTGAGAATTTTGAGAATTTGACATTTTAACTATTCCATTTCTGCCTGATTACATGCAAATCTGCAAAGAACTTACATTCCCCCTTACAGGGAAGTTTAATCCCACTGAAATGAACACAGTATGAAAGCCAGAAACTACATCTCAGACACCCAAATACTAAGAATTCAAAAAGTATTTAGACATACAATTCTTAAAATCTTTTGATTGGAATCCAATAGTCAGTTCTGTTAGATCTTGTTGAAAAACCAAGGTGAACCAAACAAATAAGAACAAAAGTCTTCCTATGCCTCTTACTGTACAAAAGATGACTCAAATTTGTCTGCCTGCGGTGCAAGGTAAATGACTTGTCATCAGACAGGAAGATACAACCAGACTATTTGGCTTCAAGAAACCCTTCCATTAAAACAAACAAACAAACAAAAAACAACCATAAAAAGCAACAAAACATATAAACCCAAGTTGGACTATTCAAACTGGGTCTCTCAACTGAAATTTGGGCACTTCTAAAGAAGCCAGGCCGACCTCCATAGCTGAATAATCCCACTGCAGTCAGTTTTGGTTTATGTCAACATGAGGTCAAGGTTACACATGAGAATGAACCTTTGGTCTCATTCTGATGCTCTCCCAGCACTCCCCACTTGGCCCAGCCAGTGAGCTGAGACAGCTGTGGTCCATAAGTCAGGGCAAGAGTGCACTTAGACTCTACAGAGGGACTATATTACACCTGCCTGCACCACAAGACCATATCCCTTGAATAAAGCAGACACTGAAAAGCGTTCTTACTGACTTTAACGTATTCACTAGTCTGACGCATGGCTCCAACCCATTTTAATCAAGATAATTCTGTGTGTTTTCACTCTGTTGGTCATTCCTGGAAGTTACTCAAACATTTCTTTCTGTCCAAAACCATAGCAGACTACTAATCCAATGTGTCCCTGTTTGCTTCTCTTAAACACTCCGCATTTACAGTCCTCAAAAATACTGGCATAGCTTTAAGTGGGATATACTTTTAGTTACACTGAAGATTTATAAAGCTAGGATATGCAGAACATTCCTTTACGTATATATGCAAGATGCAAATAATTTTTTACATTTACATAGAAAATTTTCCTTTCAATAGAAAAATTCCTGGGCTCCTATTTGGACTAAACAGACCTGAAAGCAGACTTGGCAGGACAATCAACTGTTCTTCATGGAAAGTAAGAAAATACTTGTAATTCTTTTACTTCCTTCCAGCTCTTGTTCAAAACTAGCTTATTAAGTAGTTCTGCAGTTGCCCTAAAAGGAAAAGTAATTTAAACAATATATTTCAAAAGCCTCTTTCAATATATAGGTCTCATAAACGTTGTCTCTTTGATGTGTTTTATTGGACAGGTTTTTAAAACTTTCTTAAGGCTTACTGTTAAAAAACAAACAAAAACTTCTGAGATTACATATACATGTTCAAAGTGTGAGAAAGTGCTTTCATACTTGAAGATTCTAATAGCTTTATATCCATTTAACAAACATCAGGAGAGTAATGAGACAAACATTGAGAATGATCTACTTTAGGAAGGACACATAGTCAGTGGATGAATAAGATAAGTGCAAAAGAAAATTCAGAACAAGAAAGTTGAAACAAATGAGAAGGTTGAAAAAAAAAAAAAAAAAAGGCCTAAAATTTAGTTTTCCAAAGGAAGTGTTCAAGAAAACACAAAATGTGAAAAGAGAGAATAAAAGAAACAAAAATTTAGAACTTTAAGGATTGTCAAGTTCTGACCCATCATGGATGTAGGCGACATCCCTATTCTGCTAATTTAACTGACTTTAATTGAAAATTCCTTAAGTATCATATCATATCATAGACACTACAATGCATCTGACAGCTATTGATGGTTCAGCAGAGAGGTGTTACTGGACAGCTATGGTTCTGCTAAATTGCTGCCTGATGCTTAATACTAACATAAATGCAGCAACTTGCATGAAGAGAGTTGGGCTGAACTCTCAGGTTATGGTGTGCAGCTAAATACCGTACACTGAGGGAGGGGGTGGGAAATATGTCCAGGAGTGGAAAACGTAAGGCTAATTTTCAGCAAGGGCTGAAGCAGATGTGGTGGAATGCACTTTTTCCTGAATGTGAAACATGAAGGAAATCAATGTGAAAAGGCAAAAAAAAGTGTTCTTTCTTCCCTTCAGCCTTGGAAGAACGAGACCTTCAAATGGTCTCTCGTTAACTCTCCCAATCTGTGTTTTCTTTTTCCATGAAGACTCAGGAAAAGGGAAATATGTTGTGGTAACGGACCTGTAAATTTATATACTACTTGAGGGGAATTCCATCCATTTCTGTACCCTGGCTGTTTCCATAGGTACTGAATATACCATTTTGAACACCCTTATTTCATGTCTCTTCATTCCTCCTCTTAGACACAGGTCCTTTATCTCAAAAGATCTGTTGCCAAGACCTCCACCACCTCACCATTATCCAAAGTAAGGTCCAATGCAGTAAGTCAAGCACACTGTGGATACAAATACAGTGAAAAGTTCACATGAAACAACTTCTCCTGGATAACTTTACAAGTCTTCCAAAAAGAGGTGCTTATAGTCTTATGCTTGCATATATCTTCCTTTAGTGCAACACTGCAGATGATGCCTGAACAACCGTGGTTTACAGCTCCCTTTTCAACCACTTCACGCCTCCCCTTTTTCTCTCCTAAGCGCGTTGACATAAACATGCACCATATAAAGCAATTCACCCCAAATGTCATTAAACATTAAGCAATTCAACAAAACAGAAACTAAAGTGTACAAATTAAACAAGCTAGAAACAGATTTCCCGTTCTTTGCCACAGCAAAGTTAAAAGCTTTGACCCTGTAAATCTTTTAGCCCTTGGACTTACAAGCTTGATTAAAAAAACAAGACTAATCATAAAAAATGGTAGGCAAAATCTGCTTTTTATTTGTCTAAGAAAATGATAGCAAAAACACTGCAAAAAATTTACATAGCACTCCCCTGTACTTACTACCTCTCTAATTTAACTGAAAAGAAAAATTATACCCCATACATGCTCGTTATGTATTTTCGTCAACCACATTACTGTGTGGATCTATCATGAATTAAGACCTCAGTGCTTTAAGAAGGCTCAAAAGCTTTTCTGCTGCTTTCCTTAAGATAGAGAAATTAACATCAACTGATTGCAAAAGTAATACTTGTGAAATAACGTTCTTCCTATGGAGTCTACTGTTAAAAATCAGCAGATCTGTTCCGCCCTTGAAATATTTGCTGTTTGACAGTTGTGGCGGCGCTCACAAATGCTGAACTAGAAACAAATGCAATAGAAAGGTAGCAAGCACCTAATGCAGGGCACAGAGAGTATTTTTAACCTCAATGTTAATTCCCAAAATAACTGGAAGAAACTTTAGGACTCCTGGCTACTACTAAAGCTCGGAGGAAGAATTGGTACCTGAACTGACAAATACTCACCAGTGACTGGATTCGCTTTGTCATGCCCTCCAGTGCTTTGTCAGACTTAACTATCCAGTTATTGACTGAATCGATAGCAGTAGTAGCAGTAATTACAACCAAACACTTGTCACGGTCAGAAGAACTAAGTGGTTCACATTTAGGCTGTACTGCTTATAAAATCTTGTCAAAAGAATTCCTCTGCCATTCACACTATGCCTTTTACACTCACGTGTAAATAAATAGTGCTGCATCAAAAAACAACATTATTTAAAAATCAAAGGAAGTCAAATGAAAAGAGCTTTCCAACAAGTAAGTGTTTTGCATTCAAAGAGTCACCCTACCTGTGTAATAACTGAGTCTTTGTGTGGATGGATTTCTCAAAGTTGTTACAATAATCCAAAAAGCTTATCATAATTGGGTTTACAGATATAGTTATGCTTCAGACGGTGATGCTATGCGTGAGGAAAGGGATGCATGATGTAACTGTCTGCACACTTGTGGCAAAGCTGAAAGCAATTTAAGCATTACAGTATGTGGAACTGATGGGGCTTGGTAGAGCTATGAATGAAGCAAGAGAAACAAGAGAACAACGTAAAAACTGGATTCTGACAAATTTAGCTCATAATTTACCAAAACAAAATAACAATTTGCAGCAAGACAGCTGAACATGAGGAGACAACAACAAAGACAGCAGATAGCCTTTCTCAAAATGGGAAATGTAAACCCAGTACAGAAAAATCATAAGCTGACAAAATAATTCTACCAATAACACAACACAATTTACGAACAGATGTTTTACTGGAATAAGCTAGACAAGTAACAGTCTTGGATTTTTTTAAATAAGAATTATTATGACATTCTTCACTTAAGCCCATGGCCTTTCACCTTTGTTCCTAAGATTCATAAACATTTCTAGTTCAGAACAGACAGAGGGCTAAAAATTATGTTGCTGTCAGCCTTGGTAACTTTTCCATTGGCTTTGGTATAATACTAGAATTTGGCTTCTTAAAAATTAAAACATGAGTGTTACATAAAGTGTTTTGTTTAACTTACTTACACTCAAATAATAGAGTGCAAGATTTCATATACTTTAAGGTATATAAAATGTATGTTTTAGCTGACAGTAAAATAAACCTTCTTATATTATCTTGAAGAAAAATGTTACTATAAGGCTTCTTCATGAAATTCAAAGGGGTATATTTTCAGCAATGTGAAAATGTGAATTCTTCTTGAGCAAGAAGATATCAACGTTTATGTACAAAAAGGCAAAACAGATGATACATAAATTAGCATCCACTTGATCAGTCACACACTTCCAACATGCATATACCATTTACATTCAGGAACATGTATTAATATCTTAGTAAATCTCTTAGTTATCTGCTGCTGACTTTTTTTTAGAACAATCTAAAACTTGTCCCTCAGCTGAACTCCAGATCAATGCAAAACACATCCAGAATATAATTTAGGTACTTGACTCTATAAACACACAGATAACTTAAGATTTTCTAGCCCTCAAATTATCACTTAAAGCAATTTTAATAATTACAAAAAATTGTACCTTACATCTAGCTAAAATGTATGTCCATTTTTTAAAAAAATAATACTATCCTTAACTTTAAAAAGTTCATATCTGATGTATAACTGCAAATATTCATACATGAAGAAATCTGTCAAGAATCCAATTCCGTCGTAGCCATTTAAAGAACTGAAGTGTGTGCCTGTCCATATGCATTTTTTTTAAACTTAGTATTGCAATTAGTATGCTGTACTTGAGACTTCTTTAAACTTATCTTCAAGGTAGGTCATGCTCCCTGTATATGTTCTAAGGTATTTGGCTCCTTCTGGGAATTACTAGAAGCAAACAAGAACAATTTGATGAGGAGTTATTCCCAGGCACCCAGCATTAGTTCAGCTTCCCCCGACATACATTGATTTTGGAAAAAAAAACAGTCTGAGACTGAGAACTTTTCAACCCAAAGATGTGTGACCAAACCAGCAAAGTTATTTGGAGCACAGTAGGCAGCGTAAGAGGACTACGGTCACAGAAAAAGAAACATTTCTTCTATTCATGAATATTCAGAAGAGAGGAAAACAATGTAAAAATTGAAACAAGGTTTCTGGCTCTCCTTGTTACTACAAAAGCATCTTTTATGATGGAAAACAAGGAGAGTCTGCTTTTTCCTGTTTCCAAGGGCATGTTTGAAAAACTCTGGTTTTGACAGGGGGGACTGGATGGTGGTAAACAAATTCTGTAGTGATCTAAAGTGGAAAGGGAGACTGATCTACCCTGGTATCAGAAGCCCAGCATCCCAGCCAAGCCAATTTGATGCCTAGATGACAGCTGGTGAAAGCTTCAGGTAGCTGTTGACTCCTCCAGTTTGGAAACCCTTCTTCTGCAGCTGAACGTCACTAGGACATAGCACATACTGCTAACCTTTGATTCAATACATCTCCCAAGCTGCATGATCCAGAAATGCCATCACCTATCTCCACAGTTTCCCACTGAACTGCTCCTCAAAGGGTCATTTCTACCTTCCTTGGAGCTCTTTCATGCCATCACAGAGAAGACGACTAGCAAGACAAATACATCATAGGACCTGGTCTCACCCTGCAGCAGCTGTCTCAAGTATCAAGAGGGTAACAAGGGCTCTCCAGTCAGTGTTAGCACCCGCAGAAGCCACTGAACACCAAAGAATCAGGCCTAGGGGAACGCCAAGGATGACACACCATTTCCAGCCTCTGAGAGGGATGCAGATTTGCAATGCTTGAGAACAGTGAGCTAGCAAAACAAAGATTCAATTGAAAAGCATTTGTATGCCTGCAGAAGCTGGTGACTCATTTTGATGCTCACAGAGATTTCTGCAGACCAAGACCTGTCAAAACAATTCTGGCCTTCATATAAACTCCAAGGAAAACAGTAAATTTGGACTAGGCTTAAGTTATGTTCATTACCCTTGCTATAGCACAGCATCAAGAGCAACTAACTCTCCATTCCCAGATCCTAGCAAAGGGAAAAAAAAATAGTCAGTGATACTTGAAAATATTTTACTTCATCTGATATCAGTGTGCTTAAAACACACCCTAAACCTGAGTTTCTCAAACAATCCTTTATAACACTAAGGCCCAAAATAAACACTTATTAAATGAACACAATAGCTGGCAATCAACAAAATGTAGGAGGTGTTTGGGTTGGGGTTTTATTTTGTAAATTAACAATTTACAGTGGAAAAGAAAGAGAAAATACATAAGGTTTTCTTAAATGCTATTAAGTATCTTCATGAATATAGCATATAGCATGTTCATAATACTATCAAAAAAAAAAAAAGGCAAAACAAAACAAAAAGAAAAATGAGAAACCTTATTCACCACCAGGAGAGGAGCTACACCTCTTTGTGGAGAAAAGTGTTATTGTACGGTAGCTTGTGTGCACGTAATAATTTTGAAATGCGCTAACACGTCGCATGCTATGCCAGACAAGTGGCTTGGCTATTGCTGCTTGCACTGAATGGCGGATTTGCTGAACGTAAACACACGTATCAGCGGTTCTATACCTTGAGATCCCAGAAAGTTGATGTTGAGAGTCCCAACTGACTGGATTAATATTGTCTGTGGCCAAGCATAACACTGCTTTAGAGCCTCACACTCTATCAAGGGAGAAATTCTAATTGGATCTAACAAAGGTCTCACTGCTTAGGGCACACGTGTTAGAAAATAGTTTCCACATCACATAAACTGTACTACTAAGGAGAATTATAAAAGGACATATTTTCAGAGTTCTGGAATAATGACAAATTATATTACAAACATTGCTTTCAAGTATCCTGCTTTCAGGATCGTATCATGTAAGTTATGAATAATGCATTTACATGGGGAACAGCAGGTATGTTGAATCAAGGCTGAATTCTAACACCACTACTGGTATTTATTTGTGCTACACTTCACTACAGGAAAGCATACTGGAAGAAGTACCAGCATCTTAGTATTTAATCTTCAAAATGATGCAATAGAAAGAAAAAAATTTAGGTGATAAAAGGGTAGTGAAAAACTATTTAAGGAGCTGAGGGAGGGGAGAAGCAGATACTTAAATTGTGGGAAAAGAAAAAGATACAGCTCAATCTTCAACCTCCCACTAGAGCCGTCTTCTGTCTCCCTTTCCAGCTACCACTTCTCTGTGACAGGCAACTCAGTTTTCCTGATTGTGTACAATTATGTTTCCTAAAGGTGCACAATACCAGAATTACTAGTTGAGAGTACCATGCTACTACCAAACCCACAATACTAATCCCATCAATCTTTCTTCCCCAATCCATGTCTGTGTGTGCTCATGCATCTCTCCCACCTACTCTCTAAGTGGCATAAACCTACCTGGGTTTGCTCTCTGCTCAGCAACATGGAAGAGGGAGGTCAGAAAAGCACAGCGTGGGAGAATCCCCCACTATCATTGCCCTCCACATTCAATGTCATCACAGTAGTCCATAATACCTTACCTTTTTTTTTTTTTTTTTTTTTGGTAAGAGTACCAGGAAGGATTAAGAGTTTATCAAATATGATTTGACACCATGTTCAATTGTAATTAGTCTATCTTTTATTTACAGTCCCTTTAGTTATGCTCAGAAGTTGGGCATGGCAGAGAATCTGGGCCCATACGCTTTGCAAGCTATACCCTACAGCTGAGAGTTGTAGTGGGAAGCAAATGTATGGTGTGACAAGTCAGGAACCTAGAACTCTGAACCTTTTGAGAAAACAAGTAGTTTATCTAACTGCAGGCATCTTATCCTAAAAAGGAGAAAGAATTTTTGCATTGTTGCCACGGCAAGCTGTTCTCAGTAGCATCTATCACAGGAGCTCCCCTTATCTCGCAAAGGGAAAGGTGTTCCTGACCACAAGACCCACTTCCGATTATGACAGGAGAAGGAGAATACTGAATCTGACCGACTAGATGGCAAAAAGCAGATTGTGTCAAACCAGAATGTGTTCTGCAGGAAAACCTCACTGCAGCCACTCTTCGTGGTCAGGAGTCACTGCTGCACCATGTAACACTAGTCCAGTGCTGCTTCCACTGGAATTTCAATAATGTGGACACACATACACACAGACCAATTAACCTGGGGGGTAGGAAAACTTGGGGGAAAGACAGACAGAAAAGAAAATGGATCACACCAGAAATCTGATTTTGTTCTGGACTGAGGACACCTGCCATCAAAATAGACCAAATCTTCCTTGCCCTTGTCCGCACTAGCCTATCAGCTACCCAACTCACGTTCCCTACCCTGCCTTTGAAGAAATGTGTACTGCTTTTGGGAGGGATGGGGTTAATTTCTTCAGAGTAGCTCCAACAGCGCTGTGTTTTGGATTGGTGATGCAAACACATCCATGTTGTTGATAACACAGGGATGTTTTAGCTATTGCTGAGCCTTGCTTGAACAATGTCAAGGCCTTTTCTGCTCTTCAGAATCAAAGTACTCAGATTCCTCATCCTGCTCCTCCCTGCCAGTAAACACAAGAGGTTGGGAGGGGACACAGCTGGGACAGCTGACCCCACCTGAACAAAGGGATATTCCATACCATACAACTTCAAGCTCAGCATTCAAAGCTGGAGGAAGGAGGAGGAAGTAGGGACATTCTGTGATCCTATGAAAACAGGCTGAGAGAGTCGGGCTTGTTCAGCCTGGAGAAGAGAAGGATTCAGGGACACCTTATAGCAGCCTTCCAGTACCTAAAGGGGGGCTACAGGAGAGATGGGAAGGGATTCTTTATGAGGGAGTTACGCAATATGTCATGGGGTAATGGTTTTAAATTGAAAAGCGGAGATATATATTAGATATCAGGAAGAAATTCTTTAGTGTGAGGGTGGTAAGGCAATGGAACAGGTTGCCCAGAGAAGCTGTAGATGCCCCACCCCTGGAGTGTTCTAGACCAGGCTGGGTGGGTCTTTGAGCAACTTGGTCTAGTGGGAGGTGTCCCTGTTCATGGCAGCGGGGTTGGAATTCAACAATCTTTAAGTTCCCTTCCAACTCAAACCATCTATGATTCTATGATTCAGAGTTACGGTGCTTGTCTTCCCAAGTACCTATTAAGCATAATGGAGCCCTGCTTTCCTGGAAATGGCCCTAAACACCTGCCTGCCGATGAGAAGTAATGAATAAATTCCTTATTTTGCTTTGATTCCATGTGCAGATTTTGCTCTGCTTCCATGTGCAGATTTTGCTCATCTTATTAAACTGTCTTTCAACCTACAAGTTTTCTCACTTTTGCCCTTCCATTCTCTCCTCAACCTGCTGGGGGGCAGTGAGCGAGTGCCTGCAGGGGTTGAGGTGCCCATCAGCATTAATCCACAAAAAAGTGTCACTATAAAGTTTCCCACTTAGTACTTGGTTGCTTCTTGGTAGATGTAGCTGCAGCTAAGAAGTAAAATCACTTCTGAAATGACACTAGCTTTGCCTGCTCTGGCTAACATACCTTAGCAAAACAAAGGCTAAGTGGGCATTTGATTGCTGTCTACCAGCACATCAAGGGAGGAGCAGGAAGACACAAAGAGCAGGGAGAAAAAAGCAGCGTATATGCTAAGGGCAATGTCAAGCATTGTATATGAACCAGTTGTGATGATGTTTCAGCAGGAAATGAAAAAGGTGTTCCTCATAGTTCCACAGCTCTGCATCAGAAAACACCCTCCACACAAGAGAAACAGAAAGCAGACTTTAGAAGAGGCAACTTGCTACTTCTACAAAAGGAACTGTATAATAGAGGAAAAGGCAGAGAACTGGAAAGTGACCCAGGAAGCCTCGCTGGTCTGCTGCCAGGAAAAACTGAAACAGAAACCTAGAGCACAGGGAGCTCCCCCATGTAGCTTCTGGTCAAACGCTCACTTTCTAATTAGGATTCCTTAAGAGAGGAAGCATGTAATCTCAAAACCTTATTTTGATGTTGGGGGCCCTGAACAGGTAGAAGGCATAGTTTAGACTCTGCAACGCAAACCATTCCTAAATAACAGTAAAAAGTTAAATAAGAATGACACTCTTCCAGAGATCAAATAAGTATTTAATTAAAAAAAAGGTGTAATTTACCTCTTATATGTATTGATCTACAAGCCCTAGCACTACTTTGATACCTCAAGGAAAAGGACCATGGATTTGCAAACCTTCATTGCTCTGTCTTAAAGCACCTTAATGTTAGGATATGAGAAACTGAATGTCTTCAGGAGGTTCTGTTTCCCACCACTGACTATAGAGAAATGCTAGAGAATTAAAGTCAAGTGAGATGAGAACCCCAGTTACCAATGCAATGACAGAGAAAGAAGAAAATCAGATGGGCAGACCCAGACAGTTTTCCCTGTCAGAATGGGCCATTAGGACACCTAGTAAGGACAAGAACATCACCAGCAGTTAAGACTGGAGAATCTAAGCTCCTAGTTTAACTATTACACTTAGTAGCGTGCCTTCAAGTCAATTACGAACTCATTTTAATTCTTTAAGCTTCAGAGTAGTACTAATTCCCCAATTAATGGGTGAACCACATTAACTAATAGCTCATAAATCATAATAATGATTTTAAAAGCGTCTTTCTTCTGTAGCCCTTAAAAAAAAAAAAAAAAAAGTTTCATTTTGATTTTATGCAAATATTCTTCACCACTGTTCTCAAGTCACTGGGGAGTGGAGACGTGACTCACCAGTGCCCCGGAGCTTGTGGCTGCTTCCACCTGGCTCCTCTGGTGTTGTGGGGGTTGCAACACTGAGTGAGCCGAGGGCTCCCCAGGACAGGAATGTTACACACACACACACTGCTAAGCCTTTCCTACCAACCTAGCGAGTAGGAGTTGAATTATTTTGTCTAGGGGTTTCTTGTTTTGTTTTGAAACCTAACAACAAAGACTTTATTGGGCTTTGCAAACAGAGACAGAGGTAAAGGGGTGGGAAGACAAGGTTTTGGCTTGCAAAAATGAAATTACAGTCTTATTAAAAAACAAGCAAGAAACTAATGAGAACCCGATGACATAATATAAACATCTAAGTTTACTTCAGTAGATTAAAGGCAATTCATAAACGAACTCTGAAAAAATAGCAAAAAAAAATAATCAAGATACACCTCCACTTCATGCACATTTAAAAACCTAATTTTAAACTTTTCCACTGTTGATTTCTTTTTTTTTTTTTTTAATCGACAAAAATCCTTTAGAAAGGATCATAGAGAAAGGTAATATAAATATCAGTGCATGTTCTAAAGAAATAAGTGAGCTGTGTTCAGGGCAGCGTGGAAGCACTCAAACCAGCACCAACATTTATCAAGTACTCTGCTCATTTCTCCCTTTGATACTTGAGCCCTATTTTTCCTGTAAGTCCATGTAAACTTTGAAGTTTGCACAAGATCTTGAAAGAAATACAGAGTCTAACCAGCTGCTAAGTGTGATTCTCTAGCTAGTGATTTCCACGTATAATATATAGAAAGCATAAAAGAGAATAGGTTGAGCAATGTAAAACGCCAACAGTGAAACTCTTTGAAAATTTATACTAGATAAAAGCATCTGCAGTCTCAACACTTGTACCTTGTAGTCCAGCAGAATGATAAAAAACAGTGTCCAGCAGAACAGCTGGAGCTCACTGAAAGAGAGCAAAGCCAGCATTTGAAATACAATTTGTTCTGGTTATGCTCAAGTTGTATGAGACACACTTTCACATCCACAATAAACCTCTTGTAACAGCTAGTCCATTCGATGATCCATCATTTTTTGAAACTTTAGAAAGTCAGAGGCAAGAAAACTGGATAAAAAGAGTGTTATCAAGGAGGAGGCAAACCTGCAAGCCAATGTATCTGAAATTAAACAACAACAAAACTGCTTTATGTATATGGGGTGTGATTGACATACAGCTGTAACTAAACCTCATATCTTCCATCTCTTGTCCACAGACACTCCCAGGGAATTCATAAACACATGAAGCATATTGCCCACTTGGCCAGTACGCGCAGGCAGCCTGTGCACTGCCTGAGCATTCACACCACCGCTTAGACTGTCCGCACCCACCTGGTTGGTTCTTCTGCCAACATACTCCTTGCTTTCCAGAAATGGTCAGTGAGATGGATACAGCACCTGATGCTAAATTAAATGCAATTTGTGCTCTGTGAATCATGTAATCCGTGTCAAGCTTGAAGCCGTGCATTCAACAGGCATTAAACACACACAGAAAGGGACCACCTGAATCCATTCCTTGCAAAACAACACCTTGCTCATGGCGAAATTGCAGAAAGATGAGACAGCCGATAAGCTCTTGCATGCATGCAGTGGCGTCCATTTAAAACCAGTCGCAACTACAACATGGAAATACACAGGAGGTGGGATATAAACACACCACAACAAAAAAGGTTCTGAATAGGTTACTGTTTCCAAGATAAATGTATGATGAATACAGGAGAAAAACAATTTATCAAAATGAAAAAAATTGCTAATGAAATTGCTATAGTTTACACATATAACTTATTTCCTTTATCTTCAGACTGTTTTTTTTAAATACTCATTCTGAACCATCTCCTAAGGGAGAAAAGAGAGGAATTCAGTCAATATTGTACTTAAAGCGATGCATGAAAATTAATAGGATTAAGGTCCAAAGTAAATGTTATTTTCACAGCTAACAAACTACAAAACGGCAATATAACCACTGAAAATGAAAATTATTTTAAAACTGATGAGTTGAACTTGTGCTTTTACTAACTGTAACCCACAATCTGCTAGGGTTTTGCAGCTAAGGAAACAAAAGTCAGTAGACTTCAATACAACCAAACCAAATGCCATTTAGAGGAGGTAAATGTCCTCCTACATGAGCTCTATCTGTATACAGCTTACACTCTTAAATACTGGAACACAGTCAGAAAGTCTGAGAAGCACCGAGCGGCACCTGACACTACAGAAGCACGAAATACTTGAGAGAATTCAGAGAGTAAGAACAAAAAGCTGCTTAAGGGCTGAAGAATTGATTTCATAAGGGGAGATTAATACTTGATGCTATACCAGATGTAATAAAAGGTGACATTAAGGTGTCAAAGCAATGTCTTCAAGCAATCAAAAGCACCTTGCAAAAATAATTTGAGCATGTAAAACCAGTAAATTCTACAGGGAAGAGAAAAAACGTCTGAAGACAACTGATGTTCTTTAAAAACACGAGATTGTTCCCCACAATTGCTCTTTATATTGTCAGTGACGGCAGACAAAGACGGAGGAGGGAGACCTTCCCATACCCCAGTACTAGGTGACACTGCTTTGGAGTGGAGGAGTTCAGATGTCTCCTCCTCTGTCTCAAAACTGAATCTAGGACATAGCAGGGAAAAGCAGAATAGGAAGCTAATTTTCTGAAAGAGTTCAGATGTCTCCTCCTCTATCTCAAAACTGAATATAGGACATAGCAGGGAAAAGCAGAATAGGAAGCTAATTTTCTGAAAACGTGTGGGCATTCTAAGGAATAGTTAAATGCCGGCTCCTTTCCACCTGCAGGAGAGTGTTAGAAGGCAAGAGGATGCACTCCAAGAATTTCTGGGTCATAAACAGGAAAGGTGTCTAGAATTATTCAGACTCTAAGTTTTGTTGGGTTTTAAAAAGGGAAACAACACAGAGGACTTTACCCATAGCTATAGTAATTTGCACATCCTAACAAAACAAACAAACTTTTTACATTGCAGCCGCTATTGTGATTCCTCTCCGTAGCTGATGAAGAGAAAAATTCTAAGTGGGAAAAGCTGATTAAGGGAAAATACACAAGTCAAATGACACTACACGCTCCCAAGGTCTGTAAAAATAATCGAGTGAACTTGTGTAATTTCTGTATTTTCAGACTTTTAGGTCAAGTAGAATAGGACAGTGAAAAATACACCATATGCACATACCTGACAGTAGCAGAGTGAGGAATTTGTTTATAACCATTATTAAGATGAAGTTAGACCTCCTTCCCACCAGCAGTTTTGAAGATTTCTGGATAGCTAAGGATGCTTGTTTCCCATGAGTTTAGAGTGGTTTATTCATCATCATTCGAGTTTCTGAATGTATTTTTTGGATAAAAACGTATTTTATAAGTCTGTTAAGAAACAATGACCTTCCAGTTTGTGATGTCATTTGCCTCTTTTGGCAGGGTCATTTTGATCTGAACAAAATCATCTGTTGCTTTCATTTCAGGCCTTTCAAATCATCTATTGCCATTCTTTCCTTGTAACTCATGAGCGTAACGTCTGCAACTCCATCACATCAAGCACCCCTTTCTCCTGCTGCTGAACACAACAGCAACCTTCTAACTTATTGCTGCAGGGTCAGGTTTAAGGACTAGACCTTAAATCTGAATAAACAAGTTTAGCTGAAGATCAACTAAACTTCTGGTTCTGTTAAATTTTCATTGTGAAAAGTCTCTATTTGTCATTCTCTCCCAGTGCCTGTCACCCTCAAGTTCTTCTTCTCCAAGTGACAGTAAGATTGCAGCACCCCACAAGCCTATCTGTAAGCATTCCAAAAGTCAAAACGAAATGCTGATGACACCAAGAGACATTCCCACACTTACAGTGTAACAGATACATCTGATAGGTAAGGTTAAAAGCTGTTTGCTAAAGTTCTTTCTAGATATTTAAGTAGACTATGTACACACTCCACATTATAGCCTGCTTTCCTAAAAATATAAGGCCATATAGCTCACAAACTAAATCTAACAGAATGAAATAGGCCAAAGACTGTGGAGAGAAGCATAGAGGAGAGAAATACAAAGTTCTTCCATCCTGAATGCATCACGTGTTCCACACTCATGTCTTCTGCTCCATGGTTATCAGTCTGCTAATGAGGCTTTAGGGAGCAATCCATCATAACACTGGAAAAGGTGGAATTTCTGCCACATAGGTTCATTCAGGTAATTCAGTTGAACCTTTCTCAAGCTGACAGGCATGCAATAGACTGAGAAGTATCAGTTTTGTTTACAACTTGATTCTATGTATACGATTATGGCAATTTTTAATGACATTTTTTGTGAAATCTTATGCATGTGTACTATTTCAAAGACACACTTCACATAGTAACAGTCTCCTGAAGACATCCACCAAGTATATTTTAGTGCAGCCCCTTGTTTTATTTCTATGAGCAAAGACCTAGTGGATATGGACAGCAGTTACCTTATGGTGATTATGAAAATCTAATCCCATTTTTAATTTCTGACATCAACTGACAGTAAGCATCATGTTGGGGTTAATACAAGTGTGAACAGACAGAGATGCTACACTTGAATTCCATGTGTGGCATGATTCCCTAGACCTATCTGTAAGACCAACTGAACTGCATGCGGTAGTCGCTAGTCTACTACGTCCATGTACTGCATTTACTAAGTTGCCACGTGCATCCTGTGACTATAAATTTTCAGATCAGACTGGATCCCTCAACTTCCTGGAGAGGATCATAAATACATCGAGCAAGAGGACAAAGAGGTTGTAATAAACGTCAGCTAGTCATTTGAACCGGGACCCCTTTGAGGAACTCTCTGGGGATCTCCTGAGCACCGATGCCTCTGCCCACAAAAAAAATAAATGGACTAACCCAAAAAAGTAACTTTAAGTTAAGCTGACTAATGCGGAGCTGCAGTTATCTAGGCTTCAAAATGATCAAGCAATACAAGCTTTATTTGAAAAATCTGAGAAAAAAAATGGACATATTTGATGAGTAATAAACATGTTAATCTTGTTAGTTGGTCAGCTGGCCCCAGCAGACGTTGACGACCACCTACATAAAGCTCACAATGGTTTCAGGAAGTACTATTTTGAGAGCAAGCCTTCCTCAAAGAAATGTTATGACCAGAGGTTCAAAAGAAATTTTAAATCTTTTCAGACATGAAGAAAAAGTAAAGGTTTGAAAAAATCTTAAGACTCAAGGCAGGCAGGAATTCATTGAGAAACTCTCAAAGCAAAGAGCTCAACATGATTTGTATTCTCAGTAGTGTGAGGCTGTCTTTCCTGGGCAATTATAATATCAGATGGACCCCTAGGAAAAACAAACATTGCAACTTTAAAGATAAGACAGAGAATAACACCCACGGAAACGACCTCCAGGTTGTTTTATATATATTACAGTAACATTACTGATGAAATGCTACTGCTCAAAGAGCGAAGAAGGTTTATGTGGCCACAGTTTACAGGCTTTGCAAATGCCAGCCATCAGCAAAATGTAGTAGTCAAAGAATATTTATATATGATACATTTAACCAAGAATTAAAGTTATATTTATCACTGTGCCAAGAACCTCTCAATTGATGAGCATGTGAAACAGCTGCTATCAACAAGTATTTATCTTCTGATTGGAGAGTATTATCATTAAATTCCATGAGTACTGCCACTAAGCTAATATTCAACAAATGTTTTCATACTACACAAAGAAACACCCTCTGAAGAATAAAAGCAGCTGAAAATTTTGTCAGGAGCTTATTTGGCAACAATCACAGCAGTTGGCTGCTTTTGTTCAGGGAGGAATAATGTGGAAAGAGGGGGAACCTGGTGGTGGGGAGAGCCAGAAAAGGTTAGCGGCTGGAAGAGAATTGAAGTACTGCAGGAAGAGGTGCCGGTAAAGGCACTTCAATGGAAGTAATGTTTCCACTTGCTACAGAAATAGCAGAACAGCCTCCCTCAATTCATTATTCATTCATTAGACAGTCCATTAATTTTCAGTAGTGAATGAGTGCGTTATCATGTGCAACACCTTTTACACAATATTCTAATTATACGTAAATGAAATAATTTTAAAAGGTATTTGGTTTTCAAAAAGTGCATTTGGTTTTACTTCTTTCAATTTAGATAATAGAATTTCACTCTTGAAGTGCTAATATGAGAAACCACAGTAAAATATTTAACACAAATATATAAACATTTAAAAAAATCTAATTTGAAAATATATGTTCCCTTTAAGAGTATTATGGAAAAAAAACCATCATAAAGAAAATACTGTATTTAAATATGGACACCTCTATGTTGGAAGTGCATGCAACACCTGATATTGTAGCACACAAGCAGTCTTAGCAAAACAAAACTAAGCTTGCATCCTACAAATTATACACATTCATAGGAATAGTAACCTTTGACTTCATACTGTCAGCTGTGGTATGTTTTCCTGACATTACAGAATGCAGATAGCTAAAGAAGGAGCAATATTTTAAAAGACCAAAGTAGCACCAGTTTTAACTGCAAAACCAGCCATTTATCTCTTTGTAAATGTAAATCTCGGCCTGCACAGATTAACAAAATGTAAAGGTTCTCAAGAGCATCAACTGATCCTTGTTTTGTAGTTGAACAAACATTTAGCAGTTCTTCTGTTTCTATAGCTAACCTGTTTTCCTGCTTAAAAAAAACCAAACAAAAACAAAAAAGAAAAGTAAGAGATGGTCAAACCTGAACTAATTATCCTTGTCCAGCCACACATTCTGTCAGAGCCATACCTTTATCTATATCTGAGGACAATAAAGAAAATAAAAGGAGGGGCTAAGACATCCTAAGTTTACAGTCATGTACTCAGTTCCTTTGAAACTGGCTCACAGAATTTAAAAATCTGTGTGAAAGGGCTGACTACATCAGCATGCTCAAAAAGTCTCCAACACCATCCTCGCCTTCCTATGCAACAGGCCATCTGCTGGAAAACGCTGTGCCCATAGCCAAAAGCTGTGTGTGGGCTGAAAGGCTGCAGGGGAAAAAAAAAAAATATGCAGCAAATCCCCAAGATTAATGACTTCACACGTGCATCCCTTATGCTGAGGCCCAGAACTGTTTCCCCACCCCCCAAAACCACACAGCACTGCCACCACCATCATACAGTTTCCTTCCTCATTCAGCAAAGATTAGCGCATAGATCTGTCCATGCCATACACTTGGCAGTGCCTCATGTAGGGATAAAAATCACTCTAATTACCCTCTCAGATACAAGCCCTTTCAAAAA
Organism: Nycticryphes semicollaris; assembly: GCA_013400055.1. Taxonomy (NCBI): domain Eukaryota; kingdom Metazoa; phylum Chordata; class Aves; order Charadriiformes; family Rostratulidae; genus Nycticryphes; species Nycticryphes semicollaris. Next base: position 877,977 of record VXBJ01001017.1, read on the forward strand.
TACAGTTCTGTGCCTGTCACTTCACCTTATATACCTTTAGGTAAAACATAGAAGAGGCAACAAGCTTCAGAATAGATTGCTCCATGCAGAAAGTTTCTTACAACTCTTGATGTTCATTTATTATTCATTCCCCACCACCTCTCCTTACTCAATCATATCACTTACAGACTGCAAGCACTTTAAGATGGAGCTAAAAGTTGCTAGCAACCATTCTGTCATCATTTCCAGTCCCCATGAAAAGAAAAGCTGCTGCTCAGTTCATTCTTGCATCTCGAGAGAACAGGTATCTGCATCAATATCTGCTAGAAAGTGAAAAATTACCTTTAATTTAGCATGTGTTTTCTCTGAAAAGACAAATCATCACCTGGGATAGTTCAAAGGTCTTATAAATCTGAATTAAAACTTGTAATACACAGGCAAAATAAGAAAGGAAATTATTTCATTTTTAAAGGTGCTGAATACTCATACTGCCAAAAGAAATTAACAAGCACATGCACACTTTGAAATCAAGCCACCAAACCAATGATGATCAAACAGTGGTCACCCAGAAAGGACTACCTAGGTTTGCAAGTGCTCCCTGGGACCAGTAATGTCATTTAGGGGACACATTTTTTTTTTCCATTGGACTGATACTCCCATTTAATCATGATTTTACTATTTCAGCCTATACTGGTTTAAATGAAATAACCTACATGGATAAAAACGATCCATGCTCTTCATTACATGATGTCCATGTTACTGCTGCGACACCTACACTTTAAAGTGCAGACCAAATGAAAGGCTCTAAACCAGAGTCTGGAATGAAAGCAGGAATTGCTGTGCGCATCCTTGAAGGATTTTATTATAATTCTTTCCAGCGTTCACTATGATCTTTAACCACTAATAGAACATATAGTCAGCTGTTGCCTGAAGTAATCTGTCCCTTCTGTCCTCAGCCAAAGCAAGAAGAATTAGTGTTAAAAGTCCTGAACTACTTCTGCAAACTTTGTTGTGCTTTCTCTTCCCAGGGTTTGGCTGGCAGCACCCTCCTTTGGCCATATCTTCAGACAACTCACACGATTTGTTATGGGGTATTGAAGCTGCTTTAGTTTGCTCCAGTCCAGCGGGGAACTGAGCACCTAGCACCAATGTACCTGCTGGTAACTTTGTTAATCTCTGCATGTTACACCGTTACTAACAAATTATACACAGACCTGAACTGAATGCAGTAACTTCGCAGGACCTCTCTTGGTATCACTTTGCTTGGACCCTCTCTACCCCGACCTTCATGGGTACCGCCATCTGCTATTTTGAATTTAAAACCCCATGTATTCTTTAGGATATTAGTTACACATGATAAAAACTCAAAAATAAAAAGCAAAGCCTCTCCATCTCTAGCCTTTGGCATCTGTAAAGTTCCATTTGAGACTATCACTTATTCTGGAGACACGGGGAAAATAAATTCATTTCTGAGAAAGACAGCATCTTTAACTGTTCCTTTCTGTGGTAGTCAGCTAAGCTATGCCACATTTCATAGGAGGGTTGCCTCACTTTGCTTGAGGACAGCCAGTGAAGTTATCCCCCACCACAGCTGGGGGCAAAACAAGAAATGTGCCTTCACACTGATGCAGACCAGGCACACTCCCACTACCCGAGATTGCCGAGGACCCTATCTTCTAAGTAAGGATAACAAGAAGTCCACAGCAGCTCCTTAAATGTGTGAACGATTCCCAAAGTGACTGCCCATTTAGTTCCTTAATTTTATAGCAAAGCACTTCTAAAAGCTTAACTCAGCCTTCAAGTCATTAATTTGTTTTTAACAGCACTGCTTTGGGTCAGACTATTTACAGTTTACTTTTCACCTTGAGCCAAGTCCAGTATGTAAGTATGACTAGCATAAAAAACATTTCAAAAGGCATCTCAATACATGTAAGACAACTCCTGCCTGTATGCAAAGGCCCCACCAACTTTAGCAGCAATGATTAAACCTATAAGAACCTTTCAGCTTACGGAAGTAGAGTCACACAGTTTTAAGTATTTATTAAATTCACAGTGAGAGAAAGAAATGGCAAGAATGGTTTACAGAAATAGCTGAAATGCTACTAAGAAATTACATTGGGATTAATAATTTCAAATATACGTGCAGCATTTGAGAGCAGAAGGGCGGTATAAAAATAGATCAAACCCTTTTGACAGGCTCTCATTTCTTCACACCATTCCAAGTCACGTTGCCTAAACTGGCAAGATGAATTAGAAAAATTTAGTTCTGCACAAAGTATGAAATCTACTCTTTTGTGGAAAGCTAGCAAAACATTTAAGCACAAATTAATCTCCAAGTTAAGTAAAGCTGATGGTATTAAACACACACAAAATGCCACATAACTCAAGAATCAAGCCTCAAAAAATTAGAATAAAGTTTACAATCAAAAGGACTAGAAACTATTCTTTATGTTGTTTAGGTTTTTTTTTTTTAAAAATTAAAATGCATATTCTGAAATAACCAAAAACTTCCATGAAGCCTTAAGAACTCCAAGTCATAAGAAAACTCCATGAGTTCAAAACAGTCTGTGTCCTTCAAATCACAGGTCGGTTCTTGTCAGGGGAGCAAATTTCACTCAAATTTCACTCAGAATGAAAGTCCTGAAAAATTCCATATTTCAGTCACAGAAAATCTTGATTAGCCCCATCAATGGATTTCTGAGTAAAAAAAGTTATAAAGGTTATCTTTATTTTTTAAATTGCAGTAGTTGATAGATTTCCAGATGTCCTCAATCAGCAGTGTCCCTATTACAATGAACAGCACAACGATGATGTGTAATCCTCATTATTAACACTATTTTGGTTTGGGGATTTTTGTGGATCTCTGTCTTGCTTGTGGAAGAAGCACAAGGGGAACAGACAAGCCTAAACTGTTGCAATATGTGGTTATAAGGGAAAAAATGTATTAGGTTCAAGTTAGAAGTGTACTCATCCTCCTCTTCAAATACACAAACATGGACTTGTGCCTGCTCCAAGAGCTATCAGGAAAACAAAAGATCTCCTTTCTTCTATAAAATACAAAATGCATCTATGTGATACCATTGCTGCTCATGTAGTGCTGGCAAGCATAACTTACATACCCTGTGTAAATAGAGTTAACCCCTAGATAAACTCCCAGAGTTTACCATCCATTTCCAATTAATGCCAAAATTCTACAGGAGAACAGTTTTGCTCTTTAGCTATACTAAAGTGTTTATATCTGTGCCAAGGCAGACTTGAAAAAGGAGATGAATATCTGTGGGAAGAATGTTTCCTGCCATAAGAATCTCACTTCATATGTCAGTGATGGGTGTCCCGTGAAAAACCACCAAGGTAGGCGAATTGTAGCTTGAACACAGAAATCACACTGGCAATCCTATGTCAAAGCACTACTTACCATCTCTCACAGTATAACAGAAGTTATACTAGTATTTTAAATCCTAAATACAACACAGATTCAAAGTTTCACTTTCATAACAGTTGCAAGGTGCTGAACACAGTAGCCCTGAATGACTGCCTAGGAATGCTTGTGAATAAAGGAAAAAGATGATAGATGTTAATATTTTTAAGGATGAAAGTGCAAAGCAGTCTTTGAGTATCTGAAGTCTCATTCTGTCCATCCACAGCAGGAGCTTGGACTTGACTTCACTCTTGACCCAGGGTCTCAAAACACTTTACAAGGAGTACTTGTGTCTGCACCCTACTGGATACAGATGCATTAGGGGCTGGTCCTACAGCATCTCCTGGAAGCAACAGGACTCCACTCAGCTCAAAGGGTTTCTCTGCTTCAATTCTCCAGTAGGACAAGACCCTACAAGACTTGCCTATGAATAAAAGAAGTCTGTGATGCTTGCACACGCTTAATTGTATTTCTGCAGGCTACAAAAGTCTTGCTATATTCATTTTAACAAACTCTACCGGGTAGTTATGCCTGAAGATAAATTCCCTGTTAGGAGAAAAACTGTTCATCCAACTTCAGTAGCAAATGCAAATAGCTAATTAACCTTATCTCCATTACACTGTCCTGACTTTGCAATACATCTGGCACAGAAGAAAGAATTTGTTTGCCTTGTCCAAATCTTCTCATGTACGTACAGTGCCTACAATCAACAGGCTTCGAGGCAAATCTGACTAGCAAAGATTTAGCCTGTAAGCATACCTATGCCTTCTGCACTGTATTATGTGTGCATACTCGTGTATGTCATTTCATCATCACTTGTAATGTAAGAGAGAAAATGGCAGACACACGAATAAAATTTTATTTAACCATGCGGTTACAAATAAAACTGTATTTGCATACTCAACAGAGATAAAAACAAATTAGCCAAACCCCACTCCTATGCACTTTATCAATTCAAGGTGAATAGATCTACTATTTCACCCACCACGGGGTTTTCTTCCCTCTAAAATAAACATATGTACAAAATCTGTGCTTCAGCATTTCACCTTTTCATAGTCTGTTTTACACACAACTATGTTTCCCTGGCCAACATTGGTGAGGCTAAAGGAAAGCAGGTTGGCCAAAAGGTCGGATTATACTGAACGTGAAATATTTATCAGAACAGCTATTTCTGCCAAGCAAGATAATAACAAAGGTAAAGTCTCATTTGATCCTTAATTGACTTGTGTGTTTTTAATTAGGAAGGAGGGGGAATTAACCTAGAGCTAATTACAGTCTTGATTCACAAACATGCAAGTGCGTAATTTTATTCGCATAAATGTTCCTCACTGAAGTTATGCATGAGCAAATATGTTCATAGCTTCAGGGAATAAGTCTTGAATCTCAACCTTTTAAAAACTTCCAAGTGGTTGCTTGATAAATATTTCTTATATATAACCCATGTTCTTTTAGGCTTTACATGTTAAATTTTTCTGAACACCAAACAACATTTTCTCTTGTTTAAGAAAAACAGCAACAGTTATATTTGTGTTGGGAAATAAGTGGTAGTTTAAAAGAATGAGCATTTTAAATACATGTCTTTATCCAACCTGTTCTGCGAAACCGAGTCTTTGGCCTCATGACATCAAAGCATAGATGTTTGTAGCAACACATTCTGACGTGAGCTCACAATTAATTTTCAATGCATAACACAATCAGTTTCAGGGGAAGAAACTTCCTCAGACCTGTGTGCATACAACTCCCTGCATACCACAGTTCATTGAACGCTGGAAGAACTTCCTGGAACACTGCTCACTGATGCTCTCCCCGCATCTACATCGCTACCTCAGTCTCTTGATTACATGCAGTGGTTTGTGCCCATTTCTTCAAACTCTGTGGAACTGTATCTGCAGTCCTGCAAGCTGCCACTGATGACTGCCAGTATCAATTATGTAGGGCTCAAAATTGTAATCAAGACTTCCAAGAAAACACCCTCCCAGTTGGCTGTTGTACCACTAGACGAGAACTTGCTTTATATCCAGATTCAAACGGAAAATAGCTCTGTCAGCCTGATCTCCCAAGGAAACGTTTAGACTTGCTTATCTGTGGGTAAACACATCTGCAGACCCTCTCTAACAAATTTTGAGCCTATTGGCCAATTATAACCAAATTTGACATAGGTTTAGAGGCCTAAAAGATATTCACTCTGACAAGTGGCAGAAAAGCAGCCAGCTGGGCTGAGAATACAGCCTCTGCTAGTGACCTTGTGAATGGAATGGCTCGAGCGGGGAATTACCACTCGGCTAGCAGGGGACTGTGGCTATGGTACATACATCCAGCCTGGAGGTACAACGCCTATGACAAGAAGTTTCCTTGGGTTTTGCTTCCTACCTAAATCCTGCAGTGTATTCTGTGTAGGAGAATTCTCTTGTAACGAGAATGAAAAGGGTGTGCGCACGCAGCGTGGTGTGAACTGATCATAAAGAATAATTGATCACATAGGAATATTTTTACAGCTTGATGAGGTGTTGACATTTCAAGCAGAGAAAAGTAAACTCAGTAATGTAATGCATGAAAACCCTGGTATAATGTAATCAAACAGTACTTTATAAAGTATTTCAGTTACCTTAAAATCATTTCCTTATTACAAAANCCCTTATAGAAGCCATAACAGATAAATCTTTCCTTCTTTCACGCACTCAAAGGAACAAGATTGTTGATGTAAACCATGATATGATTAGTAGATATCATCAGAATGTTACAATTTGTAGACTTTTTGAAAATCTTATCATAACCCTTGTTACATTTTTGCTAATTCAACCAGCTAGAAAACAGCTAGAGGAAAGTGCTTATCAGAAGCAAGCCCAGTCTGAAATGCCTGTTAGTGAAGAAAACAGTTTGGCACATGCGCAATTTAGATCAAACTGTGGTGTTTTCTGATTGGTTTCCTCCAAATTTTGCCCATCAGCAGCAACATTTTCAGTTGGTTCAAGACAATTTAAAACAGGAGCTCATATCTTCTGAAAAGGAACAAAAATCCAAATGCTAATAAGTCTACGATATAATTTATAGCTTGTTTTATGGGGTATCGCTAATAAATATAATCTGTTTCTGTTCAATACCTGTGGTATTTACAGCATAATGATCTAGATCATTTTGGCATACACGAGTCAAATAGTGATACATCTATAAACCCTCACCAACTTCTTAAGTAGAGGAATGACCAAGATACCCACATTGCTTGATATGCTGTTCTATCCTTGCAACTACCCAAAGGTCAGTAGGAAAATACCTGTCACAAGTTTTTAGAGACATTTTCCAGATTATTCTATCTGTAGGCTGTAAACAGTTTTGCAATGGCTGTTGTTAGCAGCAGTGTTTAGGCTGGACCCAGAGACACTCCTTCACTCCCCCAGCACATTGCATCAGGTATTGCATTCATAAGACAAAGCAAAGCCGTCCCTTCCCCACAGGATTTTATTCTAGGTAAGCACTTTGTAGTCTACGGCAAGTGATCAGCATTTAAGAAACAGAGCACCTCATAAACATTCATCTAAAAAAAAAAAGTAGTTCATCTTCTTTCTGGGGAGTAGTAACACATCATTTCCCACCTGAGCATCAGACTTCCTCTCGTTATTTCCTTGCACCTGGCAACAGATATTATACCTTACTGTATTGAAGTTCTTGTTTTCTAGGAAACAATACACAGAGAAGAATGACAGAAACAGGCAAGAAAGACGAGACGCTGGGAAAGGCCTTTGTGAATCTGTCAGTTTACATCATTACCAACCAAAGCTCTTTAAAAGAGAGTTTCTAGACCTGAGGGCTTGATTTTGCAAAGCAATGAGTGCTCTGCCCTCTCTGCAGCAAAGACCCCAGCACATGCATCACTTTAATTGCATAAGAGCACCAATTAAAATGGACCCACACGTATCCTTAAAATCAAGCATGTACTTTAGCGCAAACTTGAAGCCAAAGCATTTGGTTTATGGTTTACTGACCCACAGGAAAGGCTGCTATGTCACAGATTCACACACAAGCATATACAGATAGGTACAGATATAACAACCCCAAGGCCTGAGGTTTGGGTGTTGTTTTTTTTTCCTGATTGCACAAGTGTCAATCAAGAGCAGCTCAGCTGAAGCCAAGCAGAGTAGTAGGTTGTGGGAAGACAGTCAAGGCCCTTAGGTTGTGTTTACTGTGGTGGGTTCCTTATTTTTAAAGGTTACAAAACTTTTTCACAACAATGCAAAATTTCAACAACAGGAACCAGAGAATCTACTTACAAGCAGTTTATGAATTCATCACATCGCTCTAATAGTAAAATGCTGCTTTGGTTTTCTGGTTGCTTTGAAAAAACGCTGAAGGAAATCCACTCCCCACACACACAGCCTTTAACCAGGAAAGGAAAGCAAGACTAAGTGGTGCCATAAGCTTCGCACTAGTTGTCAGACAGAGGTGATTTTGTCCTCTGTAGGCAATCACATGGTATCCACTCTGTCAAATTAATGTACACTGCCTTCATGAGTTACTCCCAGAGACTGTAGCTTTTAACATTGTAACTTTAACATGCCTGTTGTTTAAAATGATCTATTCTCTGAAAATAATGATGACTGTACTTTCTTCCCTTCTTTTAAAGTAAACTTTAAATGAAGCAGAAGAGATAGTTTATCCTGAAAAGGAGGCAACAGAGGAAACACTAGAAGTTTATAAACACATGAATGGGACAGAGAAGAATAGGGACCAGTTCTGCACTATCGCTATGGAAAACACAGGTACTATCAAATTAAGGTCCAAAATAAAGGGGTGGGGTGTTTGACACAGTGTAAAGTTAAAGCTATGAAGTTCCTTGCCACTGCATGTTGCAGATGCTAAAAGTTTACATGGGGTCAAGGAGCAATCAGAGAAGTCCATGGACGGGAAAAATCAGTGAGGTTTATAAAGACACCATCTCTCCCTTAGGAAGCATCCACGCTGCAAATGATTGCATGCTGAGACAGCCTTCTGGAGAATTATCCTTACACGCCTGCCTCATTCGTACCCGTTCCCTCCCCCCTGCCCTGCTCCGCCGGCACCACTTTGTGCCGTGTCAGACCCAGGACACTAGACAGACCTCTGGTTTTATCCACAAGAGCCTCCTAAATGGTAACGCTTTCTGTAATTTACATTCATCAGCGCCTTAAATCAAGTAGCCAACCACTATGTTTCTGAACAGCGTCACCCAAAAAATTGAGTCACCAAAAAATTTTAGACTAGTAAATCACATATCACATCAGTCCGTCACAAGTGACAAAGCCCATCAGTTAACTATACTGTACCACCATGTGAGAGATTACCACTTTCCAAAGATTCACAGAGTCCTCCATCATCTTCGGTTACAAAACAATACATACTTTGACAAATTAGCATTTTGATTTAAAAGTGCATTTCAGGAGCACCGAAGATTAATCGCCAGCTTCTGGCGTGCAAGTAACAAGATCGCATCAACGCGCAGCGTGAGACCGAAGAGAAAAGGTCCATCGTCTTCCTACCAGCCTCCGGAGCAACTGGGGCAAGAACCATACTCCGCCACAGCTCCTTGCACTGCTCTAAGTTAAGAACAACCTAAGGCAAGCGCCCGACACCACGCGTGGGACCCGGCGGGAGGTGAAGGCAGCTGGCTGCGGAGCCCGCCGAGCGCCCCAGCCGAGGTAAGCAGAGCCCCAGGTTTGGGCTGGAAGGCGCGGGCGAGCTTTCGGGGTTGTCTCCGCGCTTCGGCGGGCACGAAGCCACCCAGGGGTGCCTCGGGACACCCCGCGGTGCGGGGCGCTCGCCGGCCGCTGCTACCGGATGGGAGACGGCAGCAAGCCAGGATCCCTCGTCCGCCCCAAGCAGCTCCGGCCGCACAGGTGCCCGGCCGTCCGCCACCGGGCCGCAGCATCCCCGCTCCCCAACACCCTCTCCCCGTCCGGCCCTGCCGTCCTTACCGGCTGCGGCGGCTGGCGGGCTCTGCGGGGCCGCCTCTCCCGCCGGCTCGCACACACCCCCTTCCCGCCCGGCTCGCAGTCTCTGCGCTCGGGCTTGGGGTGGTTTGGGGTTTTCTTTTCCCCTCCTCTAGCCCTCTCCAGCTCCCACTAGTGATCGCACACCCGGCTAGCCAGCGGAGGATTAACCGCCGCCGCCGCCGTCGTCCGCCTCCTTCTCCCGCCCCCCCGCGGGCGGCCGACGCGGAGCTGCCGCCTCCTTAGCCCTCGCCGCCACTCGCCGGGTCCCCCCCGGCAACACCCCGGGGCCTGCTGAGCTCCAGGGACAGGACTTAACGGGCCGGTTACCCTCAGCCATTAATCACTCGCCAAGTAACCGGCCGCCGCGTCCTGTCCTCCCACGCAGCCAGCCAAGTCCCCCCGCGCTTGGCTGGCGAGACGGGGAAGATTTAGGAGAAGCGAGGCAATTTACTGCCGGGATTAAATTAACAACTGAGATAAAACGGACAGCGTGGGAACGGCCGATTGAAAAATGGATCGCAGATAGGTTGTATAGCATTTATAGCACCGCTAACAATTTCTTACCAAGTGTTTTCTGCACCACAGCCCCACTTTGAGTACTCTTGCTGTAACTTGGCACTACACCTTGCAGGGGGTCCAACACCATCCCCTGCTACCTTACAGGCACAATGGAAAACTCAGCCCAGGGATTTCAACGTCAGTAGTATTTTAAAACTGCTTCCTTCTTTGCTACGATTGATTAAAGAAAAATGATAGATCAGCAGTTCAGGTTATCATGTTAGACATCTGTAACCACAACGTAGTCCATTATTACACATTGAAATTTGTCACTTCTAAGAAAAATGTTAATTTAAAATGGGAATATATTTGAGGTATGACTACAGTAGCATTTTAGCGTGTATCTGGAGTGCGCTTTGAGGCAGTTGTAGAGCAGCCTCAGTGCACAGGCTGCAAGCAGAAAGCCAGAAAACACATCCCAGGACTGCATCTAATGCACTTTGAGGCCAAAAGGCATCCTGTGCACAAGGCGATGCTGCAGCCAGTCCAAACACATTGGCCTGAGCACCAGGTCCTCAGCACCAGCTGTTTCAGATGCCAAATCTGCTGAACTAGCGGTAGCACACTGGTAGCACAAACACATATTACCATAACTTCATATAATTCCAATTTCTCACACTCAAGAGTTAATACTCTCCCTCACTTGCCAAGGGGGTTAATATATTAATGTTACGTACATGTCCACAGAAACTAGTCATCCATCTTTGACCCAGAACATTTATTTTACAGAATATTATATCAATATTTTGGGGCAGCTACATGAAAAGCACAAACTAGCTCCAAAGAAGGAGAGGGTCTTCTACTGCCTTTGTCTCTGTTTTTGGGCCCAAACCTATAGTCTCTCCACCACTGTTGGCATGAGTTTTTTTTTTTTTTACTTTACATGCGCCTTAGTCAATACTAAAGGCAGAAGTAGAAAGATACTTACTACTAGCTGAAGCATATTTGGAGATTTTGGAAAAAAATATGGGAAAGCTTGTTCCAGTAAGATTTCTGAACTGTTATTTCGTGAAATCTGTGTATGCAAGTTGCCCTTGTGCACTTCATGATCTGCACTTTTTTTGGCCTGTATCCGAGACACAGCTCATTACAACACAGGTATATTGTCTATTGTGAACCTAAGGTTTCCCTCTCAGCAAAGATACTTCACTTTTTGATTAGTTTCCCTCTCCTATTTGCCTCCTGCAGACAAACAAGAGAAGACTGAGACAAACAGAAGTACTGGCTTTTCTAGAAAACACTTGAATAACTACTCAATGCTGCTTTAGCAAAAGAAACCTAGAAAACAGAGACCTCAAAAAGGAGGAAAAAACCCACAAACCAAAACCAACAAAAAACCCATAACCACCCTCAGGAAGTAATAAAGAGAGGGATGAAAAGGAAGAGAAGACATAAAAATAAATAGAAAGGGAGCAAAAGGTAGGTGTAACAGAATTTAAAAGTGCCATAAAGTGAAACAGCTGGCAACAAGAGAAGAGGCGTTATACAAACACCTTTGCTTCATACTGCCAAACTGAGAAATCTGAGAAGTGTGTTCATCTTTGAAGCACAAAAAAAATTAAATATCTATTGAATATGTGAGAATCAAGGGCCTGTGCTATAAAGCTCCAATGCCAGTGTGCTACCTGAAAGGTGTGTGTTGTTTACCAATTTCCTTGAAAATACATGACTAATCTTTAAACATGCATGCCCTTTCGAGCTGCATCGTATCAGCAGCCACAGAAACTAGGCAGTCCTGGACTGAGCTCTAATGAAACCATGACAGTTTCCCCTTCTCTACAACCTCCAGCCATTTTTTCCTAGATGGATCACTTCTGCCACCATATCTTAACTCCTAATTATATCAGACCAAATTTTATAACAACATTTGAACAAAACCACCCAAAATAGTGAGCTCCTGGTGATGATACTGAAAAGGAGATGTAGTATTTCCAAACAGGACACTATTTGAGATTGTTGGGCAATTGTCTAAATCTTCTATCATTGCTAAGGTAAACAGATGAAACCACAAAAATGTTCAAGCCTCCTGGCAAAATTTTCAGTGTGCTTTCACCTTCCTGACCTCTAAGTGTTGAGCACTGCACTACTCCTCTGCAATTCCTTCAGCTATCATGTGTTGTCAGTGGAGGAAAACAGCCCCCACCCCCCCAAACACATGCAAATAAACCATCCGGTGGAAAAACAAATATTGTGTGATCTCTTCACCTTTTGTCTACATTTAGAAAAGACAACATAATCCTTTCTATTCTAGAAGTGAATGCTCTATTCCTTTCCAAGACAGTAGTATTCTTTTTCCGTTTTGTGAAGAGCTCCATGGCTCTACACTTTATGCACTGCTTTTACTTGGTAAGCAACTTCACGACATCTGTTTGTCATTCAGCAGCCCTATGTATTTCACAAAGGAAAAACAAATACTTGCAATTTATTCCCATTTTCCTATGTGTTGATCAGACATTACAATTTTTCTACCTTGCCAAAGTTGCAGATTTCAGTAATCAAACAAGAAACGGTGTAATCATGCCAGATTAAATAGCATTTGTTCTTTACTGTACAGGCAGGATGATACAATATTTCATGGCTTTCTTACAGTCCTATAACACGATTACAGTTAATTTTCAAAACTCAATACCAAACTTCATTTGTCTTTGTTTACTCATGGATTACAGTTGATGGTTCTCTGCCATCTGTTTGCTGGAGTATAGTGTTTATACTGCAGTGCTGTGGTTTTCAAATCAGCCCTTAAACTGTGATAAACAGAATATCAAAAAAGTTCATCAGACAGCTAGAAAATGACTTAGAAAAGAGATAATTGCCACATACAATTTGTCAGAAATGTTTGGTTGGGGTTTTTTTTGTTTTGTTTGTTTGTTGTTTGTGTTTTGTTGTTTTGGTGTGGGTTTTGTTTTTTTTTTTTAAATCAGGTTTACTGATCACCTACTAGTGTCTCTTGGAATATGTTCATTAAAAAAAAAAAAAAAGCCCCACACCCCACAAATGAAATGCATTTTAATGGCCAAGAGTTGATCCAAATGTTATCCGCAGACCCAAGTTATGCTTATTTATATGCATGAGTCTTATTTTATATTTGTTGTGCAAATTCTAGGATCTTAGGATCAAATGTACTTCTTGTTACCTCCCTCTGCCATTGGATGCATGTGTACATATATGTGTTTGAGTGTATATTACAAGCAGAGTAAAACACTGATAGCCCATCTTGATAAAAGGAAAGGAACAAGAAGAAAGGGTACATGCTTCCCATGTGAAATGGTAATTGCGGGAGGGACAGAGAATTGGAAAGAACATAAAAGGCACTATATTTGAACAAAATTATTTAAGACAGCCGTTCCCAAACTGAGATACAGGGACTAACTCCCTCCTGGGGAGAGCAGCTGGCTGACTGCCTCAGCATCTTCCACCAGCAAGAGGAGCCAGCAGTCAGTCATAACATCCTCCGCAAGTTTCAATGGGCCAGAATCCTCTCCTTATGAATTTCTGGCAGTCTCAATCTTTATTGATTTAAATGGGGCTTGAAAGCCATCAGAACTGAATGCTAGACATCTTTACTAAATAAAAAAAGTTTACAGTGCAGAAGTCTTTAGAGGAAATTTAAAGAAATAAAAACAAATTACTGTTTCTAGGAAATTTAAAAGAATAAAAACAAATTACTGTCTCTAGGACAATAGCAACGGGAAAGAATGCCCTCCGGTTTAAAATAAATTTGTTGCCTGTAATGTTTTTAACTTCAGTTAAACTATGCGGTCTTAAACTGTAGACAAAACATCCCAGATTTAGAGTACATCCCAAAGCACTCACATACACCTCGCTGAGAGCAGTGGTGCACCCAAGTCCAGTGTATGGACTTGCACAAAGAGCTCTTCACTTACCTAAGGTTTGCATGAGCTGGGACTTAAGGCTCCACTTTTTCATGGATTTTGTTATTGTTTTTCCAACCTTCAGCCATATTTTATAGCTGCTGCCCTCTGAACCACTAGCTATTTTTACAATATGGATTAATCCCTTTTCCAGTTTAAAGAAACAGCTGAGATAGCAAACTTTAACAATTTCATATTCTGAACTCTAATTAGCTTAATGTAATGTTATTTGTTCAGGAGTGCTGGTCCTTTAGTCAAGTTTCAGGATAATCCCAACATAATCCCCGATTTTTTTCCTCTTTTACATCTCATACTTCTCTGAAACATTTTTAAATGTTTTGATCTACTAAACACGTACTGTGTGCCTTGTTTTGTGCTACAGTATTTTCCTTGATCACTTCTTTGAAACTGAATCCAACAGCTGTTAATTAAAAGCAATTCCGTCATCTTTCTTTTATAATATTAATTTCATTTCACTACTATGGAGTATACTTTATGCATTTTCTTCCTCATGTAACTTATTAATTTAGGACTCACATAATAAGTATGACTTTTATATTTAGTTTGTTATTTCTATATAGAGTGTATACCTAGAAATATTCTTGTTCTTCCTATATTGTAATGTTATTTGATATTAGTGGAATTTCCTCTTGGATTTAAACCCTTGAAAAGGATGGGCTTTCTGGAGAGCATAAACCAACCAATTTAATACAATAACAACCACAGTTCTCCCTGAATGCAGCTGTGTTCTCACAGGGTATGAAATTCAACCTTTTGCAGAATGACAGAGAAAGATCTAGGTATTCCTCAAGACATTGGAATAAGCATAGGGGCTTGATCTTGAAGCAGCCATAGGAAATTGTTGGAACAAAAGAATTTTATAAGTCATTTTACTTTTATCCAGCAAGCTATACGACAGCCATCTGGAAAGGAGACACTGGTGGAAGCACTGACAAAGTCTGCACAGAAAAAGGTACATTTCTTTATTGAGCTTTTCCTTGGGGCACATTTAGCCTTTTCTGAGTGTGTCAGGGTTGATCTGGAAAATGTGAGTATGAGAAGGGCCAATTCCTACACCAGTGACCCAACCACCACAAAGAAGTCCCATTCTGAGGGGCTGTTACAGTCTCTTAGGGGGAAGACCAGTGTCTCACTTTGTTTTAAATTAGATGTTGTTTTATTTGTGGGCATCTATTTTGCCAAACACAGGTCCAAGCACACAGAGCATTTCTCCTATACCCAAAGTAGAATATATAGAAATGCAGAAGACATTCATTATCTCATAAAAGGATTCTTTTCATTTGTTCACTGTTGTGTGGTGTGGAAAGCAAGAAAAAACAAGCCATGGAAAACAAAAGAAAGCTGACATGTAGAACATTGCATGTCAAGGATAAAGCACCACTAAGAGCCAGGGAATTGTCATCACACTGAAGTTACATCAGACTATAACCATCCTCTGCACTATTTCACTAGCTCTCCCCATACACATCATTGTTGCATGGTGATCTGTCAGTCAAACAATTCTAAAAATAACAGCCAAATACCCTTGCAGTTATAGCACTCACTCCTTCCTTGATGTGCTCAGCTTTCAAGATCTGCCATATCATATAATCTATTGGACCACATCTCTCTGTTGCAATGCAGAGATTATTTCCAGTGGTTTAGTATCCTGGCTTTCTCCTGATGAGGCTCCAAGGACTCAGCCTTTTGATGATTTAACGTCAGAGCATTGCATCAGGTGAAACTCAACTGGTACAGTGTCCAAAGGAAAAAAAAAAAAAAAAAAAAAA
>VXBJ01001017.1:893581-962759 GCA_013400055.1 Nycticryphes semicollaris
TCTTCAGTTCATCATAGAAAGTAGAAAGTTTTTGGCAATAAAACATTTGAAGCCGTGCATGCATGCAGGAATCACCCACCACATCCCTTCCCCACCTCCAGCTTTGCCATGCCTTCATGCTACTCAGATTTAAAGTATTCATCATTGTATAGTCTCCCCTACACAAGCTGGCTATAGGACTAGCTGTTTATTGAAACTCTGGAAAGCTAATCATTTGGGCCAAATTCTGCTATTAGGGTTTTGCTACTAAAATAATGAGAAATATCATAATAAAAGAACTTAAATCTTTTTAATGTTATTAGGAGGAAAGAGAAAAACTTTAAAACCAATTTTCAGTCATAAAGAAATGTTAACTAAACAACCCAGAGGTAAATACTATTAAAGAAGCAAACAAAAAAATAATCACCACTTACATGTAATTCCCAATATCCGATTACAGTACAAGTTACAAACAAAACAACATCAACAAAATCATGTGAGAAAGGAGTCTTTGCTATCCTGCTGAAGCCTTCAACCAAATGTTGGAGGGCCCATCCTTCTTTCCCTGGCCCAATTAATCCAGCTATTCCATACACAACAGCAAAACAAATTCCCTAGAAGCCAGGGAAAATTTTCTGCTTCTATCCCAGACTCCTCACGAGAGATCCTAAGCTTCCCACTAGCTACTTTTATCCCAACTGCTCTCCTGGAACACGATGCAGTTCAGATCCTGAGATCCCCTTGTCATTATGTCCTTGAAAAAGGCTATTGGAGATGGGGTCACACATCCCAGCCATACTGTTAGGTCACTGCTTGGGTTCAGGAGATTTTATTAACAGACATAAACAGGGAAACGAACCTACAATAGCTTACACTTACCAAAAGTCATGTGAAGAAATTTGTTCAAACTCAGGACCATAGAGTAATTGGATAACACAAGCTACATTATAGTTGTTGGTGCAGATAAGAACTGGGAGAATAACCGGTAAAATTATCCAAACTCCATAAGAAGGAAGAAAAAACTGGATTACAGTAATGTTCATGTTGTGTTCTGAGACTCAGGGCAAAAAAAAAAAGGCAGAACATTTGTCTGGTGGAAAATAAAGTGGGATTTTTATTTTTTTTTTAAATTCCCAGTGTAGTTCTTAGCTATAAAGCCACTTATAATAGTGGGCTCTTATTTCATAATAAGAATATGATGAAACCAAAAATGGTCTCCTTACACTGCCAAGATGTCAAGAGTGAAACTGCCCCAGAGCCCTAAGTATGTCTTAGCAGATAAAAGTTGCAGATCGGCCTACACTTACTGCACATAAATGTTGGCAGTCCCTATTAATAAATGCTTGCATTAATCTGTTTTTCAGCAGATTAGCAGGGCACAGGCATCTCTAAAACCATGCATGGAGGACACAGCTAATTGTATCCCTGCATATTGTGATGCTATGCTGGAAGCAGAGCAGAGCAAGAAGGGAGGAACTGCCACTCAAGGAACTATTTTTCCAGCCACAAATAATTTCTTTGCATTCTGGTAGGTCTATTTGCCTTCATTCTCTAATCTCCTTCATTCTGACCAACCTATTTCACCTTGAGCAGCTTTCTCCAAGCCCTAATGACCATATACTTTTGCGCAGTAAACTATGATCTAGTAGCTTTCCCATGGGTTTGGAGTAAAATAAGTCATATCAGGGAAACAGGTTTCTCTTTTCCCCTGCTACCAATACAGTGGCATCACCTAAATCTGATGTTTATTCTATTTTGTTTAGGCAGATGAAATGTCTGTGAAGGGTTGGTTATCAACTCTGACAAAAGCACACAGGCTACACGTTACCCTGCGTTTGTAGGAGCATAATACATAAAGGGAACTGCTGCCAGTGAAATACAGCCATTCTTGCATTATAGTTATAGGAAAAGGTTTAAAGGGGATTTCTATTACCGTTTTTATAATAATAATAAAAAGCAGCAGCACATGAGGCACAATCCTTTTATCGTCATCCATCACAAAGATAAAATGTACAAGATCTCTATATTTTACTTCCAGTTCCCAAGGTGAAATAGCAATTGTACTAGAGAGCATCAGCTCCTGCCAGTTCTGAAAAGTGTTTTACAATATGGAAACGCAGCCTATAAATCCTTTCCTGCTCAGCCCTTTTTGGCCCATAGGCTCTTGTCCTGGAGTGGCCCTGGTATAGTTTAGGCAATGTATGGAAAGTTGAGGGCAGCACCTGAGCCCCAGTGAAACCTTCTTTGAGGGATTCAAGTGGAAGGAACCAGTGCAAAGGGCTGGCATGAGCGTGCCTCAGTAGACACATTTATACTGAGTGCAGAAAGCACTGATCGCTCAAGGTAAAGCTCAGAGGATGCAAATACTGAAAACAAGAAAAGATTTCCCTGTTGACTTAGTTGCATCCTTCACTTCCTTCCACAGACTTTCATTTTATTGCTGAAAATAGATATATTTGAGGGAGAAAAATAAGATTTAGGAAGGTGCACTGGAGAAAACCACAGGATTCAGTTTTGTTTCAGACTAAAAACTCACACTTTTTTCACAGATCATTCTGGGAAGAAGTTTTATACCTATATTTGTTCAGTGTTAACCCTTCAAAGTTTTAGAGAATGCATGTACATATTGTTGCAAATCCAGAGAGAGTTCATACATAGTATGGATTTGTTTTATTTTCTGAACAAGGGGGAAAAAATCCAAACCATTATTGGAAAGAAAAAAACCCCACAACCAAAACAGTCATTGGAGTGGGAGTTGAAGAATTCTTTTATTATTAAAGCACCAGCTTTCCTGCCGTAATTACAAATATCATGACATAGAAACAGTACTAATCTTTTGAGGTGCCATTTAAAAGCAGTGGCATATTACAGAGAAAGTAAAAATATGGCCTTATTTATCAAAAGCATGTTTGGCTTTGGATTTTTTCTCTCCAGACTGGGGAAAGCTACAAGCATTTTGCAATTTGAAGCTATTTTTGTGAACAGTGTTAAAGGAAAAAAAATTAATCCATTAATACCTTGGCCATAAAATTTAAGTGGTTGCTATTGCATCTCAGCTCCCCTCTGGATGCAGTCAGCTATGGGTAAATGCTGGACCTTTATAACTCTTTGATGACAGTCCCTTACATTCTTTCTAGGTGAGGTGCTCCACTATTGGAGTAGCTGTTTTTTTTCCTCCCTATTTGCAGTTGTTATTTTCCAAACACAGGTTTTCCTTGAGCATTTGACTTCAGACATATTATTTAACCAAGTGATTATCAAACACCTGGAAAATCACTCTCCTTTAAAAGTCTTATGATGGAAAAGCAATTATGCTTTAAGCTGTGTTTCAAAGTGACTTCCCAAGAATCCTTTGGAAGAAAACCTCAGTTTTCTCTCCTGCTTAACACCCAATGTCACCCAGCAAGCATGTAAACTATTGTTGATTCTATTATTTTAAGATCTGGTAATAAAATACAGATAACATGGGAGTTTTGCAATCCATGGTTATTGGTAACTGAAATACTTAAATATATCAGGATGGGGTTAGTCTCAAATATTTTTGTTCCCCACCAGTATTTAAATTTGCACAACTATTAGAGCCAAGTATGTCTTAAGCTTTTTCCATACTCCAAAAGCAGAGAACGAATATGAATCAGAGACTTTGAGGTTCCAGATGAAAGAAAACGTAAATTTAAAAGTCTGTAAGGAAAGAAAATACTTTATAGCAAAGAAATTAAAAATAAAAACAAAAAACCCCCACCCAAACCAAACACCACCAACAAGCAAGAAACAAGCCAACAATGCACGTCTAACAGTCAGTACTCATCCAAACACAGAAAGAGCCCCAGCCATTAGGATTTTGAAGGTGCATCAGGCAGTAAGCAAGGAAGCAAGAGTTGCTCAGAAGATTGCACAAGGGCAATGCCCCAATGAGGTTAACTTCATTTTTACTCAGGAAAGCAACATGCAAACGCTCCAAGTTTATAATGCAAAACACTATCTTTGGGGTATTTTGAAGCAGGGATCAAAGTTCAGTTTGACCAAAAAAGACAGGAGCAGGCAGTCAAATCCCATTCTAGATTCATATCCTGACTTCCTAATTCACATATTCAAAGATTTTGTGGACTGGCTAGTTTGCACTAACACATTATGCCAAATTAATGAATGCTGAGAATAGTGAACAGAAGCAAAGGGACTACAAAACCTTTGAGGTTTTGTTTGGTTGGGTTTTTTTCCCCCACATACCATACACCAAAATAGAATGATCATAGAATAGATTAGGTTGGAAAAGACCTTTAAGTTCATTGAGTCTAACTGTCAGCCTATCACTGCTAAGTGCACAACTAAACCATGTCCCTCAGCACCACATGTACACAACTTTTAAATACCTCCAGGGACAGCAACTCAACCACTTCCCTGGACAGTCTGTTCCAATGCTTGACAACCCTTTCAGTGAAGAAATTTTTACCAATATACAATCTAAACCTCTTGCGTGCAACTTGAAGCCATTTCCTTTCGACTGATCTCTTGTTACCTGGGAGAACAGACCAACACCCACCTTACTACAACCTCCTTTCAGGTATTTGTAGAGAGCAATAAGTTCTTCATTCAGCCTCCTTTTCTCCAAGTAAAGGACCTCAGTTCCCTCAGCCACTTCTCTTATACTTCTGCTCTATACCCTTTTTCAGCTTCATGGCCTTTCTTTGGATACACTCCAGCAGCTAAATGTAGTGAGAGGCCAAAAACTCAACACAGTATTTGAGGTGCAGCCTCGTCAGTACTGAGTACAGAGGTACAATCTCTTCTCTAGTCCTGCTGGCCACACTGTTTCTGGTACAAACCAGCATGCTGTTGGCCTTCTTGGCCACCTGGGCATACTGCTGGCTCATATTCAGCTGGCTATCAAGCAACACCCACCAAATTTTTCCACCAGACAGCTTTCCAGTCACTCTTCCCCAAGCCTGTTGGAGGAAGAATGTTGCATGGGGTTGTTATGACCCGAGTGCAGGACCCAGCACTTGGCCTTGTTGAACCTCATACCACTGGCTTCAGCCCATTAATCCAGCCTGTCCATATCTCTCTATAGAGCCTTCCTACCCTCAAGTGGATCAACACTCCTGCCCAACTTGCTGGTGCTTGCAAACTTACTGAGAGTGCATTTGATTCCCCTCATCCAGATCATTGATATAGCTATTAAATAGAACTAGCCCCAGTACTGAGCCCTGGGAATTTCCATTCACCACAATTCTTCAGCACCATCCAGCCAATTGTTTTACCTAGAGAAGAGTACACCCATCCAAGCGAGCCATGAGTAGCCAGTTTCTCCAGGAGAGTGCTGTGAGAAAGTGCCAAAGGCTTGACTAAACTCTGGGTAGACTACATCTACAGCCTTTCCCTTATCCACTAAATGGGAGACCTTGTCATAGAAGATGAGGTTAGTCGAGCAGGACATGCCTTGCATAAACCTGTGCTGACTGAGCCTGATCACCTGGTTGTTCTGTCTATGCTGTGTGTTGGCACTCAAGAGGATCTGCTCCCTAACCTTACCTGGCACTGAGATCAGACTGACAGGGCCTGTAATTCTCTGAACCCTCCTTATATCCTTTATGAAACATAGAAAACTTTTCTACAAATTTATTAGTGTACAACTCCATGTTACCCATGGAAAACCCTGGTGAAGGGTCAGTAGGCTGGGCCACATTCACGCACATGCTCCCCAGGTAGGCAAACAGCCTCTCTAGAGCACAAATGGCTTTTAGTCACTCTTTATTATGCTCTATTTCATCCTTGCCCCACCACAGGAAAGGATGCCAAGCAGCAAGGCTATATAGCACTAGGAAACAACAAGTGGGGCTCCTCAATGCAGGGGGAAACCAAAGGCAACTCCAGCACCAGGGCCACACTCCCCACAGTACCTGAACACAAGAGACAGATCCTTTGACGTCCCTAGACACAGCAAGGGATGAGCCAGGTCTAGAGAGTTTCAGGAAAAAGCAGCAGAAGGCAAAGATTGGAGAAAGGCGTACTCAGAGAAAACAAAAAGAGTGTTCAAACCTGATCTTAAATGGACCCCAGTCACCTGGGTAGAATGTGTGGGTGGAGGTCCCAGCTGGGGCCCCTCTGGGCAATTAAGGCTCATTAGCATGCTCAGGCCTGGACAGAGAGCAGATTGCTAACAGGTGGGATGGTGGGTGCTGGTCTCTTTTCACAGGTAATTAGCGATAGAATGAGAGGGAATGGTTTCAAGCTGTAACAGGGTAGGTTTAGGCTGAACATTAGGAAAGAATTTTTCATAGAAAGAGTGGTCAGATGCTGGAATAGGCTGCTAAAGGAGGTGGTTGAGTCCCTATCCCTGAATGTGTTGGGAGTTATGGTATAGGGGAGGAATTTGTAGAGTAGGGCAGATGGTTGGATTCGATGATCCTAAGGGTCTCTTGTAACCTGAATGATTTTATGATTCTATGAAGCTTACAAGCTTATAAAACAGGAGCTCATCCCCCAATTTGTTTTGTACATGAAAACTACGTACCATAAATGCAGAGAGCAAAAGTTGAGATTGTCTCAAGGTCCTAGGGATAAGCTGTCTCCCTTAATTTGTCCTGGCTGAGGAAAACTGAGCATACTTAATCCACAGGCAGGTTCTGCAGCTATAACTGGAATATAAACAAGTTAATACATGACACTATTGACATTCTCGCTTTTTCTTTTCAAGAAAATGTATTCTGTTAAACTGTTCTGAAAGTCACAGAATTTAAAAGCAATAGACTCTTCATACTAGAGCAGTGAAGGGAACAGACTGCGCTGGGTAGACTGGCATAAATACTCTTGGGTGTCTTACAAAAGACACAAGTTACAGCAGGTGCAAAACTCCTGGCTGTTTCTGTGGTTTATCAAATCTCTGCAGGGAATGAAAAATAAAATTAAACTAAAAGTTGTGATTTGGTCAAGGTCAAATACTTTCGAATGCATTTTACTGCTGTTTAGGATTCTAATTCCGTGTTAAATCATGAGAAAACAACAAGATTACTCCCAGGATCAGTTGGCTAAGCAAAAGACTGTCACATATTACCACTTAGCACATATATAAAGGCACCTAACCATGAAACATTACTGTTCTTAATAATGAATACTACTATCTTCAAATTCCCTAGTGAAATTCTCTTTTTGCAGACATGAGCCTCATCAGGGTTATACTGATCCCTTGAGAGACAAAGCTATTCCATAAATACACTCCATTTACCAACACTGCAACATTTACCAGAAAAATGTATTGCTGAGGATTACTGAAGTGGACTCTCATTTCACAGTTCCCAGTAGTGATAACGTAATGTTTTAGATTTTTATCTTTGGACCAGATGCTTACAATTTATAAAATGTTATGATTGTCTCCTGGATTAAAATAATCTCTTTTAAAAATTGTGATTAAGTTTCTTCTGTCCTATCACAGTGTCCATGTAATCTATCCTGAAGCATCTCCTACACTCCTCAAAGTGAGAAAACAGTGACATGAGATGGATGCACACAGTGGAGTTTATGAAGTTTTAAAATCCGGCTAAAACAGGGAACAGATTGTTGTTAGCCATAGCTCAGCTAATAAATAATATTATTTTAAATAAAGGTATTTTCTGAGCCAAGGTCATTCTATAGGGAAGGAATATATATTAGAGAAAGCCATAAACAAGCCACATGCTCTTAAGAAATGTATTGCTTGTCTCCCTAGTGAAAAGTAATGTATGGATGCATTCGCAGCTTGCTTCCATCCCTCTTCTTAAGAGACACTTCGGAATATAAAAAGTCCTCATGTTCTTCCAAGTAGCATAGATGGGACAAGCAGCATGACCAGGCACTGCAGATGAAGAGACAATACATCTTAATAAGCAGCAATTTCCCATCCCAAACGATTCTGCTGGCCACAGGTGGGAAGCAGGAGAGGCAGGAAAAGAGGCAGCAGTCCTTTTGTCAGGTAAATCATCATCTACTTCCCATTTACCTCTCTGGGTGAAGCCCACACATAGAGCAGGTTTGGAGCAGAACAGAACAGGAATCTTTCTACAATGAAAATGGTGATGAAGCACTCATAAAATAACTTCTTCAGGTAACTTAGTGATTATATAGTGGCAGAAGTTTTCCAAGGGTGCTGCTCAACCATTATAAACGGCCATTTTGAAAAATCTAGATTAAGTAGATTTTAAATTCTCAAATTATATGTTTTTTTGGGAATCAAGAGGGTGTCATCTGTCCTCTGGGCACATATATTAAGAAACAATGCACAAGCTAAGATGGTGGTGCGGATAAAGGAAAATGCCGAATTCAAGCAGCCAAAAGATAAATGGCTGGGCTGTGAAAAGAAAGCAAGGTTATACTGTGAAATAATGAGGAGAATATATGGCATAT
The DNA here is from genome assembly GCA_013400055.1 of Nycticryphes semicollaris. Taxonomy (NCBI): domain Eukaryota; kingdom Metazoa; phylum Chordata; class Aves; order Charadriiformes; family Rostratulidae; genus Nycticryphes; species Nycticryphes semicollaris. Next base: position 901,937 of record VXBJ01001017.1, read on the forward strand.
AGAAATTAAAATTATTCCTTGATGGGAGGCCGTACAAAACCTTCTTGCACTCCTTGTGCTCCATGAGCTTGTACAAAATCTTCTTGCATAAACTTCTTCCTCTGTACACATGAGGTGTTCTTCGAGAGTTATGTCAGGTTGGATTTTCTGAACCCAAGTTTCAAAAAATCTTGCATGCTTTTTTCAGGAGTATCATGAAAAAAATGACCCTGGGAATACTACAGCTCTTCCAAAATGCTCCTATTTAGGGGAGACACCCTCATACTGAATTAAGTTTTAGGCTATTTTGGAAAACTCTCACTCTTTTGAGGAGGGATTTAGGTGTGTATTTCAATATGAATTACATAAAGAAAAGAAAAAAAACTAACCCACATGTTTCCCTCAAGAAATTGGGGGGTATGTGTGCATAAAACTCACAAATCCTGGCCTAAGGAAAGGACCTGAGCTTTCCAGATGGCAGATAAAAAGGATTTCAGCACAATACATGGAGACATTACAGCCATAGTATTAGGACTGCTATCTGCTGCCCACCTGTCTGATGGGGATTTTCATGATCATCAGTGTAAAGCCTGCACTTTTTTTGTTTAATAGAAAGTATGCACATGTACCTCCGTGTGCTCTCAAAATGCCTTGTGCTGTATACGCTGTGGAGCATATTACTGCCTATATATAATCACTCTTCATCCAGAGACTGCATATTTGTTAGCCCATGGCTGTGGCATCTGACAAGGCGGCTTGCCTGATTCTGTCAGCCCAGGAAGCACTGTCTACCACACCCAGGGTTTCTTACAGGTCAAAGCTTTTTCTTTCAATTTTAAACCTTGGGCAAAATGACAAACAAAACAGTTCTTTGCTTGGTTTGGGCTACCACCCTGCCTCTGAAGCTCCTTCCTTTTAGTTCCTCTGCTCCAGGGACTATTGCAGGACATTGCCTGAAACTTTTGATATGAACACCTGGACACATTTCAGACAGGTTTTATAAATCTATGGAGCTAACTGGATGGAGGTCTTTCCAGCCTGTATGGATATCTGCCTTTTGTGGTGAGAAAACTCTCTGATGCAGAATACTCATCTTTCTGTAGACTGGACTCTCATAGCTTTCAGGCTTCAGAGCTTTGAACAGTTCCTTGCAAAACTGAAGAAGAACTGTCTTTCCCCACACATGCATAGATGTCCTGATGCCCCTCAAACCCTTATAGCTCTCCGAGAGATATCAAACCTGAGACTGTATAAGCTTGACTAATGACAGAGCTAAAATCTGTTCCCAAGTCCCTGTCTGAGGACTTTTATGGTGGATTTTTTGACAGATTTGGGAGCAAGGATCATCTGCCTGGATCAGGTACCTGTATTTTCCTTTATTGCCATTTTACAGGCCACCACTATTAGTGAAATGTTCCAATTTTATTCTCTGCTGGTATGGACGTGTCTATTCCAGTGTGCCAAAGTGTTTTATTTGACTTACAAGGATCTTCTTATGGAGCAATGGGTAAGAAAATATTGATGAATAATATATAAAAGGTCAAACTGTGCAGTTCATATTTAGCCATAAAATTTAGTAGGATAGATTAAAAAGAAAAAAAAAATCCAGTACTGACAGCATTTTCTTTTGTCCTTTTCTGGGGAAAAAAAAAAAAAAAACAAACCTGTTTTAATGTTTGGTCCCCCTGGAACGCTTTGGATTTCTCCTTCATCCTAGCTACCAGCACCTGCTATCATAACTGTCCACGAAAGTAGGAAATATCAGAAAGGTTTTCTGATCTTCTTATGCAGCTGTATCATTGAACCTCCTGGTTACATATAATGAAAATCTCCGGAAAAGGAGATCAGCCTAAATGAATAATTGGCTTAAATTAAAGGTGACATCGTCATGGAAAGCCAGCAGCTTTACTTTTCCAGTCAGGCAAACTGGATGCTGTAGTCAGCTCCAGCAGTGATTGCTGCATAGCTTGGCCAAAGCACTTCCACTACTGTGCCTCCATTTCTCCTCCCACCAATCTGTCTTCTCTGTTCAGGGTGTAAATGTGTTGAGTACTGGTCTCTCTGCATGTGTTAGCACAGGACTCGAAAAAAAGAGCTCTGGTCTTTCACACAGAAACATGCTAGCAACTAAGAGACGTATGGCAGGAGCCTTACTTTGAATTTAATTACTTGAATTCCCTATCATTTGGAAGTTTGTCCTACCATAACCTCAACATCAGTTGCATTGCTCTTACTTTCTTTATATTTGTTAAATATCCCTGTGTGACGAAAAACTAATAGGCAGGAAAGGAGACTGGCCTGTCTAAATAGGGACCTCTGGCTGGATCTCAAAGACCAAAGGAGAGTATATGACCTTTCGAAAAGGGGGCAGGTCTCTCATGAAAACTGTAAAGACATAGAGAAGCTATGCAGGAAGAAAATTAGGAGAGCCAAAGCACAGATAGATCTCAACCTAGCTACAGGGATAATAAAAAATGTTTCTATAAATTCATTATCAACAAAAGGAGGATTAGGGAAAATCTCCCTCCTTTATTGGATGCAGAGGGAAACACAGTCACAAGGGATGAGGAAAGGGCTGAGGTGCTCGTTGCCTACTTTGCCTCAGTCTTTAACAATGCAACTAGCTGTTTCCTGGACACCCAGCCTCATGAGCTAGGAGACAGAAAGCAGAATGAGGGCATCACAATTAGAGAGGAAGCGATCAGTGACCTGCTACACCACCTGGATGCACACAAGTCTATGGGACCAGATGGGTTACACCCAAGAGTGCAGAAAGAGTTGGCAGACATGCTCGCCAAGACACTTTCCATTATTTTCCTGAAGTCATGGCTAACTGGGGAGGTCCCAATGGACTGGAGGGTAGCAAATGTAACACCCATCTACAAGAAAGGCAAAAAGGAGGACCCTGAAAACTATAGACCTGTCAGTCTGACTTTGATACCAGAGAAGGTCATGGAGCTGATCGTCTTGAATGTTGTCACAAACCATGTAATGGACAACCAGGGGATCAGGCCTAGTCAGCATAGGTTTATGAAAGACAGGTCCTGCCTGATGAACCTGATCTCCTATGAAAAGATGACCTGATTATTGGATGAGGAGAAGGCTGTGGATATTGTATACCTAGATTTTCGAAAAGCATTTGAAACTGTCCCTCATAGAATTCTCATAGAAAAACTGGCTGCTCATGGCCTGGATGAGCGTACAATCTGCTGGATCAAGCACTAGATGGACAGTCCCAAAGAGTGGTGCTGGAGTTAAATCCAGCTGGCGGCCAGTCACAAGTGGTGCTCCTCAGGGCTCAGTGTTGGGACCATTTCTGTTTAATGACTTTATTGATGATCTCAATAAGGTTATAGAGTATATCATCAGTAAGTTTGCAGATAACACCAAGTTAAGTGGGAATGTTGATCTGCATGAGGATAGGGAAGCTCTACAAAGAGACTTGGTTAGAATGGATTGATGAGCCAATGTTAACGGTATGAACTTCAACAAAGCCAAGTGCCAGGTCCTGGACTTGGGCCACAACAACCCCTTGCATCACTACAGGCCTGGGGAAGTGTGGCTGGAAAGCTGCCTGGCAGAAAAGGACCTGGATGTTCTAGTTGACAAGAGGCTGAATATGAGCCAGCAGTGTGCTCAGGTGGCCAAGAAAGCCAATGGCATCCTGGCTTGTATTAGAAATAGTGTGACCAGTAGAAGTAGGGAGGTAATTGTCCCCCTGTACTCTGTGCACTGGTGACTCACTCAGCACTCACACCTTGAGTATTGTGTCCAGTTCTGGGCACCTCAACACAAGAGAGATATTGAGGTGCTGGAACTAGTGCAGAGTAGGGCAATGAAGCTGATGAAGGGCCTGGAGAATAAATCTAATGAAGAATGATTGAAGGAGCTGGGATTGTTTAATTTGAGGAAGAGGAGGCTGAGGGGAGACCTCATCACCCTCTATAACTAGTTGAAAGGACATTGTAGAGAGGTTGGTGCTGGTCTCTTTTCACAGGTAATAAGTGATAGAATGTGAGGTAATGGCTTCAAGCTACAACAGGGTATGTTTGGGCTCAACATTAGGAAAGAATTTTTCACAGAAGGAGTGGTCAGACACTGGAATAGGCTGCCCAAGGAGGTGGTTGAGTCACCATCCTTGAATGTGTTTAAGAGTTGTTTAGATGTGGTGTTGGGGGATATGGTGTAGGGGAGAACTTTGCAGACTAGGGCTGATGGTTGGACATGGTCTTTTCCAACCTGAACGATTCTATGGTTCTATGAAGCCTCTAAAAAGAAAAGAACATGAAACCGTCAAATGACAGATTACTGTACTAACTCTGTAATATAGGAAGGTATTACAAACATTTCCTCCACTCTAAAGCATTGCAATATTTTACATACATAAAATAATTTTTCATGAGATAAAAGTTGATTTTTCTTGGACTGCAAGACAGGACGATATGAGGATTGTCCTCTTCTGTCTCACAAGTGATAAATGCATAGTGCCTGAATTGTAAATTCTGAATTAGATTTTTATGAACAATGGATATGAGCATTGACAAAAAGAACCTTCATAACTCTGCGCTTTCCCTGACTTTGTTCTTTATTCTCAAAGCTGCTTGTGACAGCTTATTCATTCCCAGGGATTGTTTATTCCTGGTAAAAAGAGCACACCCAACCCAGAACAGCAATACATGCAGATAAGTAGTTTTTAACCCAGAAGGGGGGTGTGTGTGGAAATTATTTCTAGAGGACCACAAAAGGATAACACAAAAAGATATTTCATATACACTTATCTAAAATATGCATCATTTCTGAAAAGATCCTCATTGTAACTGGAAAAACCTAGGGGCTCAACAACGTTAAAAATACTGAAAAATTCTGACATAGACCAAACAGTATTTTTTACATATACAAAATAGATCTTTGATAAGAACATCAGGTATATCTGTTAAATGGCAAATCTGGGGCTACTAATATGCCTAACAATGTTTCTTGAAGCCAAGGTCATCAGATAAAGATACTCTCAGAAAATCTGGTCACATGGTGACTTTAACTTGCCAGCTTCCTTTTGTACTGTTATGAAGTGTAGTTTACAAAGTCACTGGTGTCCTCACAGTTTGACAACTGCTGAGGCAAGGAGTTTACCCCAGCAAAACACAGAGCTGTTGACCACAGAAGAAAAACCCTACTCGATTTCAAATCAGCCAGATGATGACTTAAGACCAGAAAGAGCAAATTAAGAGTTTCAGTCTAGTATGCCTGACCTGTCACACTACTGTTATCACTAGAAAAAACAGAAGTGTATTGCTGAAGCTTTAGCTGGTGACTGTACATCATTCTTCTCTTCTTCCTGATCCAGAAAGCTGATCGTATTATGTAAAGGACCTTTTTTCTTGGTTAGCTTATAGTTGTATAGGTGAAGAGTGGCAAAAAAAAAAAAATCTCCCACCAAGTCAGCAACTTGGCAGGAAGCAGAGTAATTTGTCATATATGGCAGTGAGGATTGTGTCAGGAAACCTCAGTACATGCTGATGAGGTCTCGTGCAGCCATGTAGTCTACAGTAGTTGAATCTTTTGTTTCATCTTCTATAGTGGAAGAATGTAGAGTAAATTCCCTGTCTTGAAAGAGAGAGAGACAGCATTCATGCAGTCCTTTTTTAATAAGCAGACTCATTATCCAAATCAAAGGCTATACATGATTATACTTTGGCTAAAACTAGACCCTCTATGAGTGTTTGGGTAACAGCAACAAAGGGTCCTCACCCTTGCGTGGGCAGATTTACTCTATGCCAAAAATTTTGTCTCAGCATATACTGAAACTGGTGCACATTGCACAGGGTGACCTGCTTGCTGTCCTTCATACGTGGTAGAGAACAGAAAGCAGGGTATGGAAGCTTTGTGGAATATTGCCTTTTCTGCTCCATTTTATGACTCAGTAATCATTACCTGGAAATGAGAGTGAAAAAACCAAATTATTAATGAGTAATCTTAACATACAGCCCTCTAAACAGTTCAAAGCACCTTTTACAACATGCCCTCTGTCTTGCGGCAAGAAGGACCCACCTCCAGCACAGAATTCAACATACTTCTGCTTTTCCATTTGTGATGAACTAGCTGAATGAAGTCCTATCATTTATGATATTCATCCCCCAATGTCTGCCAGCCCAGGTTGGTTTAACTTGCTTTTGACACTGTGATAATATGAGTCACCTGAAGCAGAAACCCTGAGCACCCCTAATAACCAGAGTGGGAATCACCAGCTGAGACCTATAAAACCCTCTGGTAGTTGCTACATGCATATCCAACCATCATACACAATATGTGCTAGTATTACATTTAGATCCCTTAATACTGTTTTTCCATCAGAAAAATTATGACCAATACATAGGGATCTTTTATACAGAAACAACTATAACTAAATTTAATTACTTCATCTACTAGCTAAAGAAGTCTTGTCTTCCAAGTGTTTTCCTTGTGGTCATCAGGTTATTAACCTCTCTAGCTGTGAAAGAAATTCAAAAGCACTGTTCACTTAGGAAGGATCTCATTTCACATCTGTGGAATGTGGAGAATTTCTGAAAGGAGGAGAAGTATTAAGCACAGATGTTCTTCCATTTATTATCCTCGAGACAATGCATATAATATATTAGTCAGCTTTGGAAAACTTCTTGCCAATTGTTGATCTGCAAGAGAAACCTGCAAATAATTTAGCGAGGCTTGGTTATAGGACTGCTTATAGTCAATCTGTCACACAATAACATCTGCTTGAAGAACTGTTGATAAACATTGGTATACGAAGGTAAGGGTTAGTTTATGTCCCCCTCTGCAAAATGTGGTGATGGACTAAGAAGAAAGACCCTTTCTTGTCACCTTGGTTACACCCATAGGGCATAAAGATCTCTATTCCAGGATACAATTTAGCGACAGACCTCTACTAGCTGAGCTGCATAACTAGAGACATAGTGAAGGACTTTAAAGCTCCACGGGACAATGAGCCCTGTATCAAATCTCCTGCCACCAGTACCTCATCATGGAGTGAGAGGATTTGGGGTGTCAGAGTTAAAGCAGCTGAGACCCAACAGAATGAGGAGGCTCAGAGGATGGAGTGGTCTCATCCCATTCATAATCCTTTATTTGAAAGGTAGTCATTTTAAGTGGGACTCCTCTCATTCAACAATGAGATGGTTTGGAGAGGGAAGAAAGAGGATCTAGGCCTACCTAGACTGCTGGAAGAGTGCATCTGTGGAACTTGTCCAAGAACTGGTTGTTGTGAAATACACAAATGATCTGGGATAATGAGATAAGAACCCAAGACTCTTCATATGGTGAAGCTCTGCTCTATAGACTGTAAAGTCACACATCTCAGCTGGGTCAATAAATTTGGAATTATTATTTGTATTTTACTCAGAGGCAAATTAAATTGAAACAAAACATAAAGACCTATAGGATAGGCTCTAGGATGGTTTTCAGACATTCTGGCCTTGGATTCCCTTCTGTATAGGAAGAAACAAAGGCATCCTCTCACTTGGTGGGTGAATAATCTGATGAGGATGCTGTTACGGAAATGAAGGCCTTTTTCTCTACCTTCAACTATATTTTAAAAGGCAGTGGCAGCTGTGACTTCACTTTATGAGGAATCTAATAATTTCATCATGTATCAGGCTTTTTGTTCTGAGATTGCCTACAACTGGGTAAAACCGCTAGTGGGGCTTTTTATTGTTTGGGTTTTTTTTGGTGGGTTTGTGTGTGTGTGTTTTGGGGTTTCGGGTTGGTTTTTTTTTGTTGTTATTGTTGTTGTTTGTTTGGGGTTTTTTTTGAGGGAATCACCATGGGAGTAAGTACCATCACTGGTAGTAATACCTGCCAGCTCAATTCAGACTTTTAACTGGCTTACACAGACAACTGTTATTCTCCGTTTTGGGGACCCCTATGCTACAAGATCAACTGTTCCTGAGGACATCAGGGGAAAAACACACCATTTAAAGAGTTTGGTGTGTTTCACTTCCTTCTAACAGCTGGGTTGCTCATTCCAGTGAAGATTAGGGTGAAATGTTCAGATGTAGCACCTGGGGATCTTAACACCAAACACAAAAGCTCCTAGAGAGGTCAGGTACCCAAGTCTAGTAGCAGCTTAGCCAGCTTTTTCAGAGCACTTTTGAATTGAGTTCCTAAACTGTTTAATGGCCCTTGCCATGCACTGCTTGCTGGTAGCAGTAGCAGACAGCTGTCCTTTGTAGATTATTATTTTTTTTTAAAAAGATGGAAAATACGTCATGCCAGTTTGCTCAGAAGTTCTTTCCAAGTTTCTGAAGTGCACAGCAGTTGGCATGAGTGTTACCACCTGTAACTTCTTTCTCATTATGCCAACAGTGGGAATGAATGCCCAGACTACAGTTTCAAAGCCCCTCAAATGAAAGGACCTCATCCATTAACTTGGATCAGTGGTCACCCTTGGTAGATTAGCCACAAGAGGAGGTGTGTAACATTCTTTAGCAGTACATCAGCCACACTGAATCTGCTCACAGCACAACAGTGTGTAAATGGAGAAACCAGACTAATACTGACAATAGCTATGACTGTCCTGAGGGAGGATAGTCCTGAGTTGTGCTTGGACAGGAAAGTATTTGCATGACAGTGTGGTTGTTCCAGGACAAATGCTTTCCCCATCATTCTTAAGGTGTGGGAGGCCAGTTCTGTATCACACCCTTTCAGAGTTCATTACATCTGGTATTGAATTTATCGAATTCATGATGCCTTTGTTGCCACCACTCCAGTCATATAGTGGTGGCTATCAAGTCACCAATGCATGGCTGTAGCAAGGAACTCTGTATCTCAGGAGATGCATCTGCTATTCATTCCTAGGCAGCCATCTGATGCCGCTAGATTATATAATGAATTTAAATCTGCCAAGAATGAACAAGAATCCTATAACAAAAGTAGAAACCTGTTTCACATACTAGATCAAAACAGGCATGAATGATGGAAAGAAACTGTTTTTAAACTGAACTTCACACATTCCAGTTGTGAAGCTTGGCAGACTGTCAAGAGACTGAGTGGAGACTCTGGTCTGGGAAAAGGGAGTACCCTGTCACAGCAAACTCCACAGCATCACAGCTGGTAGCCAATGGCACAGACCCCTAATTCAAATAAGGCTTTCAGTCTTAAAATGCATTAAAAATGACAGTTTCTGAGGCGGCAGATTCCAAATGTCAGCAGGAACCTGATGGCTTCTTTCACTTGCCCAAGCTCAGACTGGCTCTTCATCAATAGCACATGACTTTTGGGTCCAGCAGTTAAACAATCAGCAAAAGTTGATATGCTGTGATTTATGAACCATTATATTCCACACTGCAGATTCCAAGCATGCAAGGACGGGCCAGGATTATAGCTGTTCCTGAGGCAGGGAAAACAGTGACAAACAAGAGGAGCTTCTGAGCTGCTTCCTGGCTGTGCACTACCTCACAGCTTTTACTTATGTGGAACAAGAGTCCAGGCCACTCCAGAGGGGGTGGTGTTTGACCAGATATACGAAGAATAAAGCCTTAGTGGGGAAAAAAGTAATTGATGCTGTACTTACTCATCTCCTATCAGGTTATGATTTCCTGTAGTATGGGTAACTGTCTGCAATCTACTTGTTTTCCACCAGCTTCTCCTAGAACAGATGCACAAATGATGCTTCATTCTGCAAACTGTGTAAGATGCGTTATGTAGTGGCCTCCTACACATTTTACCTCCACTTCTACCTTCTTGGATATCTATATATCCAAGTGCTGTTTAGTATCTTCATCAATGATATAGACAGTGGGATCAAGTGCATGCTCAGCAAGTTTGCAGATGACACCAAGCTGAGTGGTGCAATTGACATGCATGAGGGATGGAATGTCATCCATAGGGATGAGCTAGAGAAATGGGCTCATGTAAACGTCATTAAATTCAACAAGGCTAAGTACAAGGTCCTGCACCTGTGTTGGGACAACCCTCATTATTAATACAGGCTGGGGGATGATGTGATAGAGAGCAGCCCTGCAGAAAAAGACTTGGGGGTACTGTTGCATGAAAGGCTGGACAGGTGCCAACAATGCACACTGGAAGCCCATAAGGCCAATTGCATCCTAGGTTGTATCAAAAGAAGTATGGCTAGCAGATCACGAGAGGTGATTCTCCCCCTCTACTCTGCTCTTGTGAAGTGCCACCTGGAGTACTGTGTCCAGCTCTGGAGCCCTCAGCACAAGGACATGAACTTGTTGGAGTGGGTCCAGAGGAGGGCCACCAAAATGATCAAGGGGATGGAGCACCTCTCCTATGAAGAAGGGCTGAGAGGGTTGGGGTTGTTCAGCCTGGAGAAGTGAAGGCTCTGGGAAGACCTTGTAGTGGCCTTCCGGTACCTGAAGGGGGCCTACAAGAAAGCTGGGGAGGGACTGTTTGCAAAGGCATGTAGCAATAGGACGAGGAGCAGTGTTTTTAAACTAGAGTAGGGTAGGTTTAGATTAGACATTAGGAAGAAGTTCTTCACAATGAGGGTGGTGAGACACTGGAACAGGTTGTCCAGAGAGATGGTGGAGGCCCCTTCCCTGAAGACATTCAAGGTCAGGCTTGATGAGGCTCTGAGAAATCTGATGTAGTTAAAGATGCCCCTGCCCATGGCAGGGGGGTTTCACTAGATGACCTTTAAATGTCTCTTCCAACTCAACACATTCAATGATTATATATATATGTATTTATCTGTATATCTATACACATGTTCATAAATTTTATATATGCTGCATGTACGTTAATGACATGCACTGCCAATTCTGGAATGATTTTTTTTGTGCCATCAGAAGGCATCTAAAATGTAATGGATATACTTTGACCATTTTGTTCCACCAGAGAGGAGCCAACTTCTGTAAGACCAGAGGAGTAGCGAAGATATCTTTAATGCTTGTCTTTTCCAAACACTGAGCCTTTTAAATGAGTTATCCCGTAACTGGCAATAGCACTGAACTTGAAATCACTGGTGGGCCTTGTCTGCAGCAACTGAAAATAAAACTGGCTTTTAAACTCTTGGAAACCTTTGGACCTTTGGGATGCTGGTACCCAGATACTGGCCCCGATTGCTAGTAATGCTCTGGACTCTCTAATATAGTTGCTGTATTCGTTATGTTGGTGTAGCATTGGACTCAGCCACTGATCTTACTAGCATTTGTTTGAAAATCTGTGTTCTGCATACAATAAAAGAGGGGGTGAAAAAGTCCAGGGTCAAACTGCACATCTGCTGGTTTTCTCGATTTGCAGAACCCTATCTTAGCACCATTTAGGAGGAGGACTTGCAGACTACAGGATAACAGTGCTGCTGGCCTCTTGCTATGTCTTCTTTGCCAAAAAGGAAAAAGAAAAAAAAAAAAAAAAAAGAAATTCTTGCAAAATACACATAGTGGTGAGAAAAAGATTCCAAACACTGAGGAGCTTGTTGCTGTAGCTGCCCCCTTGCCTATTGAAAGGTAAAGCCCAGCAGAGTCAGAAATGAAATCTGACTCTAAGTTGTTTTAACCATGAACTGTTTCTTTCTATGGAGCTGTGAAACAGACTGGAACTCAGGCAGTAAAAAAGCGCCTGTGTTGCCACCCACCAGATGTCTAGAAGGTGGTCTACTATGCTCACATTCACTCAATTTGTGAGGAGTCTATACTTGCAAAACTCAGATATTGATGTCTGACTTCTGCATACAAGCAACCAACACCTCAGTGCAGCTTCTTGTGAATTCTATAACCAAGTCCTAATTACTGATCAATCTGCTTCAAAAATCTACATTGAATCAAAATCAGAATGTTTAACTGGCAGAATGACCACACATAAAAAAGGAGGAATGATCAGTGGTGCAAACAGAAACACAGATAATGCATATAATTTTAGTGACTAATATATTATTTTAAACTCAAAAGACCAAATGTGTACTATTTTTCCCACTTGTGGTAGAGAGAAAATCCAAAGTCTATGCACTTCAATTTTCATCTGTTTCACATGAAAAAACTATTTCTTTATATTTAGTGTCCAGTCAACTTGCATTTCTCACATAATGGTAGAAGTAAGGCTAAGCTGTTCAGTAACAGAATGTCACTTCTGGAGCCTGAATCTTCAGTCTTGTCTCAAACTATGTCCCATTACACCTAAGATAATGAAGTGCTTGAGAAGTGATGGATCAATCCCTTAACTGTTCAAATAAAACCTGTATTTTTCTATTGCACTTGTGAAAAAAAAAATGCCTCAGAACAGATTTTGTGCTGTTTAAAAGTTGCCAAACCAATTTCTTTTGAACTTAATTAAAGAAAATCATGATTTGCATCTTACTGGGGCATTTATATTGAGACACCCACTGGGAATAAATTTCTATATCCAGAATATAACCCCCTAAAAATATGGGCACATAATGGAAGGACTGATACATCTTTAAGGATGACAGTGCCGATGTAATAAAACCGTACACCATAATGTTACCACTTTATACCAGAAATATACAGAAATAAACAAATAGACCATGTTAAAAATTATACAAAAACTCTGTTAAACATTTTAAAGGGTAATAAAAATGCCTTTGGCCCATTAAATGTACTCTACTGACTATATGAAGCAGTGCCAAAAAGTATCAAAGCTTTTACAAAGACGAAAAAAAAGAAAAATAATAAGGTTCAAGAACTTGGTAGTGTATGTCCTCACTGAATAATTAAATTAATATAATGGCCATAACCAAGGAAAAAAGTATATAGGCCATCTCATCTTACAGAAATCCATGCACACACACATATACATGCATATATATATTTGTACACACAAGCATTCCTCGTATGGGAGTCAGAACTCATGTGCTGATTTGTCAGGGATATAATACAATCAATTAGCATTCAATTATCAATTCAAGTATCAATTCAATAATGTAATTCTTTCAAATTTCTCTAAAAAGCAAGACTTCAGAGTATATTCTAATGTTACTTTAAGAAACCCAAATCAGCTGTAAAAAACACACTTTCCTTTTCTGCATTATTTTTACCTCTAGCACTTGAGCAAGTTTCTGTCCACAGGCAGATACAAAGAACCATCTTGCAGTCCCAAAAGGAATTTCTTCTGAGCACTGGGAAGTCCTGCGACATGGATTTTTTCCAGTTCTGTAAATGACAGAGATCAAAAAATAGAAACAAGTATTTCTTATTTTATGTCAGAACTGGTTTATAGCTTAAAAAAAATGGCATGCACTACTCCATCTGTATTAGCATGTATTTCTCCATCTCTTATGAATTCATAAGACGAAATCCCAATCCTAGAATCAACCATTAAAATGGCATCTATTTCAAATTCTTTCTCAAAAGTAAACTTTATATCTAGTGCTACCAGGGCATTCCAAATGCTGTTCTGTACCTTGACCTAGGTCTGCCCCTTTCTAAATCCTAACGCTTTCATTTTTAATGAAATTTTTAACTACACACAAGTCTAGTTGCAGTAACACATACTTCAAACCTTTTGGATGTATTTGCTCTACTATTTCTTCATATGACCAGAAAAGATAGGCCAGGCCCTGAACATGAAATAATTATAGGTAAACAATAAGAATCCAAGTTCTTATTTCCTTCAAGCTTCCTACTTCATCTTCTCTGTTTCACGTCTTCCATGTAAAGATTGTTAATCTTTTAGCAAAATTTCACATGCTCTACTAAATGCCAACAACACCCCACAATATACCAACCTCTCTGCCACACTTGAATTGCAGTCAATTAGATTTAACCTCTTGGACGATAACCAGGTGCTCTTCTGTCATGTTGTTCTGAAGCTGGCTTTTTAAGATCCCAGATGACATAAAGCATCTCCCGGAGTCACTCTGACATTATGTTACTTTGGATCCTTTTAGTATCAGTATTATAACATAAATCGGTATCGTGAAATAAGAGGATTTGGGTAGCTCTGTGCAAGTGAACGGGAAATGGATGACTTGGAAAAATCCAAAGGCAAAAGAAATGCAGATGAATATTTTCACTTTGCTATTTGAAACAACCACAAAAGGTTGGGAAGTCAGTAGACTGGGATTACTCCAGGGACTGTATACACTCCTCTCTTTGTACAAGAGCAGTAATTTAATATATTTACAGTGTCTTAGACCATGACCTCTGGAAGGCATCACAGTAAACTCAGAATGGATCTTTGAAAAACATGTTTGAAAAATTCATAACTAACCAGATGACAAAAAGTTTGGCTTCCTGTTTGAACCAGATGGAAGAGATTTCACACAAAGCCCATGTAGTTTCATTTTCTTGTGTTCAAACCCAATACAGCTGAGGTTTAAGTGGCTTTGAATCACTAAGTACTCAGCTGATTTTTTCCTTTACTTAATTCCATTTTTCTTTTCCTGTTGAATTTACTCATCCTTAAGCTACTAAACTAATACGTGGCATGCTACCTTTGTGGAGTTTTCTGTGAACGTTACTGTGTAGAGCTGTAGTTAGGTTAAAAGGTATATGCACACATGGAGGCAGGATTATAGAGCCTCTTCCCTATGGCTTATTCTAACAGGTTTGACCAATCAAAACAATATTTTGCTGAAGAGTTTGAAATATTATGAATGACACAAGCATAAATTTTCAGATTATATACATCCATTTTTCTTCAGATATATATTTGGAAACATGCATAAGTAATAATAGCACAAAGTAAGTGACAAAAAAAAAATCTATAATAAGTATTAACAGCACAAATATTGTCTTATCAGCCAAACCAAGAATAAAAATAAAGACAGACATGAGTAGGATTTTCATAGAGAACACTTAGCAGATAGCTTAACTCATAGGTGGGATGAATGAGGTGGTCTTGGAATTATTCCAGATCACCTCTTCTGCTTTAGCAATAGTTGAAGAGCCCATAATGTTGATCCTGCATAGGATATTATCAACAATATGTGTAGCTCAATCTACTAAGCTCATATATTTCACACTATCCTGTTACTTCATTTGCCAAGCTACTCAGTCATTAACTGTTCTTGTGTTTCGTCATTTATTTAACTTCCACATTTTGTAATATTTTCATTCACACCTAAAATCATAGAAGCCTATTAATGAAATGGAAGGTTTGATATGATATTTTCAGCAACATTTCCTGGAAAGTGTGTAAAATTATATACGAATCCAGTTAAGTCCTTGCTTTCCATCAAGAAAAACACTTCTTGCACACAAACACACAAAATTTTACCTAAAAGCATGAAATAAAAGTCATCCTTCTTTGTCTACTAGATAAGATCACAGGATAATTCAGTTTGGAAGGGAAGTGGGGAGGTATCTAGCCTAACCTCCTGCTCTAAGTTGGGTCACACCAAGTCGCTCAGGGCTTTATTCATCTGGGTCTCAAAAACCTACACAGCTCAATATCCCAATAAGGTAGAAAGTCTTTACATAAGATGCAATAAATCCCATGGGCAAACCCACAAGTAACATTCTTTTTAACCTGTACACCCTCTTACTACATTGCCTCAAAAGCCAGAGAATTAAAAAAAAAATGAAAACTCAGGTCTTCTGTTTCCATTTTTCACCCACTTAATTTTTCATTTGTTGAACTCTTTAAAAATTATCAATGTGAGGCCATTCTTATTTATGATCCAAAATATGTGTGATTGAAAATGAGTAGGTTTTTTTTTTCAAATCGAGGATTTTTCTCTCATCACTTGGATGTGAACTTGCTTGAAACCCCTGGGACTGCTCACACTAGTTCCAGATGTACCTCTATTTGTCCACAGAGTGTGTAATAACAACAATAATAACACCAGCCTGGTGTCTGTGCTGAGATTGCTGCCCTTCCTGTGGCCAGCTGTGAATGAATACAAATGCTCAGCTGAAGTTTCCAGTATTCTCACATGTAGAGCTCAGCTAGACCTTTTGGTCAACCATGATTGTTCTGATGTTACCTAAAAGCTCACATATTAATTTCAACTCTTTCTTCTGTAGCAGACTTAGTCATCTATAGCAGTTTTATACAGCATTTCTATTTTTTCTTTGTGCCTGTGATACTTTCTTCATTTTCTCCCAGTGATGGTAAAAAAGGACCTGTTTAGGGCCATGAAACTTCTGCTGGGTTGCAGAAGAGCTTGTAGGAAAGGTCCTGCTGGTTGGCTATTTTTATTTTCTGGCATCATTAGATGTCTGGAAAAGTGCCCTGAAAAATTGAGTCCAGGCACATTGACTTCAGAAATTGTTATATATTAACCAGAAATTTCCTCTTTCCCCACCTACTTTTAAAATTTTTAACAGTGGAATATATTGAAACATGCAGAGAACTGTAAAACAGCCAAGTGGACTTACATAAAACTCACTGAAATGATCCACTTCTGCAATGGAATAAATCAGAGGAAATATCAGCTAGGAAAGAGGATATCCAAAGAAAGTGACTGCAGACCACTAGTTAAAACTAAAGTGTGATATCCCTTTCAATTCCCATTTCTCTATTCTCAAATAGCCAATGACATTTTCTAAATAAAGACCTTTTTCTCTGTGGTTTGCTCTCAGAAAAACTCTCATCAAATCCGTTTTACTTTCCATTCTCTATAGAAAAAAAAAATATAAAAAATCATTCTTTCCCTTGCACCAGCACAGGATACTTTCAGGCTGATCACTTCAAGGGCACATTTGTGCTTCGGTGTGGCATGCAAATGCAGTCACTTCAAGTTGGATCTCTCCTGGGAGATGTGACAAGCATTGAAACATATATGACAAACCTCATTCTTCTGCCAGATCACTGCCCTCTGCATTTTATAGTCTGGCATCTTTTGTCTGTGGGGAGGAAGGAAGCTGAGTGCCTCAAAGATGAGGCCAAGGTTGGAAAGCGTGATCAGAGCCCAAATGCACTGGCATCTGTTACAAGTACAGGGAGTTGAAATGATATTTCTGAGAACTCCCATTACCATTTATAACTACGTATTCCAAGAAAACTCCCAATATAGTAGCCATCATGAACAAAGACTGAAGGCTATAAGCAACAGATGAGCTAACCTTTCTGCCTTTTGAGGCATATTTTCTTTGGCCAGGATCTGCAGACAGGGACAGCTGCCCTGGGGCAAGGTGCAGGAGGCATCAGCGGGTGCCTGGGATGGAGGGCTGGCTCCTGCCCTGCCTTGGCAGCCCAGCACACAACCAAGAGAATGGGACTGAAATGCTGATTGATGAAATTATAACCGTAACTGGGCTTCTCCCATCCGCTTCTTTAATTTGTAATGCTGGGTGAGGGTAGGAACAAACTGGCATGAGTTTCAGCTTCAGCAGTCAGTAGTCAGTAGTACAGAGCGGAGGTGCTCCTTTTTGGCTCCTTTTCAGATAAGGACAGGCATATAGGGAGTCCTGGGAGCTGCCATGCACCCCAAACCACCTTTCTCATTCCAGCTTCTCAATTTTAGTATTTCAGAAAAAAAACCCCAAAACCCCAGTCCTAATCCTGCTGACAATCCCAGCAAGCAAACAGTGCAGCAATCATTTTAACTGGTTCCCAAGAAGTACCCTCAGAGCTTGAGTTATGGCCTCACTGCCGTTTGACTAATGATATCAAAGTCCTTACCTACACTTTTGTTCTTATTTTTATTCCTCCCCATAATATTAGCTTCAGATTTCACTGTTTTGTTTATTTTTTAATTAAAGACTTTGACATTTTGAAGCCATTTTATATTTCCTATCCTGGCAATATTCAAAGAAGGACTACACAGATGGGCAAATAATCATATCAAGATCTGAGGTAACACTTCCCTTCATCTTAGTCCACTTGGGTAAACTCACACCACATGCCAATGTGAACTATTCTTGTAACAAGGGCTGTAAATCCCTGCTGAAACTTATTTAGGAAGGGTAATTTTGGCTATGCATGAGTGCCATACATTAAATATATTACAGGTGAAATCTGCTGGGAAGGGGCTCTGACATTTATAAGTTAAACAGACGCTATATATTACAGAGGCTCCAAATTCTGAGAGAATGTAGAAGAATATAATTTTATATAGCAATTTTACCTGCAGTGTCTTTAAAAAGAAACAATCACCAAACTCCTTTAAATTCTGCACCTCGTTTGGGTTTGGATTTTTTTTTANGCTCCAGCCTTTGCAATGAAATATTTTCACTTTGGTACTTGCTCGCTATTCCCCATGCAAATGCACTGTGACACTGTCTCATTGCTGAAGAGGAGTTTGGAAGGCTTGGACAGCATCTGTAATGGGAGCTGTGTAACAATGTAAACATTTGCTGTCTCCTCTTCCTTTTACAGGCACCACAACTTCCTTGTGCTTTTCCTAGGAAGGAAAAAAGCTAGGAGCCCTGTGAAGCAGTAAAGGCAGCCTGAACCACCCTTGAAATGCAACTATGTGGTGTTATGGGGCTGATCCTGCCTTGGGTGAACATGAATTAGGAACCACAGCTACAGAATTTAGTTTCTTGGCAGATAACCATGTCCTTCTTTGCCTTATTGCAAAGGTTTTATGCCAGAATTGGCAATTTATCCCAGCAAGCTCTGGGATACCTGGTTTGTTAGAGTTATTTGCCACTGTATTAAATTCCTCTGTAAACTTTTTACTTCTTATGGTGCTTTGGTGTATTGGTGGCACCTGAGACTCACTTGTAACACTGCAGGGAATAGCTTTCTTGCACACAGTGTAATTCTCACCCAGGGTTTTAAAAGTTAAAGCCAACTCTACCACATGAAGGTGGTCTATCAGCTGTAATTCTTGACAGGTAAACAGCTGCTTGGCACAACCTATTTTGACATTTTGTTGGACTCATTTCTATGGTACTGCTTTTGGCTCCTCCATGGCATTGCAGAAGAGAAACCCCTCCTGTCATGGGCAGACTGATGAACAAAGCTGAGGATACGATGCACAGAGACCCTCTCCAACATGAGCCAGGAAACTCTGACACGACACAAGGTGCTTTAAAATATCCCCTAGAAAAATAGCAGCTGCCTTTTCAAAAGAAAGTGCAGTGGTGATCAGCTGCAGCCATCTAGGCCAAGCCCAGTGGTGATTCCTGCTGAGTCCTGAATGGCCCTGCACGGCCATGGCATGGTTCCTCTCTTGGATGTTGTGTCTGCACCAGACTCCAACCTGACCATCTTCAGGTGGCCTCTTTTCAGAGTACCTATAAATATCTATTTCCTCCTCTGGTTCCAGGATAAATTTTCTCCCTGAGCTTGTGTCTACCTACCTCCGGATCAGTGGCATGCTTTAAATTTTGACATCTGTGCAAAAAGAACTGAGAGGTCAATGCTGTTGACTTGAGTATAGTGCTGTTACACCACAGGATGCATGGCATGTAGATATGGATGTAGGAAGCACCAGGATAACACAGTCCTACTGACTGCAGCTGGTTTTAGCTATGCAGATGTATAATGTATCAAATACTAAAGATGTCAGTGGTCAAGAATTAAAAACTGCTATTGCTGGCTTTTGGGCAGCTATGACTGGCAGGACAAAATTCATACTGGAACTAGACTCCCATAAATAATTGTACTGATTTAAGATCACTTTGACTTGTTACCGTCCACAAATTCAGCCATGATATTCAGACATAATATTGTCATCCATTTTGATTAAAATAAAACCCAACCTACTTCATAAAGTTACAAATGTAGCAGCTTAGAAAGTGTGCCTATTGTTTGGGTCTGTAAGGAAGAGAAGTAGCCTGCTCAATTTTGAAACAATAATATTTTTTTTAAAGGCTAGGAATATAAACATTGATAAACTTGCCTTACAAATATTATTTTAAAGATGTCTGTGACAGACTACTTGAAGTCAAAGTCTAATAAAGCACTTATCTTCAAGGGGACTTCTTACACTTTTAAGAGGAAGCATGAGTTTAAGGACTTTGAATATTGTGTTGACAACAAGCATTGTGATACCTGTAGTCTCTGTCTTATTCCAGTGGGCGTTTTCCTTGGGCTGGATTAGCAGGGCAAAAGGCTGTACAGATTTTTGTAATTAAGATCATCCATCCAAAGCCAGTGACCAAGAATGAGAGAAGGGCTGCAGGTTGCGTTTTCTGTTCAACATATTTGTGAGTCAGAGTGTAAGGTTTTCTATTCTTTGCATACATCTGCATAGTATTATCCATATGACAACCATAACAGAATAAAGATAATTAAAACCAGACTGATTGGAATTAATACAAAACAAACAGTTTGCTTAATATCTCTGGCCAATTAATCTTATGAGAAAAGTGAAGCAAATGCTTCCGTCTAAGCTGTGAAGGGAAAAAATTAGAAAAAAAAAGCGCAAAATATTTAGCTTACCTCACCTGAAAGCAATCTCCTCTTTGATCCTGTTTCGCTTGAACTGCCAGCGCCACTTCTGCTCCAGTATCATCAATTTCTTCTTCACCTCTATTTGCTCTCTTTCATGCATCTCCTCTGGCCAACTCTTAAGAGTCTAGCAACATACCAGGATGATTTTTATTAAATTAACCAGAAAAGTATGTAAGTTCTTACTTAAAACTTCCATTTGCAAGAAAGGCTGTGCAATTTGCCTCTGCTTCAGCCATACAAGTTTTGCTCTAGCTTTTTGTATTCGTGTCTAATGTATTAAGTTTTTAACTTAAACATGAATATTTGAATTGAGCTTGCCCAAAATCTCTGGAAGAATTTAAAGCAACTTCATTTCTGCTCATTAAAGGAGCTTGACATGCCCTTATAGTAACCTCTTTCTGCCTAGAGCAAACTAACACACCTTTTCCTCCTATGCCATTTGCTGTATAGCATGATCTATCCCTAGGGGCGGGAAATGAAGGGGATGCTCAGTTTTTCGTTCATTGCAGAGACCTTAATTTCTATAACTGCATGCACCCACACAAGTCACAGATATTGCACTAGTCAGGTCATGTCATTGACTGTTGTCCCTGGCCTTTGTCTGCTACTAAATCTTCCTTTGGGTTGATTTTTACACTCCAAACCTCTGAACAGTTTGAGCTTTGAACCAGTCCAGAGCATTGCTATAAACACCACACCAGAATGTGCCTTCACTGTACAGGTTATATTCCATTAAAGAACATCAGTAAGGTTGAAAAGTCAAAGACTCCAAAGTTAGAAAAGTTAGGAAACAGATAGTGCCAATTCAGTCCTCTGTACCTATTTCTGTAGGAATCCACTGTCATTCAGTACAACTCAAGTGTGCTGCAGGCTCATCCTGTGTGCTCTTTGGGGCATCATCACTACCCTGTCTCATGACATCCAGCTGGGGCTGGGCAGGTTCCAGGAGAAAGAAACCTGGATGAGAAGGGAAAAGCAGGAGCCCTCCTCCATCTGTGGTCCAGGGCACCAGGCTGACCAAGGCAGGGGATAGCCAGGCCTGTGAGAGGTGAAGTGTTTCGCTCCTCCAGCATCCTCATCAACTAGTTGCTTGGTTGAATTGTAGCTGGTAGCCAGTGGCCTGCAGCCATCTGGAGTAGCAGCTGGGGCAGGTAACCAGCAGCATGGCTACCAGTGGCAGCTCAAGCCAGTTCCTAGCAGATGGACGGCAGTTGTTCTGGCTCCCTCGCCCCTGCCCACCCAGATACAAATACTGCTGGAGGGGAAGGGCTGGGGAGCTCTTCCAGATGGACAGGAACTCCAAACAAGGTGGTGCTGACAAAAATGACAAAGCAGGGTATCAGCCTGCGGATTAGCTCTGCAGATCTGCATGCAGTTATTCATCTCTGGCTGACATGGAGGAGGATATGAAATTTATGCACTGAGGTAGCGCTGGACAAGGTACATAACCCACGGACCAAAAGGAGCATTGGATTAGTTTAACTGTGAGCCATAGCAAAGAGGTTCCAGAAAATTTGTAAGCTCCCAGAGCAGCTGGATGACACTCACACAGGGCATGGGTTAGCTTGGATGTTTGGTGCTGCCTTGCACAGTGTTTTTAACAGCATGTGGAGAACAGCAGCTCCAACTTTGCACACACCAATAAGTCAAAACCTTAATTTTAATGATCAGGTGAGATTTTCTAGTCCACCTGGAAAACCACTCCCTGCTTATGGGCTTGCAGCAGCCTAACTTGCATTTTCCACTCAGGAAGAGGAGGCTGAGGGGAGACCTTATCACCCTCTATAACTACTTGGAAGGGCATTGTAGAGAGGTTGGTGCTGGTCTCTTCTCACAGGTGATTAGCGATAGAATGAGAGGGAATGGCTTCAAGCTACAACAGGGTAGGTTTAGGCTGAACATTAGGAAAGAATTTTTCACCAAAACAGTGGTCAGACACTGGAATAGCCTACCCGGGGAGGTCGTTGAGTCCCCATCCCTGAATATATTTAAGAGTCATTTAGATGTGGTGTTGGGAGATTTGGTGTAGGGGAGGAATTTGTAGAGTAGGGCAGATGGTCCTTGATGATCCCAAGGGTCTCTTCCAACCTGAATGATTCTATGATTCAGACCCACAGAGCTGCTCTGCAAAATCTCCATGTGGATTTCTGCATAGATGACCACGTCAGGAGCTGGAAGAAGTTCAGAAAAGCAAAGCTCTGGGGGCATTTGAGATATGGCTGCTGCCTACAGACAGCACAGGATGGGACAGTGTAATTTGAAGCAGCAGCTAGCCCCAGTAATATTAAACAACATTTGCTTCAGCCTCTGGGTAGCCCAGGATCAATTGATGACAAAATAGGATTTGTTTGTGCTCCCACGCACACTGTGAAGACAAAAGAGCTATTTGACCTCAAAGAAAAAAGCCAGCAGAAGAAAAACGCACAGATTCGATGATGAATATAAAGATGAGGGGAGAGGGAGAGGGAGAGGGAGAGGGAAAGTCCCTTCTCTCAAGGCTGCAAGGTCTGTGTCCTCCTTGGGAGCATCTCCACTGCACCCTGCCAACAGCAGCTCATTCTGCTCCCTGCTGCTGCCAGTCTAGACCACTCCGGTTCCCCAAATGAAATGATAGATGTCCAACTTGGAAAAAATGAAAAAAAAAGCATCAAAAAAATAACATCACCAAATTTTGCAGAGGGAACTTCTAGGCAACTATATGATATTTTATGTTAAAAGTGGAAAAAAACAGTTGATTAGCCACACATTTGGGAAAATATATAAATAAGGAGGACTATGCAAGATTTAAAGATAAATTTGCAGACTCTAGTATCGTTTCACTTCTAGTGATATACACTTATTATTTTAGAGAAAGCCCAGCATATTAGCTTCTCCAGATACCACCAGTCAGAATTTTCCAGTAATCCTCTACTGATTGTCAGTGGCTACAACAAGGGGGGAAAAAAAAGCAGGTTAATTTCCCTTACATTGTTCAAAGCCAAGTACTTTAAGTCCAAGATTGGACCCTCGGTACTGTAAATATTAAGTTGCTCTGGTATACCCTACCTTGTCTCCAACAATAGGCACAGGCTGAGCATATATGAAGGAAAGTAGGACCTGTATAAAAAACAAACAAACAAACAAAACCAACACAAAAAAGCCCTATCCCATAAAATGTAATTTACTCTTTGCACACAGCAGGAGAGGGTGATTCTTCATGTGCCATGATCAACAGCTTCAATAACGGAAGTGAATTTAAAAAAATATATACTCCAGTAGTTTTTGAGAGATCTGAATAATTGTCAATCCACCCTTACTGGACACTTTGGAGAGTTTGCATAATTTGAAGAAATGCTGCTACGACAACATAAACAACAAGAAAGTTGAAGAACTCTGCAGATTGCACCTCAATTTAGTGCAAATACCAATAGTTCATCTTTCATGCAGAGCCAAATAATTTATGAATTTACCATCCTTTTTATTATCAGAGAATACTGATCCAAGCACAGGAAGAGACAAAAATTAGATGTTCTGTTTGAGTGGAACAATTCAATTAAATTTTATTGAATCAGCAAGGTGCTAGAGTAGACAGAGTAGTATCAGGAAAAGACATTCACTTTCTTAGCTAACCTGTTATTGTTTGTCCGGAGACACTGAATGTCTCAGATTTGAGAAATGAAATGCACTGTTAGGAAGCAGTATTATTTTTTGTAGTTCCCATCTCTGGGTAGTACGGTTCTCAACTGTTTTGTCATATACCAAACGAGATTTGTGACATTTAACAGAAATCCTGCTAAAACCTGCTTAACTTAACTAAAACCTGATTCTCACTCATTGGGCAAATATAAGCATAAAATTAATGTAGCTTTGATACCAGTAATTTTTAATTTGGAGGGGAATAAGTTGAAATCAGTGAGGCTGTATGTGCTTAGGTTAATGCTCAATGATTTTGGCCCTGCACTTTTTTTCACGTTTCCCTTTTGCTTCATGGATTTCAAGGGAAAGAAAGAGTTTATGTGGGGTATAATTACTGCTTTGGTCTGGTATCTGGAGTTACTTTTCCAGCGGAAACTGCTGGGTGGGAAAACTTGACACTTCAGAAAGTGTGCCAAGATTTATTGCAAATTTATATTTATCAAAGGAACTTTTGACATTTCATTGATGCATCACAAAGAGAAATAAGGGACACACCTGACAGGATTATCTTTTACTGAAATACTTTAAAACAAACAATGGCACTGCCCAGCAGTAAGAAAAAAATGAAGAAAAGGCATAAGTACTGAAAAGGAAATCACTGTGATCCTATGAAAGTGTGAATATTACTCAGAGTACAATGACACAATCATTAGTTTCACAGTATAGGAGAAACCTTTTAAAACATACCCAAACCACTGGATTTTTTGGAAGACTTTAAGCTAATTCCAGAACAAATACAAAACTCTTTATTACAACATGCATACACTACCATCTTAAATATTTTTGAAAAAAAGCTTATGGAAAATATTTTTCCAAATCAGTCATGTGTAAATTTTAGCATGCTGATTTTAAATTTTTTTAGAGACATTTTTCCTTGCACTCCATCATATTATAACATGCCATTCTGACACAAATAAGATGTTCATGAGACCCCAAAAACCAGACAGTGATTTTCTACCCCCAAACTGCCATATACACACTAGATCTGGTCTTATCAGAAATGTGAATACTTTGTCCTCAAAGACAAAGACAGTCCTCCAGATTGACTGTCCTTTCAGTCACCAACACAAGTTTCATATCTATGCAACCTTGACTTTCATGGCAAATGACAGTGAAAAAGACCTTTTCGCAAAGCAATAAAAAGAGCAATATAAAAGCTCATTATAAGCCCAATTCATAAAATTACAAGCTGTAGTATGCAGTACGCTCAAGTAAAACTGAAAACCAAGTTCAAGCATACTAAACGAGATTATAAACTAGCTTTTGTTTTTCTGTCTGGGAAAAGCAATTCTTTAATGAGCTTGGAAACACAGCTAAATATTTTCTTTCATAAATTCAAGAAAAAGCCATACCACTTTTGAGATTTCTGTGGGCAGCTTTTTCTCCTCTCTCTTTTCCTCTTTTAAATTTTAAATACTGCATAGGAACCATTTGCTCTGTGAGGTTCCCATAGTTAGGACCAAACCCTTCTCAGAGGAATTTTGGCACCTTATTAATTAGTTGGTTATGAGAAGGAGCTGCACTCTTTCAGTGACTCCTATTTTGCCATCAGTAAAGTGTGATCCCATAATAAATTTCCATCAAGCAAACTATTTCTGGTAATTCCCCTTAATTAACA
Source organism: Nycticryphes semicollaris (assembly GCA_013400055.1). Classification (NCBI taxonomy): domain Eukaryota; kingdom Metazoa; phylum Chordata; class Aves; order Charadriiformes; family Rostratulidae; genus Nycticryphes; species Nycticryphes semicollaris. The sequence goes on from VXBJ01001017.1 coordinate 927,474, forward strand.
CCAGACTGCTAATAATAAATTAGGCTCTATGTGTTTCTGATATAACCAAGATCTTGTCTGAGCACAAGATATTAACCAATGTCCCGAGAAAGTAAAACTTGAACCTAAATTAAGCCTTTGCTGGTAAAAGGATTTATATGCAATTTTGTGAGAAACCCTTTGAAGATCTCATACAGGGCATTTTGACCAGCAAACATTTTGAGTGACACAGAGATTTGTTCTGTGCTGAGCAGTGAAAGTGGATTTATTGCGAAAACACACCGTTGAGTTTTAAGCCTATAAATCTTACACTGGATTACAGTGTCTTAATGAATGAATGACAGATCTCTTTTTTTTTGTTGGTGCATTTTAATGTTACATGACGTTGTGATTGATAGAAACCAAACCTTTGCCATTAAAACGTCAAATGCAGACGTGATGCTTTTAAAAGTTTGGCTTCTGGAGTTTAATATACTGTTTGCAAATAGACTTGCATTTGTCTCATACATAGCCTAAACACTGAAGGGGAGGCAAATTTTCTGTAAAGTTGCCTCTAAATTTTATAGAGCTGTGTGCAGTGTTTTCCTTTACTTGAGTAAATAGAGGTAGAAAACAACAGTGCATTTGCCTAGTTAAGAGATACTCAGCTAAGGAGAGTCTTACCAGGCTGGTATAATCATGAAGTAATGGGCCATGTTATAGTAGACAGTTAAGTATCCTGCGGTGAAAGGGGAGACTGCTGTGTGCCAAGGCTAAGTACAGCATCATATAATGCTTGCCACAGCAAGCAATATTTCCTTGAACTGTCTCCAATGAGGAAAAATATCAAAGACTTCTAAACAAGCATTGCAAAGTATTCTAGATGGGCAGTAGACTGAAGTAAAGATAGCAAAGAAATAGTAATTGGCCAATATTGAGTTTCACATTGTTAGATATTCTACAGTGTTCAACACCGTATTTCCATCTTTCATTCCATCCTGAGAAAAGATGGAGAATCAGATGTACACTGATCACAGAATCACAGAATCTCAGGGATTGGAAGGGACCTTGCAAGATCACCTAGTCCAATCCCCCTGGCAGAGCAGGAACACCTACATCAGGTCACACAGGAACACGTCCAGATGAGTTTTTAATGTCTCCAGAGAAGGAGACCCCACAACCTCTCTGGGCAGCCTGGTCCAGTGTTCCTTCACCCTCACTGTGAAAAGTTTTTCCTCATATTTAAGTGGAACCTCTTGTATTCCAACTTGTACCCATTGCCCCTTGTCCTATCACTGCCTGTCACTGAGAAGAGCCTGGCTCCATTCTCCTGACACTCACCCTTTATGTATTTATAAACATCAATGAGGTCACCCCTCAGTCTCCTCTTCTCCAAGCTAAAGAGACCCAGCTCCCTCAGCCTTTCTTCCTATGGGAGATGTTCCACTCCCTTAATCATCTTTGTGGCTCTACGCTGGACTTTCTCCAGCAGTTCCCCGTCCCTCTGGAACTGAGGTGCCCAGAACTGGACACAGTATTCCAGATGGGGTCTCACCAGGGCAGAGTAGAGGGGAAGGAGAACCTCTCTGGACCTACTGACCACAGCCCTTTTAATACACCCCAGGATGCCATTGGCCTTCCTGGCCACTAGGGCACAGTGCTGGCTCATGGTCATCCTGCTGTCTACCAGGGACCCCAGGTCCCTTTTCCCTACACTGGTCTCCAACAGTACAGTTCCCAACTTGTACTGGTACCTGCAGTTGTTCTCGCCCAGATGCAGGACTCTACACTTGCTCTTGTTAAATTTCATTAAATTTCTCTCTGCCCAGCTCTCCAGCCTGTCCAGATCTCGCTGGATGGCAACACAGCCTTCTGGCGTGTCAGCCACTCCTCCCAGTTTTGTGTCATCAGCAAACTTGCTGATAGTGCATTCTTTTCCCTCATCCAAATCATTGTTGAATATATTAAATAGTGCAGGTCCCAGTGCTGATCCCTGAGGAACTCCACTAGGTACAGGCATCCAACTAGACTCCATCCCATTGACCACCACTTTCTGGCTTCTTTCCTTCAACCAGTTCACGATCCACCTCACTTCCCAATCATCCAGGCCACACTTCCTCAGTTTAGCAGCGAGGATGCTGTGGGAAACCGTGTCAAATGCTTTACTGAAGTCAAGATAGACCACATCCACTGCACCTTCAGAGTAAGGGACCTTGTCTAATCCAAGGGCTGCGTCTAGTTGAGTTTTGAGTATGTCCAAGGACAGAGCCTCTGCAATCTCTCTGAGTAACCTGTGCCAGCCTCTGAACATCCTTACAGTTGCCCTGTCACTATGTACCACTAAGCATAGTTTGACTCTATCTTCTTTACTCCCTCTTCCAGGTATTTGTACACATGGATGAGTTGACCCCTGAACCTTCTCTTCTCCAGGCTGAACAGTACCAGCTCTCCTACCTCTCCTTGCATGATAAATGCTCCAAGCCCTTAATCATCTTCCTAGCAGTTTGCTCCAGTACATTCATGTCTCTCTTGTACTGGTGAGACCAACACTGGACCCAGCACTCCAGATGTGTCTCACAAAGTCTGAGAAGAGAAGGATTACCTCCTTCAATCTGCTGGCAATGGACCCCGAGGAGGCTGGTGGTCTTCCTTGTAACAAAGGGGACATTGCTGGCTCATGGTCAACATGGACCACTAGGACTCCCAGCTCCTTTTCTGTAAAGCAAACCTCCATTCTACCCAAAAACCCTGAAGAACAAGCAACTCAAATCGTATCTATTCCTGTGTACAAACATGACTTTCTTATAATGACTGCTATTCAGAAAAAGAAAACATCCAACAACCACAAAACAACTACGGACAAGTAGAGAGTTTAGGGGTTTGTTTTGTTTTTTGATTGTAATTAAATTTGAAAATTTAATCTGTGAACAGACAAAATTTGACACCAAAGACCACTAAACACAAGTAAGGAAATCACTAGGACTTACCAGCTGGTTGTTTGGTGTAAGACAATCTAAAGAAAGGAAATTCAAAACAAATAATCTGTGAACTGATCTAGTTCCCCTTCTTACTTGCTTGCAAAGCCACTCATGTGGCTAGATGACACAAGTAACACCATGAAGAAACAGGTACACAACTGAAAATACCAACACACTGAAACACAATTCAGCTTTTGCTTTAAAGTTTATTGCATTATTATATTAGGCATTTATATTTACACATAATCCTGAATTACCGAGTTAGAATATACTGAAACTGTCATCATGATTCAATTATTCACTTATAAAGATCTTCTACCTTCAAACAGTTAAAGCTGATTCTCTTACAGGCAATTTTGGAAAAAAAAAATACTGACTGAAAATGCATGCAAAAAACTACAGTAGTTAGGTTACTAACATGTCTCTTCTAACTTTCTAACATTCACTCAAGTCGTGAATGCTGTACATGCGTTATGTGAAAAGTAGTTGGGAATCTCATGAAATCCCCACATGATGATGGCAACAGTGCTGATTTTTGCTTTGCCAAGTCTGCAGTCAAATATACATATGAGTATGTGCATATATAGGTATGTCTCAATGTACATGTATAAGTGTGCATGTATAGAGAAGTATATATGAACACATACACATATACACATTCACACCTCTGAAGATTCTAGACGTAAATATGCAGGCTTACAATAAAATAAAATACAAAGATATCAGTATGAAATAGTCCTAAACGAAAAAAGGTAATAAATATTTAGTGAGATATACGGCATTATTATAAAGTGCTCTACTAAAATCTCACTTATTAAAATAATGATAAAAATTATGTTCCTTTTAGTTGATTTATATAATTCGGTAGAGCCATTAAATATTCATTATCTATCAGTGACTCTATGCTTCCTTTTAAATTTTAAACAAATAGATAAAAGCAGAAATTAAAAGCCCAAGCAGCTAAATGAAGCAGTACTATTGGAGCCTTCTGGGCTTTTGTCCTCAAATTCATTAATGACTGCAAAATTTCAAACCCTAGAGCATATGGATTAAGAAATATCATTACAATTACAATTACAATTAAAAAACTAAAAAAAAATATTGTTTTTAATGACACTGACAAACTCAAAGGTTTCTATTCTACTTTAAAATAGCAAAGTTTCAACTGCAGAAATTACCAAATACCTTATCTTGTGCTTTCCCATTCTTTTTCCTCACACATGTGCAATATAGCTTCACTGAAACCCAGTCCCTAGGTCTCAATTCTCCACTTTCCACCTATTTTCAACAGCAACCTGTCTCATAACTTGTTATATCTTGTCCAGTCTGCTTCTACCCTTTTGATTTTCAGCCAAAGTCACAAAAGGGTACATCTCCAAGACTGTAAACATTTTAAACAGCTTTATACTATTTCTTCCATACCACCAGAAGTTAAAAAAGAAATGTGGTAGTATTGAAGAAAAACAGCTTCAGGAAATAAAGTGAAACAGCCTCACAATGCGAACCTGTCTTGCTGAATTGATAAGAAAGCCAAATATCTTTTCATATGTCAGTACAGAAATTCCCCCTTTTGTTGGCATTCCTTGTTACAATTGCTTTACTCCAATACAGCAATATCTTGTGATTTTCCTCATGGTTTTATGGATAAACCCATCCTTTGTATCATTAAAAAAACAAAACAAAACAAAACAAAACCAAACCAAAAAACCACCGCAATAAAACCAGTAAATGGTTACTTTTAATGTCTACTGGAAAGAGCACTAGAGAGTAACAATTCAGCTCTGACATCCCAGCTGAATTAAATAGCATGTAAATTCAGTTTCCTTCAGGAATCCAATCTGGCCCCGAGAGGGCCCCCTTCTCTGTTGTGCAACTCTGCTAGCACGAAGTTCACCCCGTGCAGAGGGTCACCACCTCTTCCCTATCTGCCTACAATTGCTCCATATCACTTAAATCCTAATTTGAAGTTAAGTGGGACTTAGCTGGTGCACAGATCTTGTGCCGATACTCTGTATAGAGGCAAAATTCATATCAAGCCACCAAATCGGCTACATCTCCTGGCTTGTGGTAAATGCATAATGACAGCATTGTCTCTCTGCTCCCTTGCAAGAACTGAGAGATACTGAGCTGCCTAACTCAATATTATATTATTCAACTACATATCCCTTACAACTGGAAGAAAAGAGAGAAATAAATCCTAAACTAATAAAAGTCATTACAGCTGAGCAAGAAAATAAGTTTTCAGTACATTACCTGGCACACCACCAATATACATATTCATGAGCTACATGGTAAAGAATGTACTGAGAGAAAAAAAAAAAGTCCTCAGCTGCACTTTAGCAGTTTCCCTCATTCAACACCAGAATCTCACATTCTGGATATAAAACACTGTTACCTGCATATATGGTGCAATTTCCCAATTCAAAGGCACTTAAATCTACCTAAAAACCTGAACTGCAGACATACAAGTATAACCTCCCAGCTTCCTTATTTTTAAGATCTGATCTGACATTTCCATTCTATCAAACACACCTTCACTAGCTGTTTTTTTTGTGGTAGTGTTCTGGTAGTACAGGAGTTAAGGAAGAGTTTCCCATTTATGTTTTCTTACAAATGACATCTTCTTGTTCACCAGCACAGCCACCACTCCACTTAACTGCTTTGTAAAAACCTCTATCCTTTGCAGACTCATCAGAGACTGAACTGCAAAGGCACAAGTATGTGTAATTGTGCAGGAGGCCTCATGTATGTGATGAAAATAGCAATTGTTGAATCATATATTCCATGAAATCTTATCTTTGCTTTGAGTTGCTTTTAATGGAGTTTAGCTGCAATACTTCTAGACACACTTTAAAAAACACCAGGGTAATAAAGTGATGAGGATCACTGAAGCCAATCTCCTTTTATTTGTTGAATAGCAGCAAAATGAAGACTTCTAATATCAGGTATTTATTTTTATAGAATTTTCACTTCTTATACTGAAGCAAATATAAATGTGATCATAAAATCATGAAGCTAATACAATAATGTGCCAAATATAGAGGTAAGGCACTCTAATTGTTTGTCTTTGGTGCAACTCCCTTGTCCTATCTTTTATGAAGCAAAACCCTAACTGATAAATGCTCCAAAACTTAGTGTACAACACCCTCAATTTTTGACATTTCTCTTCCATTTTTAGAAAAACATACATAAATAATTTTAACCAATTATTGGACACGAACATTTTAAATTTTCTTTCTGCTCAGTACTTTTGTTACACAAGACGACATCCTAGCATCAGATGTTGATAGAGTGAGCATGTTTCTTGCACAGTGGCTTGTCCTTCTTGGAGAAGAAAGTCTGACCCTCCAAACTGTCACTACATACCTGAAATGGGATAAAAAGGAAAACATTATCCAATTCAGATAGATGAATTACACCAATTACACCGTTGGTTAATCAGAATGCCAAATCATGGCACTGTACTAGGCATAAATATATTCAAAGAATGAGAATTACTATCTTTTTCTCAGGGATACTCTTAAAGATGTAATACTTATGGCTGATGTAAGAATAACTTTTCTTAACTGGCAGCAAATGTAGGTTCAGCATTTTAAAAAAATACTGCATCATGAGGATTGGAACATTTTTTTTCTTTTTTTNGGTGATACTTTGGCTACAGTGTCTTTGTCAAAAGCACTCCTGCTACTTTAGAAACAGCCCATTCCTGTATGGCCTTCAACTCTTGCTCCAAGGAAGTAAACACCAAGGGTTAAATGCTCAGACACATGGCGGCAATCCACACCAACTTCCCTGGACTGGTGCCAAAGGTTAACAATAGCAACACACCTTCCAGATTAGCTGGGAAAGTGGTTTTTTGGGGGCTTGGAGAACTAAAAGAGTTTCAGCTGTTGACTCTCTATCAGTCAGGTTACCACAAGCACTGCTGCCATGGGCTTGTTTAAAATCTAGACTAGCTTTACTTACTGAGCATACAAAGCAAGTGTCATGCCAAGTGTGGCCCAGGGCTTCAAGAAACCTGTCTCCAGCTTCAATGGGGAATTCACAGCCATGGCACATAGTACCAAAGAGGGCATAGTAATCTGCAAACAAACACAAACAGATTTTAAAGGTGAAGCACATGCAAAAATGTGAGACTGACCCTTTGAAACCTTTGTGCTCTTCTTTCAACTGCAGTGGGTTTGCACTTGTTGAGTTTTATAATACTGGGTACACTAAATAAAGAGCTCCTAGATAAGAAGACAGGGATGCCCTCTGTTCCTTGCCAATTCAGTTCTCATCCCCTTCCTTATCCTTTCAAGTGAGCAATACTTCCACCTTCCTGGTGTTTCATTTCCTTGAGATCGATAGTGCACTCGGGGCCAGGGGGGAGAAAGCACTTGCCTGGGCTCCACGGGCTCCTTATCTTCTCTCTGGCTGTGTCCTGAAAGCATACCCTGGCTGTTCACACGACAGACCTCCTCAGTGAGTAACTAACTCCTTGCTTACATTCTGGCACAATATTTGCCCCAGACTGCATGACACAAAATCACACATTCGTTACACAGCTGTCCTAAACAGAGTCTAGCAATTCAAGTCAGAACAGTTTTCTAGTCACTGGAGTTTATTACATGGCTATTTCAAAAAAATCCACAAACAAACAAAAATGCCCCAGCAAAACATAACCAACCCAAAAAACTATATATCACAAAAAAACCCCCAAAACCAACCAAACAAAGCAAACCCAAAACAAGCCAGAGGCTTTAGCCAGTAAATTTATTGTGTTTAACAAAAAAATATCATTAGGGTGTTAGGATGGTTATTAGTGACTGCTACCACTGAATGGTGCCTCTGGAGGCTCCCCTGGAGTCAGCAGAGAAAAGCTCCTCCAGCAGTCTCAGAGAGCAGGGACCAAAACTGAGGGCACTGAACCATTCATATTCCCCACCGGCTCTGGATCTTGACAAAGAGCAGGGCAGACTAGCAGAATAAAATAAATGTATTAAGGTTTGGACTCCATTCTTAATAGTAACACTCTGGCTCTGACAGGGAAATTCTATGTCAGGGGTTGCTTTCAAGGAGCCTTATAAGGAGTGGCAAGCAGGAAAGAAGGATAATTTTTTTTCTTTACTGGATTATACAGATCTACTGAAGTTCTAGTGCTTGCTGCAGCAGAGCCAACGGAGGCTTATCACACATGAAGTGCAAGGGAAGAGTACTGTTTCAGCTCAGTAAGACCGTCTTTTGTATGATGACCTCAAAAAGCATCATCATAGGAGGCATCTCAGCAGAATGGGGAACATAAGTGGTCTGGAAAAGCAAAGCCCTTTATGGCTGCCAGTGGCAAGAAACAGCTTCACTGATCACCTTCATTAATCCACGCTGCTGCCATGAATTTGCAAGCATTTAAGCAGAAGACAGAATAAAAATGTCAAATGGTACAACACGTCTATGCAAACCCCCTGAAGGGCATGGCCTTATGACCATGCTGTTTCAGCTCTTTGCACTCATGTTCCTACAGAATCTTTTACTGATACTTTCCTGGTGCCAGTAGTTAAGGCCTTTTCAAAGTTGCCCTGTGGTTTGTGTTGATAAGTTTATTGGCTTTTCTTCTGAAGAAAGGGCAATAGATAAGGCAGAATGAAGGGCATCAGCTTTCTCTTGCTTTTGCATGCTTGAATTGTGATACCAAAGAAGCATTTGGTATTTTAAAAACTAGGTTACTAACTCTGCTATTGAAAAAGTTCAAAGTTGTAGGTATTTGCATTTTATTTTAATATTAGCATTGACATCCAAAACCAGAATGTTTTGCAGATTAAACCCCCTTAATACTAATAGCTGACACTGTTATAATTTCAAATACAGATTTAAATTTAGAACCCTTGTTTGCACTACCAAGAAGGAAAGTTGGCAATGACATTTACTCTTTATTTCTTTAAAATTAGTCATAGACTCTTAACTCCAGCTGGACTGAAACCCTTTGAAGAAGGAGTATATCTCAAATTAACATCTAGTGAGTGAGCCAGAGCTATTAAAACGTATCACTGCCAATAACACCTCACAGAATGTGTCTACATTAAGTTGTGCTAGCAACTTTATATCTCAGACATAAACTTCACCAGAAGTAAAATATTCCTGATATTTTATCGTAGTGTTTCCTGCTCACAGTATAGAAAAGTGTGCATTTGTGCACAGGCATTGTAACAGTAGCACAAATCAATGTACCTGACAACATACAGGTCATTTGGTGGCAGGAACAAGAATTCAATATTAGCAGAACAAACCCAGTCACAAGCTTTCTACCCAAAGGGGAGTTATCGATTCCTCCACTACTATTTTTGAATCATCAAATGGTTCCAATGGGCTTCAGATTGCTTCAGGATGAAATTTCACTGTGCTGTCACACTGGAGGATGCTGCTCGTATATCCGTTTTCTCTGCTGCTCCACAAATTCAATAGGAGCAACACGTTACCCTACTTGTATCACTGAGTTAGCAATAACCTACTGCATCCTTTGGTGTCTGCCAACACCTCATTAAAGCCACTCTGACAGAGAAATTTTGGATAAATCTTGCCTGCTTTCCTCATCCTTTCAGTACCTGGCACTCTCCATCCCACCTGCTGCAAACAACTGTGGGATAAACCCAGAAGGAAATATTAGCTCCAAACAGGTCACTAGGACTTCATGCTAAATCTCTTCCTGGTCAATCCGCTTCCACCTCTAGTTAAACTACAGTGCTTCTTACAGTAGGAGAAACACAGAAAAGGTCCAAATGATGGTTCTAAGATGGATGTAAACAGCATGCAGTGTGAAAGTAGGAAATTTTTATATATTTGTGTTTCTTTTCCATTTTGTGGAATTGTTTTCCAAATTGCTCTCCTAGGCCAAAAGGCAAAGAAACCAACGTAAATGAAAATGCTCACATTAATAAAAAAGATATGATTAGTTCGATGTGCTAAAAACCAATCCAGAATCCCCCTGAATTTCTAAGCTGTGTCTTTCATGTAATATTGCTCATCAGGTTTTCAAGTGCTATGATTGTATCACTTTGTTTTTCCCCTAACATCCTGATTTCTTATCCCAAGCTTATGTTCAACAGATGTTATCCCTGATCCTGAAAAAACTTCCTGGGCAGACTGCTTACTCTTGGAAGTCCCTCACAGATATTTGAATGAGGCTATTCAGAGTAAAACAGATTACTCCACTGGCATTTGCTTGTTTAATAAATAAGCAGATTTACATAAATTCCAGATTATTTTAAAGCCAACCAAAAAGTCACCCTAAAAGTAATTCTACAGTATCACTGATACCTACAGCCACGGGCCTAAAAGGAACAAGTAAAACCAGTGACAAGAAGTCTGCTCCTGATGAAGCTGATGAAGGAATTCTTATCAACTTCTCCTGCAGCAAACTCAGTGTCTACAGCATTTGTTGCTGCTTTGAATTGAAATATCACAGTTACCTAAGTTTGCTGGAACACTTCTTCTGAAGCAAAGTTTGAAGAGAAGGAAAAACTATTTTTTCCAACCTTATTAAGCACTGCGTCCCTGCTCAGCCGCAGTAAACTTTGGTTGTGTCGATTCTTACCCGTCTCACAGTAGGGATCGCCGTCTTCTAAGTGGAAGACATTATTGCGGATGGGGTTATGACAGGCCACACACACAAAGCAGGAAACATGCCAAGTTTGTTTCAAAGCATTTATTACTTCCTGTGGGGATTAGAAAAAGTGTTATTAACACATTATTTTGATGTGATGACTACATTGTGGTGACCATGCCTCCACACTTGATTTGCTTCAAGAATACTTTGTTTCCTACTGCTACTTTGAAAATGGGTTGTGCGTGCAATCTCTGCTGATGTTATATTTAATGAGCTGCTTTATTCATGACACATCTCCTTATTTGTCAGAAGCAACCTTTCATATTTTGGAAGGTTCAATGTAGAGTTGGACAGATTTAACAACACATTTTTCCTCCTTTTCCATTTGAGTTCGGATCTCACCCATAACAGCCCCCTGAAATAAGAAAAGCAGCATCTCTAATGCTTTTGTCAAGTCTGTGAATAGTTAATCAGAAGACATCACATAGAAAATTATGACTGCTCGGTGTTGTTTTGGAAGATGCTATAGTGCCAAATATGACTTGAGAATCATGCTGCCAGAGCCCTGTATGACCCCAGTTACACAAGAGCCCAGACACATTGCTGTCTGCAGTAAGCAGCACACAATCAGCTGGCAGGCTCAAATTAGCAATAGTAGTGCCGAGTAGGATAACACATCTTTCTATCTAGATTACCATTGGGAATATTTCAGTACTTCACATCTAGCCAACAGGCATGTTCCCCAGCACTCAGCCTAGTAAGGAAGATTATTGATTCCCCCTCCTTCCCCTCCCCCAACCCCCATTTTGTATAAACCCTCAAATTAAAAGCATTTTGCTCAAGCAAATATAGCAATCACAACAGCTACAGAACAGATTCATAAAAGCAGGAGCTGAACTTGGAAAAGCTAATGAGACTATTGCAGCTTTTCTCAAACAGACTGAAAATGCTCAACATAAGAAGACCCATAAGCATATTTTATATGGGATGGGAGCTGAAAAGATATGTTTAGTGAAATGCAGACTAGGCCAGATAAAAGGGAATTTCATTGCAGAGAAGCACTGAACCCTGTGGTTCTTGTTCACACTGAAAAACAGGCCACTTGCTGGTCACTTACCCCTAGTATCTTCCTTTGGCACTTTGAACACTCAGGAGCAAAGAACTTCTCATAGCAGACCTCACAGTACAGGGCCCCTTTCTCTTCCACAAATCCAATGTAAGCCATGGAGGCTTTGCAATGAACACAATTAAACTCCTCCGGATGCCATGACTTCCCCAAAGCCACCAAAAAGGGTCCTCTGGTTAGAAAGAAGAGACTTTGTCAGCAAATGCTGCTGGGTTGGCTCCTGCAAAACCTATTAATAGGCTTAACCTGCAATACCTCTGTGCAATTATTACACTGTTCACAAACTTATACTGCTGCTTCATCCCTCTTTCCTTCTATGGGCTCAAGAAAGCATCAAGTGTTGACTAGATCTCTTCCCATTGAACTATGTCCCAGAAACACCTGGCCACAATGAAGACTAATTCTCTTCATTGCACTCCAGAAATCTTATTTTAGAACTACATTAAATACAGTTCTGAAGTGGCTGTTAGAGAAAAGAAGAAAAAGAAAGACATTCCTTATGTTCCTAGCTCTGTCCTTCTATTGCAAAGAGGTATTTCACTCAGTGACATGATCAGCTCTCTTTCAATGTGCATTTGTATACCAAGGCCACAAATGTTGAAGTAGTCTGACTCCATTAAAAGTCAATACAACCAGTTTCTTCTGAGACAAAAATTCAATTGCTGCCCTTATCTGACAAGTTTGTTACAGGATAACTCATCCCAGTTGTTGGATTTTTATATCGGTTTGTTTGTAGTTCCGCGCACCATCTCCCCTGAAGTCAGTTAAAATATGGTCATTTTTCTCCAAATACAGAGCCTCCTCTACTATTTGCAAACACAAAATAATGATGCTTTTATAACATTTGTCTGTCTAATGCAATAAGGTTAATAGACAAGATGAAACTGCCCATTTCTCAGTCAACAAAACCTTCTCAGTTTGTAATTCATAAACCCCAGGCATATGCCATTTTATCTGTATTCATCTGAAAACATATTCTGCATGCTAATTTTTTTAATTAATTTATTTACTTCAGTGAGGTGCATCCTAGGTCCCACCAACACTCAACCTTCCACAATTTACGTTTCAGGTTAACTTTGTGGTACAAGTTCATCTTCCTCACCAGATTTCCTGTTTTTGCAATACCAACAGGGATGCTGTTCTTCAGTAATGCATAACTTTTTTCTGATCTAATACATCACTGCAAAAAAAAAGTGTAAGGTACTAATATCACCACCCTGTTGCTAAGTGTTTGGTTTTTTCAAATTAACTAAGCTACAAGAACATTTTTGTGTAAGATTCTCATATGAGCAAAATAACAGCAATAGAGAATTTTAAAAAAAAAAAACACCAAACTTAAAATTAGTTTGTGGAGTTATACTGATTGGAAGATAGGAATATAAGCAGGAGAAGTCATCTTCGGTAGAGGGTAATTAGTTTCATTTGTCTTCTACATTTTCTCTGGAAATGATATGTATTTTCAACAGGATCAGAAGTCAAAAATAAAGGACTCAAACAGACTTAGGACAACTCCCATGCCTTCTGAGGCGATGGCCGTGTTTAATCTGCAACAGTTTCTTCTAGTTACCTCTGATTATCAGAAAGAAAGCATTGAAAAAGGGCTCCTGCAGAGCAGCTCGTAGCCCTTTAAGGAAGGAGACGGGGTCAAGCACAGCTCTGTGGCCCCAGCTCCCAGCGGATGCCTGAGCAGTGCAAACACTGACCTAACCCGATACCCTCCACCGCCCTACAAGCACCTTTTTACATCAGTGCCCTTTCAGTTATGTACTGATCAAACAATACAAGCCCTTATGTACAACAAAGTGCTCTCAGTGCACTGTGTCAGCTCAGGCTAATTTAACAGATTCATTAACACAGGGCTGACACCAAAGAGGCTTTCCAGGCTCCAGGTAGGATTGAGTTTCTGGCCATCTGCACCGAAACGATAGGCTCAGCTAGCTCTTCAATGGAAAGCAAGTACACTAGCAATGGGAGGGGGAGAAATTTTTACATCTACTGCATTTAGCTCTCTGGAGTTTAGAGCTTTGACATGTTGAGGTTAGCCATTCAGGACAGTGAGCAGGAACCCAGAAGGTTGAGGAACAGCCTGAGAGTGCATCTACAAAGTTTCTTTCCCAAAGTCCCCAGACAGCTGTGGCTGTGCCCTGCACAATGTCTCCAAGGTGTTCCATTAGCGGGCTGATTCCCTGCACACACGTGTCCAGAAGAACACTTTCTAAACACAATTTTACTTTTAATCAGGCTGTAGTTTAAACATGTCAAGCTGACGCAGCAGCTTAATGATACCAGCAACGTAAAAGCTGCCCCAAAGCACACGGAAGAAAGAAAAAAACCAAACACCTGCCATGTATAATAGACTAAAACATGACATTCAGAACTTAGAGGTGTTCCTGGTTTCTGCATATTCTTGTGAACAAAACAATAGCTTGCAGTAATTAAAAGTATTAGTTTGCTGTGTTCATTTGAAAATGAGTTTAAAGGCCCTGTTTGAGTAAGGGGGCTGCATGCCCACACTCACACAACTTAGTGAGAAGTAGCTGGCATGAAATGCCAGGAAGATGGATACAGATCGCTTCATTGTTCCTTCCACATTAAAAACAAACAAACAAACAAAAATCCCTCATGCCTCTGTCAACTAGAACATATTTTTCAAGGTGGTGCTAAAAACCCATGTTTCTTTCATCCAAAGACATGGGATGATCCAACTGGCAACAGTTGGCTATGAATGCATCTCTATCCCAGGCTACTTTGACATTGCTGAACACATTTCTGGCATCACCGTCTAGACCACATGAAGCAAGCTCACAGATGGGGACAAAGAGTAGTGATTTTTTTAAGTGAGTCTGATGTATTTACAACAGTATTTACATAACCTTTTGCCCCAAAGGATAGCCAGGTACATACATTTGGTATCCACCTAAAACACCTGTGTTCCGCATGCAGCAATGATACAGGGGCAAACTGGAAGTAGTAGTAAATAATTTGCAGGGAATATAATTGCAATTTCACTATCTTTACACTTACAACTAAATATAACTTCATCAGTATGGTCATGGTGTATTAATATGCCAATAATCTAGCTTCTCATGTGGCTTTTATTATGATAGCAAGCCAGAACTGAAATTTGGTGGTAGAAAGATCAAAGGGATTTCCACATCTGCTAAGTAGGCCAATCACTTTACAGTTAACTATACAGCACTCTACACTCTGTTTCTTTTGCTCCTCACTTGAAAATGTCACAACATAAAATTTCTGTATGGGAGACGATGAAGGGAAGCATCAGTGGCAATTTCTCCCTTTTGCCTTTACAAACAATTAAATTGTATAAAAAGGTGACAAAGCCAAATCGTTGTTCACAAGCAGACGTGCCAAAGAGTATGTTCTCAATGGAGATCCAGGAAAAACACATTTGGACTTCAAAGAGAGAGTCAACCCTCTACTGCAGCACTCAGTAAGACTGTCTGGAAACCAGAAGTCTTCATCGGGAAATGTCAGAAGTTTGTCAGATTGTGACAGCAAGTAGATCATGGGAAATGTAGTTTGCCTCCAGCTTTGATTCTTTTAGACACGGAAAAACAAGTTTACCTAATGAAGCTTTAGAAAAAAAATGGAGTCTTCAGACAATAACTGTATGAATAATTAAAGATATATTAAAAAGTTATAAGATGTCTCTAAGAAATTGTTTTGGCTCAACCAGCCATGGTTATTCTATGCCCGAGTGTAAAGTAACCAACCCCACAACGCATTTTGGCTTCAAAACAGATGTACAATACAATGTCACTTGATCCTCCTCCTACCTTTTCATAGGTAATGCTACCACAAAGGGCATGAACTGTAATTATGCTAAAGCTTGAATTCAGAATGCCATTGCAATCTTTCAAACCCACTGTATGCTGTGAACACTAGGCATATTTGGCATTGATTAATGCACATCAACTCATCCCCAAGTGAAACAACGCTCGCTTTTAATAATTGAGATGGCATTTAACATATGAAGAAATACAAGGATTAAAACACCACCAGCAAATTACAAAAGTTAGACGTGGGTATCAGTTACTAGTCATGAAGAGGTGTCACTTACAATAGGTGACAATGGCTTAAACATGGTGAAGTAGGGCTCCAGAGTTTCTCCTAATGTATTCCCTAAGGAACAAAGGCTGGGGGAAATCCAACCTACTTACAGGGCTGCAGCTCATCTCCTATTTAATGGTGATCAAAGCGGGAAAGTAGAGAGTAGTAGCAGGTCATTTAAGGGCTGAGAGGAGAGATCTGTGGACTGTGCTGTGAGGTCCCATGGCATGCAACATCAGTGAACCTTCCCAAACTACAGGTGCTGTAAAGGAACTGAAGTTTCTTGCATTCTTAGAACCATTTAGGTTGGAAAAGACCTTTAAGACTACCAAGTCCAACCATTAACCTAACACTGCCAAGTCCATCACTAACCATGTCCCTAAGAGGCATATCTACATGTCTTAGGTACCTCTAGGGATGGTGACTCAACCACGTCCCTGGGCAGCCTGTTCCAACATTTGACAATCCTTTCAGAGTAAGAATTTTATCTAATATCCACCCTAAACTTCCCCCGTTGCAATTTGAGACCATTTCCTCTTGTTCTGTTTTCTTGTTACTTGGGAGAAGAGATCAATCCCTACCTCATTACAACCTACTTTCAGGTAGTTGTAGAGAGTCGTAAGGTCTCCATTCACCCTCCTTTTCTCCAGACTAAACAACCTGAGTTCCCTCAGCCACTCCTCATAAGACTTGTTCTCTAGACGCCTCACCGCCTTCATTGCCATACTCTGGACGTGCTCTAGCACCTCAGTATCTTTCTTGTAGTGAGGGGCACAAAACGACAGTACTCAAGATGGGGCCTCCCAGTGCTAAGTACAGGAGGGCAATTGCTTCCCTGTTCCTGCTGGCGACACTATTTCCGACACAAAGTAGGATGCTGTTGGCTTTCTTGGCCATCTGGACACACTGCTGGCTCATATTCAGTCAGCTGACAATCAATGCTCCTGCATCCTTTTCCACCAGGCCACTTTCCAGCCAGTCTTTCCCAAGCCTGTAGTGTTGCATGGAGTTGTTGTGACCCAAGTGCAAGACCTGGCAGTTGGCCTTATTGATCCTCATACCACTGGCCTCAGCCCATCAATCCAGCCTGTTCTGATCCCTCTGTATACCCTCAAGCCTCTACTCAAGCAGATCAGCAGTTCTGCCCAACTTGGTGTCATCTAAAAACGTACTGAAGGTGCACTCAATACCTTCATCCAGGTTGTTGATATAGATATTAAACAGAATTGGCCCCAATACAGCCCTAGGAAACACCACTTCTGACCAGCCACCAACTGAATTTAACTCCATTCACCACATCTCTTTGGGCCCAGTCATCCAGCCAGCTTTTCTACACAGCAAAGAGTAAACCCAATGAACAGATACAAACCTAATGACTTGATTACAGTGTGCGCACATGGGAGTACGCTTTCCTGCAGGAATATGCTCTGCCCTCTGAACCAATGTGTCTTTCTCATTTAGTTGAGGTGCTGTTGCAAACTTTTCACTCGGTGCAGTTGTTCCAGGTGATTTAATACTGTTTGATGTCCATCCACTGGCAGGAGCTGAGGAAACAGTACCAAAAGCATTTAGAAGACCGTCTTTCAGTACTAAGTAAATTAGCCTGAAATACAAGCAACCAGCAACATTTGCTTAACATTTTTGTCCAGTGTATACATACGTACTTAAAGGAACAAATTAAAAAGCACTTCTCTTCCCCTTCCTCACCCATCAAGTAAACCCACCCACCTACTTTCTGAAATGTCTGCGAAATAACACAGAATAATTTTGGCCGACTTGCAGAAGTAATGAACAAATTTCAATATACTAAAGAAGTTAGGTGAAAGAATATACAACCTGTGAAGGCATTATTTTACTTTAGATACAAAAGCTGCAGCCAAGAATATCAATGTATGAACAGAGACAGGAGAATATGACATGCCTACTCAAAACATTTTACAGTGAGTGCAATAGATCATACGTCATTACTGACAGATTAAACAAGAATACACATCAATACAACATGTCCAGGTACTTAAAATACAGTACTGTATAAGGAAAGCATACTTTTAAATTTAATTTAAACACTAGTCTAGCTCACTAGATACTGTCAATCTGAAGAACTCCAAAGGCCACATTCACATCCTCTTTATAGAAGTTAAGACACAAATAAAAACCTGACGTTTTCAGAAATGTATATGTGCACACACTTACAGTTGTTCTCAAGTTTTTAGAGTCATAGAATAGACATAAGCTTTTATGCAGTACAAAAAATGCATTTGCAAAAATGAAAGGCATAGATGATACTGTTGCCAAGGGTAATGAAGAAACAAATAGTCCTCTGCTTTTCTTTCTCCTCTATTGATATATGTACCTTGGTAACATACAAGCTACAGCAACATGAGTTTATGGGAGCAGTTATTTCTGTCAAGTGGAGAAGTCTTTTTCTTCTGAAGTACACTAAACTCCCCCCCCCACCCCCGCACATTTCCATAGACTTTTGTTTGTACCCACCAGCAAGAGAAAGCTTAAGCTTTACTTGGTGTCTTGACTTTAGTGAAGCTGTACTAAACCTTGTAAATCAAAATGCAGAACTAAGACCCTAGTGGAAGCTCAAAAAGAAACAACCAAGCAATGACAGACATCAAACAGTGCAGGATGATGCTTCTGCTGCACTGATGCATCTCTCCAACACAAGGTCAGGGCATTGGTATGTAACTTCGCAAAAGAACTACTTTGTGGAGTTATTAATCTTTGTGCTAGTTTTCCTCTTCCTCCTATCATACAATCTTCCAGGGAAAAGATGAAAAAATATTTATCATTATCTCCATTAACGTAATGCTGATCAGCCTCTGCCCTAGAGAAGAGTTGCAAATATGTTTCACATAAAGTACTGCATTTCCTGATCAAATGGAAGTGGCATGCTAATTCACAGAGAAGATAAATTTAAGTGACAGTAAATGCACATAAAATTCAACAGAAATGACAATCCCCTACTATTAACAAAAAATAGCCACACACCACACAATTTAATCAAATCAATCCAGTGAACTTTAATTAACATCCTTCCCTCCACCTATTCAGCCTACTCGCACATATTTGTAAGCCAAGACAAAACAGCTGGAAGAGAAATTGTTTTTAACACCAATACTTTCGCTCTGTAATTATGCTTGGTATTAATCCACCGACACAGGCTCAATATCTGCTTTTGCTTACTCTTTCTCTATATGAAGAAACAATATAGTCATACACTTTTTTTGTCTAACTGGCTCATTCATTAAATTTTCTCGAATCAGGTCATTTCAAGACTGACACGTTTTGGGACCATTTTCAGGACCTGACTTAGCAAAAATTATACAAGTTCATTAGTGGGTTTTGGTGTGTTTTTCATTTTTAAATATAAGACTATTGTTTATATTGAATGTATAATTAATTTATTTAAAGTATCTTGAAAAATACCATCTTGATTCTAGAAACATTCAGCATGGCTGAGTAGAGAGTATTTAAGAATAGAAGCACTTGATCAAGTCACTCTGCTACTGTAGTTTATTTTATATTATAAATGCCTGCTAAACTGAAAATGTAGGAACAGATAAAAATGGAAAAGGTGTCAGAAAAGCTTTGAAGACATGAACAAAAGTGGTTTTGATTAATAGCACTTTCCTCCTCTGTCATCACATATGGCTTTCTAATTTTCAGGTCCCATGTCATGAGAATACAAAAATACAGGCTAAACCCAAATTTGTTTGAAAACTGCTTTGGCCATAAATCAAACTGTAGTGCAGCTTCTAGTATATTGCTAATTTCTGTTTGAGTTATCTGCTAAATCCCAAAGCCCATTCAGACACATCAGCTAGCTCTTGTTTGCACTGTGCAGTTAAAAAATGTCCTTCTGCTTGCTGAGAGGGGGGGAAAGTACAAACACCACAATTGCTCTCTTTTCCTTGGTCTCATTACAGCTTTCATTCATACTGGTTTTATGAATGATGATTTCTGAATGCTACTCAACTTTAAAGTTAGTACTGGCCAGCAGCAAGATTTGTCAACATAAGCTTTCTCTCAGAGCTGCTAGACAAATCAGTCACTTCTGATTTATTCAAAGCACTAAAAAAGGAGAGAAGGAGATAGTTCATCAGTTTGGAAAATAACTTCAGTCTATTAATGACCCAATGTTGAAACAAAAATTCTCTTTTAAGCAGACTATACTATAAATGACACAAATTTGTACTCTGTTAAGCAAGAGCTGGGGTCGAAGCAAAAATGAGCAGAGCATTTACTGTTGAGGACCAGCGAAGACAGATGTACTGCTTCGTTGGAAGTGGTGAACTCGAGTTCAATGCCCAGACCTCCAGCAGATGCAGGATTCCCGTGGGATCACAGCCACAATGCAAATAGAACAAGGGGAATAACAACTAAGTCCTAAGCCTTCAGACACTTCTATATTTGCCAGAATACTTTTGGATACTGGACAAAAACTAAGTTCAAAAAGACTTTGCAATTGTCATTTGGAAATTTATGTTACTATTTGGTCTACTATAAGGGGAACAATATCTAGTTGAGAACTAAGACAGAAAAGGTTGCCTTCTGCTCAAAATTCATTGAAAAGCAAGACCTTACAGCATTTTATTTAATGCTCTTTATTATTCCATCTCTTGAGGACAATGTAAAGCCAGGAAGCTCCCTGTCCATGCTCACAGTGAGCGTTCTCTCAAGGGGATATTTTTCTCTTGGCTGGTATTCACATTAAAATGTTGTACTATTCCTGTTCCAAAGTGGGCTCAAGTTTATTTCAGTTCAGATTTCTCATCCTAAAGAAGAGGATTCAGTCTGCTTCCATTGCCTTCAGATCCATACTCTTATTAAACAAAACATACCAGTAAAGTACGGTAATAGCTATTTCACCACATTTATTATAAATACTTGTTTCTTTGTAAACTTTCTATAATTGTTCTGTTAGATGATTTTTTCGCCATAGATCATTCCTCGCTTCTCACCACTTGTTTTGCCTCAGTCTTATCTTCTTCATTTTCATCTGAACACTGGCCAGAGGACACGTCTTTTTCCCCTGCTTTGTGTCTTTCCATAGGTCACAAACATCTGCTAGCACTCCAGTAGTTTTAGCAAAGGTTCATTACTTTTGCTGCACCCACAGATCATTTTTTGTTGTTGTTGGTATTTTTGTTGGTTTGGTTTTTTTATTTAAAAAGCCCCAATGTTAGCTACCTAATTAAAATCTGTATTAATTCTTGATATTTTTTCCCAACAATATTCCACCACTTGAAGGTACAGATTTCAAATATTACATCTGTTTTCATGCTTAGATTGAACTTTGATGTTTCCCAACTAGCCCTTCTACTTAAACAGCAAGTTTAACACTCCTGTACTGGATATTTTTTCTGCAAGCAGAGAGGAAGGGGACACTCTCAGAGTTCCTGCATTCTCCTCCTCTCCTTTCTCTTCCCTATTGCCTTGGAAACCTTTCAGATTGAAACACAACCACATGATTCAAAGAAAAACATCAGGCCCAGAAAACTTGTGCAGGTGTTTTTTCTTGTGATGAGAAGCTTTTACCAGGGCATACCACTAATAACAAGGTTGATACAAGTTATTACGCTCAATCTAAGCAAAGACCCCTCAACTCTTGGCAACAAGTCTGAGCTCTCCTGTGGTTTCTGCTTTATACTTTGCTTTTTACATTTTACATAAGTGATTTTGGATCCCATTAGCAGCTCTGTTCTCAAAAAGTGCTGGGGAGGTGCCCTGATACCCAAAGAGCACATACATTTTTAATTGCAAATGATGACCGCATGGGGATGGGAAAGGAAACCACTCCAGCTGCCTCATGACACAATCTCACCACATATTTTCTGGGTGTCACCATTGTTACTTGAAATGGGACAGAGCACAGAAACTTTCACAGGTGCTCTGAAGAATTACAAATTACTATAAGAAAATACAATAAATAAAGAAATAATTTATAGGAATTATACACCCCATCAAAAGCTAATCTACCCTGAGTTCCACAGAGGTTTGCGTTCTCCACAAGCCATGAGAAGACCTCTGTGGCCGTATTTCAGAGTTTTGCTGACTTCGTTTCACCTTCACTCTCTTTAATGAAACCTTCTAAAGCACTGTTGAATTACACTTGTGTATTATCGTAGCTGGCTTTTCTAACACAGAAAACACTCTGTACCCAACTATTAACTTTCTACTTTATTAGGTTTAAGTTTAGCAAACCCTCAGTGTTTACTTTCCCTAAACTCCTTGCTATGGCTAGTTTAATATTTAACAAAGTTTTAGGCAAAGTAAAGAACTGGATTTTTTTCTTTTTCAAAAATCCCAGTGTGACTTTGCCCTTGTTAGGCTAACAATAGGCTGTTCCATCGCTGAGCACATGGATAACTGCAAACACTGGCAAAAGGCTTGGAAGACAAAGGGAAAAAGGCGGATACGCAACAGTGCCAAAGTCACTTTGACAGAGGTTCTCTGGTGCGTAGCAACAATACAACAACCTGAACTGTTTAACGCTCACTTAAACATAACATCAGACTTCATGTAATATCTATAAATAACAATGCTACTTTAAGCGTTTGGAGTGCCAGAACTTCATTTTAAAGTGTTCTAACTCAGTGATTTATACGCTGCTATCAAACTACTGTATTATAAATGGAAAATATGAAGCTTCATACGTCCAATTTTCTGACTTTTCTTAATATATCTGTATAGTAAGAAATCTTCCTGTTCCTTCTCTCCAAACCAAACAGATGGCCGGATGAAGCAACGTGTCTGAAAGGCTTGGCTGTCAGCTCGTTACATTAGCCGTATATAACACCCCATCCACTCCCAGACCTGCATGAAATTGCAGAAGTTCAATGGAGAAAGCTACAGGACAAGCAAGCGGCAAGGGAAAAAAACAAGAACCACAAAAAAGGAATGCAAATCCCTGTGTTCAGCAGTTCTCCTTTTGTTTCCTACCAAATATTGGAAGAGCAGTCAGAGCTAAACCCCTGCTGCTGATTAAAGGCAGAACAGGAAGGATTAAACCATTATCATGTCTTTAAATGCCGGCAAAGGCTGGTATGCACCCGTGGAAAATCACAACAGGTGCCACCCTGGTCCAGTTTCAACAACCCTTGCAACTTGAGGGGCTAGTTCCTGCGCTAGCAACCAGCCTTTCAACTGGAAAGACTCCGGCTAAATTAGCTGTAAAGCATCTTAATTAAAATGAGTATGGTGGTTTTGGCTTGCTCAGCCTGTCTCCTTGTGATTTGTTACCTCACGGAGCATCACAAATTTGGCACAAGTGGCATCACTTTTACCAAAAATGCGTCTCAGGGAGAAAGAGAAAACAAAGACCTGTACAATAGTGTTCCATTTCTCTGGAGTGACGGTTTAGAAACTCATTTGGTAGCTTTCCACAGATAACACTTTGTGTCCCGTGCTTTTTCCTCCTGTTCTGACCTTGACAGCTTGACTCTGCCCTGCAGTAAGCATGACCTCCAGTCTTTCCCACATGCAGATTATCTGCCAGTTTCATGGAGCTGGTGTTTAACATTGAACAGTGATAAGAATGCATTTATCTGAGGAATATTCACTATTCATTTGTTTAACAAACACTAAACATCATTCTTGAATATCCTATGCCTGTACATCTGAACAGGACACATCACTGCTCTGAGCTGGTGATGGTGAATGAAGGGGAATGGAGCTGGCAAGTCAGTCCGTGACAACAGGCTAGTTGCTTTTTACCAAATCAAAGGCAACAAGCATCTAATTTTGAAGGTCAGTGAATGTTCTCACTTGATGGGTGTGAAATAACCACAGCGACAAATAATATCTTAATCTCTGTTTAAATGAGTAGAGAAAGGAATGTGCATCTATCTGATTTATGTATAGTTTAACTGCACAGCTTGATGCAATAGCACATGAACTTAGCAACATCAAATCACAGGAAAATTATCAAAGGTCATATCTGTAAGGGAAAACTGAGTTTCTGTTCAGCAGATCCTGTAGTGAGGTACACCAAGCTTCTTGCTCTGGCCTCCAAAAAGTAGGCGGTACATCTCTGCATCATTACTATGAACTGCCCCTTTGTAAATACAAACATTCAAGTTTCAGAAACATATTCAATTTTTCACCATGTCTGCAGGAGTTACAATTTCATACTACCATCAAATTAAAGTTGACATTTATAAATTACTCTGGTTTCACAATGGGTTATGCTTGGCTAAGTGACTTCACATTACTTAACTTGTAAGAATAAATTCTTGTGGTTTGCTGTCACATGATGATATAATCATTTAGATTAGATGAAAAATTAATAAGAATAACAGTCCATACACCAGGATCAGGAAGCTTTTGTGTTTTGACCTGTCAATCACACCACTTTTATGGACAAGGCTTTCTGTTTTTATGAATGATGACTGCATCATGGAGGAGCCATCTTTAACAATCTTTTTCAGTGAGAAACACTGGAACTGCTTATATTTGGGGACTGTTTCTTGCAGAGGCCTTACCAACAATAAAAGGATTTGCCTTTACCACCTGTAATGTTAATTCAGTTTCTTCCCCAAGTTCAGGCCATGGTCCTCACCAGGCACGTAGCTCCTTGAACCCCTATTGTAATTAGCCCTTCCTTTAATTTCTGGTTCTGTAAAGGAAACAAATTGGGATAAGAGTGCCCGAAAAACAAAATTGCAGAAGTTTTTGAACAAGGTAATGCTGACACAATAGGTCAGTTGCCTTTTCGACACAAAAGTATTTCTGAAGTTGATGGGCCATCAATTTAACTTGGCCCAGTAAGTGTGTAAGGTCAACAGAACTGAGATAGAGGCTGGGCTAATTACAAACGAAACACAGAAAAACAAAGGTGACAAGGACAGAAAGTGTCACAGTCCACCCCTTCATGCACCTTGAGCAAGGTATTACTGGCAGGACAAATATTTTGCAATAACATGATAGATCTTGGTGCCTCCTTCCTTTCCTCTCCCCAGCTTCATACTGCTTGATGTTATGGCCAAAGTCCCCAGTCTCATACGGTCTGGATTTTTACCCTTTTCTACCCTTTTTGCCTTAGTAAACCGCTACAGAATAAGTCACAAGGAATAAGACAAAGACCAAAACTCTCAGTATATGCAGGACAGGATGTCAAATCACACCTAGGAGTAGGCTTTTATTTTCTTCTGCTTTTAAAGTTCTAATATTATTGAGGGAATGGGAAATAGAAAAAAAATGCAGCAAGACAGCACGCTAAGGATAACTCCAAAGACAGTAAACGCAAGTCTATCAAGCACATGAAAACAACTGCAAGGAAATAGCAGAATTTTTGAAACAAAGTTGTCTGGGGAGCAATTTTTCTGTGCTTACAGTCAGCTTCCAAGTGTGTTCCCTCTCCTGAAGGGAGCATGTGCTTAACACATGTGCTGGCTCAGGATTAGGCAACTGACAGTTGTGGGTATTGCAGAATATGCTGACATTCCCAAGCAGCTCTACTGGAAACGGATTATATATCCTAGTGGTATCAGGCTGAGAGACTTTGGGAATAAGTACATTGGCACATGCAGGTAGCAGGTCACTTAAAACAGCAAGCTTTGGACACTTCTATTGCAAACCCTCCCCAACCCCATCCTTGTAATTCAGCTGCCAATCCCAGAAGGAAAGAAGATCATCCATTGTAATGAAACCCTCCTCTCCAAGCAGTATACCAGCTTTTCTGGCCACCAGCTACACCAGCTCACCATGGGACCCCCGTGATCCCACTGGACCCCCACAAGTGAAGCAGGATGCTGCCTTCCCAGCTCCTGCACAAGAAGGCAGGATGTGGTGCTGACAGTGCTGTGCCTGGCTCCCAGCCTCAATGGTCTCCACTGCACCAACAACTCCTCCTCCAATAACAGCATTTTGAAGATGCCAGAGAAGAGGAAGCTATTTCATGTGAGAAACGTAATGTTGGAAGTCCTGACCGCTTCTGACCATCACAGATCCTGCTGCGCTTTCTGCAAGAACAGTTCGTCTCCTGGCCAAACTCCAGTTTTTTTAACTGCATTTATTGGGTAATTATGCTTTCTTAAGTTGTCCCAGCAGTTTCAATTTGCCACGGTGCTATTCACTTCCTTTCAAGATGCCATGGAGTGTTACAGCGTGCTGACAAGCAGCTGTTACGCTTCAGCCCAGAAGTGACTGCACCGTGGTAGTGGGTGAAAGCCATTCCTGTGCATGCATCGTGTGCTTGCTCATGGTATCGAGACTGGAAAATGCTTTGGGGTTTCTTAGGGATGAGCAGTGCTGCATAAGCATAGGGTGATAGCTAGCTATCAAATAACTCAACTGTGATGTAGCTGGGATGTTGTGGGCAAAAAAGCTATTTTAATTTAATGTAATATTGTAAAAGGCATCTCCCTCTGGCAGGTGAACAGAACTTCATAGCTCAACAAAAATGAAGTGAGAACTGTTATAAATTCTAGCCTGTACACTTAACAGACAGTAACAGCTATAATTTGACTTATTTCAGCAACTGAAACAAATTCAACAACATAGACAAGAGAGGCTGATAGCAAATGCATTATTTGGAAACCTCTGTCCAGGCAGATGCCATTGCTTCATGGTGTATCAGCCCATGTGCCCCTCACCTTCAATTCTTTGTGCACCCAATGAGCCAAAGCTCACACTTTTTTCATTCATTTGACAAGTCAGGCTTTTATCCTGCTTATCCAGCTTCTTACCCATGCCTTAAAAAAAATTGTGAGGCAGCCATTCCTCATTCCCTCTACCAAACCACTGAGGAATCCTGTAATACCAGGATTTTATTCCAGAGAGGGGGTAAAACCCCTGTTACTGTCACAGTGGGTGATTAGCGTAGTAGTGTTTGTGGGTACCCCATGAGTGCCCTCCAACAGCAGATCAGGGTAGTTCAGCTCCAAGGCTGCAATCACTGTGAGATCACTTGGATCCTGATTGATTTCTCTACAGAGAAACCCAGTGCCTGAACCATCTCCAGGTTTGCTATCTCAGCCATTCAGTATAGACCATCTTTTTCCTCCACACCTTTTTGTTGCCAAGTTGTGAAGCAGAGATCAATGGAGATCATACTTCAGTTCTAACAAAAACCTTCTGACGCTTTTTGGAATCCCTGTACAAGAAAACCTGAAAAAAACCTCAAAACCCTAAAAAAAAAGAAAATAAAACCAAACCAAAACAAAATATCCACCAACTGAAAAACCTCAACCCCTAAACTGAATCCAAGAAAAGAAACCATGCTACTGCTTTTGAAAATATGAGTATTCTCTGATGGCCTACACAACAATGGAAGATTCCAGCTAATAAACTAAAAGATGCTATCTGACCAAATGACTTATCTGTGTAGTCAGACATCTAAATTCACTGGTAATATTCATGCCATGCCATGAAACAGATTACACCTTCCGCAGACACAAACGAAATCCTGTGGCATTCAGCTTTGCTATGGAAGCAACTTGGTGTTATATACAATATTCATTAGAAGGATGAGTGCTATTAGAGCTACAAACTGTATTCCAATTAAGTTTCAGCTATTAATAGCATACCGATATACACATTTGCATAAGATTATGTGTTCCTTCTAATAATTTCCTAAGCTACACCTCAACTATGAAATCCATCAGACTCAAAAGGAAGAATTTTTGATTGTTTAAAATTTTGTCAGGCCTATGACCTACAAAGCCAAATTTTGTTTGGTCTATGAAGCACTGTCAATTTTACTTTAAAGAAAACTTCATGTTTACAAATTGCAAACAAACAGCAAAATTAATCACTGAAGTCCAAACATGCACTGAAATGTTTACAGTCTTTCTTTTTCTTCAATGTCTGACTGACTTTATCAAATTTTATCAGTTTTCTCTCAACTACAGAAAGTTTTACCTGCCAGACTAATGGTTTCAGCCTTGCTGAGCAAGTTCAAATAGAGCAAAACCTTGGAGATAAATATATATATATATATTTAATTTTTTTTTGGGGTGGGGGGTAAAATATAGGCCTGAGAAAAAGATGATGATCCCATCTCTGTTGTAACCATGCTTAGGTCTCTCCCATCTGCTAGTTTTGCATTACTGACTTCTTGAACAACTTGGCACACAAAACCAGAGGTGAGCCTAGGGCAGGTTTAAAGGGCAGACCAGCAGTGAAATCTGTCAGATAACCTCTGGACAAGCCTCTGGCACCTTGGAAGCTGTTGGAATTTCAAACAAATCATGAAACACTTCCTTTCCACTCAGAAATTGGGCTAGCAGGCACACTAGGTATGTCACTTCTTCACTCATTTGCAGACTGCTGTAAGATGAAGGTGCCTTCAGACTGACAAAGTCAGATAATTCAGAAGATGAGCATTTTGACACCTCCAAGAGGTCCATTTTTCCTCACAGTTCCAGTAAGCAGCTCTAAGAGCTTGGAATGAGTACAGCTTCCTGTGGCAGCTTGTGACTCCATGCGCCTTCAAGATCCGAACGCTAGCTGAAGCTCCACCAGCAGTTGGGACATCGAACCTTCTCCTGCCCCTGTTAATTCCTGCCATTTGCACTGCTGCCTTTTCCTCCTTTTTCTCATTTTAGGAAACTTTGAGTTTTCAATTTTTCAATGCCTCTTTCTCCTATGGCTTTTTATTTCTAGGTCCCCCAATATTTTTGGAGGGAGTAATGCTTCTTTGGAAGTTAAGCAGTACATCTCTCAGGCCTACACAGGAAGGCAGCAGGAATTGACATCCTCACAATCATTGCCTTCCACCAGTTTCTCTATCAGCATGAATTTTGCAAGTTTGTTGTAAGCTACTCTGGAACATAACAATCAAAAATTCTCTGGCTGGCTTTCTTTCACTGACCTACTTGGTACCTCTAGTGTGAAAAGAGCAATTTTTCACATTATCCAGAGCATGGACACAGATTTTTCAGAGAAATATGGAATCAAGTGTAATTTAATTCATCCTTCTAAATCTTTCTCCTTCATATGTCCATCATTTTAAATTAAAAAATGTGTTAAGGCTTGTATTAAGATTAGGCTTGTATTAAGATTAAAGCAGGACTTAGCAGGGAAACACCTACCAACATATGGAAAATGGGTGTGATATTACCAAACCCCCAAGCTGACAGGTGGTTTCTGTGCAAGTGAAATAAATTTATCCCTTGGTAAGGCAGAAAGAGAGTTGTGTCAGAGATGGAGCACAATCAGTAGCTTATAAAACAGAGGATTATCATATTCCTCACAAACATTTGCCTTAAGGACAGACACATGCCACCAAAGATGTAACTTTAATAAGAAAAGAGTTATGTTTTTTTTTTTCCTCTAATGACAGCTATCTCAAAGAAGTAAAACAATGCTAGATTAAACTGATCTAAAATTAAGTAAGTCTTTACCTTGTCCTTAAGAATGTACTCTATATTTGACAGGGAAATAAAGAAATGACAGTGCATTGCCATCTTGAGGCTTGCTAGCAGAACTGCACATCCAAAACAAAATCTATTTGTTAGCAGCCACAACAGTAATTTAGCCAAATGTGCCAAAACCATTATGAACCACACAGCGTTAGAACCATATGTTTTATCTTTATTTTTATACCAGGGCCTCTGTAGTTCCTGGATATACTTTTAAAGAGGGAAAACACGTTAACAGTACAACTAAAATGAAGAAAAAAAAAAAAAAGCTATTTAGCATCTTAGATCCTGTAAGTGAATCAAGAATATTCATTTTACAAGAAAAATCTGCAGCTAAAGCTTAGTAAGTAATACAGATTTCACAGATCCTTTGAAATTACCACTCAAGTTTAGTTCAGCACCAAAAACTGATTCAGTTTAAGAAACAAGTTACATTAACAGATTACCTCAAATTACACCATGCAATATTATGAAAACATAGGTACACAGTTTTGCACATCGTAACACAGATATGGTTATAACATAGGAGTGTTCATAAAACAAACGGCCTGCTTTCCAGACAAAAGGCATTTTGGTGTGAGTTGAAAGGGGTGAGAATCACCACACTGCATTCACACAGTAGCTATGTAAATTGTCCTTGCAAGAACCCACCTTTAAACAAATCTCCATATCACAAACCTGTGCAATTTTTTTAATTAATATCTACTTCAGAAAAGCTTACTTGGAAAACACGTGTCTGTTGATTTCTTACCCAGAGGCATGGAATAGCCTCTGTTGAATTTACAGTCACATGGGAAGCATCAAGTTAAAACTGTGAAGCGTGTATATATATCTGATTGGTATATATGCTTTTAATACAGGCCAGAGACACCAGATTTTGTTTGTCTGTGAAGCTATTTACATCTATGAGGATACTTACAAAGGGCTACTGGTTTACTAGAACTGCTAAATCTGTTTTCTTTCTCTTTTCTACACACACTGGCCTGTACTCAAACCACACAGTCATTTGTAGGCTGCTGTTTTAACACCCATGGTGAAGTATATTTTGCCTGAGCTATCCAAAGGTCTTTAAGCAACCAAGAAAAAGCTCAGTGCAAGTTACCTGCTTGGTTTGTGGGCTGCCAGCCTGAAGATTTGGCAGCACCTGGGGGTCCTGTTGGCTTGAGGGCTGCAGCAGATGCAGCGCTGGTGGGAGCAGGTCTCACCTCAGCGTTTTCTTGGCGGGCGGGCATGTTCCTCACCGAGGTGGCTGTAAAAGCAGTGGGCTGGCTAGCCTCCAGGTAATCACTGTTCAGAGACAAGGGAGGAAAAAAATGAAATGTACTTCTTGCTAAAACAAGAGAATTTGTGAAAAGGTGATGTGGAGAGACATCACTGCACTCTGGTGCAGCAGAGCTGCACCCACTACTCTACCATCACCAAGGCAGGGGGGGATCACCCCTTTTAGAATGCTGTTGACCTTATATTTTCAAGCCTTTTTTAAGAACTGGACACTTGAGTAATTTCTGCCAAAAGTCAATAAAGACAACTAAATCCCTTAATAATTTCCATTTAAAAATAATTAAATGTTGCCATGATACAGGTTAAACCCTTACTGTAAATTTGGTACATTCCCAGAATATTTTGATACTTTTTCTTTTGGAGACTAAGCAAATACTCATACAGTCAGATTATAAGTGTAGATCTTAATAAAAATCAACAGTCTGAAAGTGACTTAATTATATGCAATTTTCTTCCATGGGCCACTGCTCCTCCAAATAATTAAATATTTTAAGAGCTGTAAGTTCTTTATTCATTAAACAACATGTACAATATTTTATATTGCCTTTTTAGAGCAGTTTACAGCTGCTTTTATATTTTAAGGGTTAGAAGAACTCTTTTAGCTATTTAAAAACACACATGATGAAAACTGCACTTAATCACAGTTCACATAGAGTGTAAGTAGCCGCTAATTACATTGCGAGTGAGAAAATTTTTCAATTCTCATTTCCAGAGGCTGCTCAAGAATTAGAAAGTTATAATAACATTTTTTTATGCGGTGTAACACTATTTGTATAATGGATATTTGCTGTTGGGTAGCTTTAAAAATCTTCAAAGGAGAGGAGCAATTGCTAATGAAGTTCACTGTCATTTGCAAACTAAGTGGATCACAAAAACCAGGAAATGAACTCGACAACTGTGTGAAACACACCCAAAACAATTCCAAATATATATTTTGTGCAATCTGGAAACCCATCAGTTAACATATTAGAAGTGCTCTTGTGCTCTTTCCTCTATTGAAGAAAAACAAATTTACAGCACACGTGCATTGTGCATATTTCACTGGGGTCACTCAGAGAATTATAGATTGTGCCAAGTTCATAAAGTAAAAATCCTTGGGCTATTTTCACTTTACGAGTATTGCACACGCAAAATATTGCCTTACCCATACTGAATGCAAGAACTTGAACACACTGCAAGGCCAAAATGAAGTTCATAACCTTGATTTTTGTGTGTGTGTGTGTCTAGATTTACAGGGTTAATAACTGATGCATTTTGAATCTTTTTCTGGGTAAGGCATAAGAAAAGATTCACAGCTTAGAGAATATATCTGAATGCTCAGTTTAATAAGTAACAGCTATTGTATTTGTAGGCTCTCGATAACAGCAGTAGCTGTGCAGAACTGACACTCTGATGGATTTGCTATATGCAGAGTGCACAAGCCCAGTGAAGCACAAAGTGAGACCTGGCATTCTGCTAATGTTCAAATGTTAATAGGCATTTAAAGGTGTCCATATAGTGCCAATGGAAGCATTTAAGGTACATATTAGACTTAAAGGCTAAAGGATACAAGTCTTTTTAATGAGAGATTTTGAGGCAGTGGAGATAATATTGCATAAAAGCACTGTTGTAGACTGAAAAAAAAATGGATGGAAGACATCCTCTGATATTATATAGCAGGCTTGGTAGTTGAAGAGGAAGTAGATTAGGACTGGTTTCCACTATGAAAAAAAGCGTGTGTCTGTAACTTCAGTGTCACAGAAATCTCCTTCTATACCGTTGAGTAAATTTGCCACATAACCCATCAAACCCACTCCACTCCAGAGCCCTATTTCAACTTTGAGAATTCCTGAAAACACTGTTGGTCCAAAAAAAAGTAAAGTTTCCTCCTTCTCCATCCAAAAAACTCAACACCACTTCTCAAATCACTTTTCAAGTCAACTTTTTACTGCCTTTGTCTGGAACACATATATCATAAATCATCTTTCATAAGAAAAATCCTGCTGAGTCAGCAGCTGCCCTTATGCAGAAGAGGCCACTTAACTAGCAAAAATGGATGCAAGACAAGCAAAAGGGGTATCGTTCAGGCAGAAGAAGGATAGAAAAATGTAGAAATGGCCGAGGTGTGCTGCTGGCAAACTGCAGTCTTATAGTACAGACACGTGAGGAAGTACACTAATACTAGCCACAAGGCTAATTGTAATGTGAATTTTTACTTCCACCATTGCCATTTTTGTGGTTTAATGCTTAGGCTTGTGCATGACATGGCATACTGGTTCCTGAAGCACCAGACCATTGGAGATACTTAGACTTTCATTTAGAAAATGAAAAGACTGGAAGGTGAATCCTAATGACTCCAAACGAAAAGGCAACAATAAACCCAGCTATAAAACCACCTTTGATTTTTGACCACTTCTGGTGCTTTATGTGCCAGGAACCCATCCTAGAGTGAAGCTTCACAAGGTAAAAGCTTGATGCAGTTGCTCCTGACAGAGGGGATCATGTTGGGAAAACCTGACAGGTCTCAGACACCCCTTGTACTTTGTGCCTGGTTCTTTCACGTAAGAGTTGAATAAACTCAAGCCAGCCCTACAGCCTGTTAATTCCACACGTGGGTTACTACTGCAGCTTGGCAAGCCTCTCCAGTGAGATAATCACTTACAGTGGCCTGCAGGAAAAAGTCACACTGTTACAGCCTCTAATCACACAGTTGCCTAGGAGCACGTGTGAGAGAAAGACAGACCCATCTTTATCTCTCTTTCAAAGAAATGCTACACCCTGAAGATGTTCTACCTTTTAAGTACTAAGCTTCTTCAAATTCATGCTTCAAAATTAATTCCTCAACATTTTATTTTGTGTTCTTCTACACTAAGAAACACCCAAACTCCAATTATTTTTGTCCTTCTTCATAAATATAGTTATGTATCTTTCTGGAAGTGCACTTAGCTTCTACAAAGTGGTTGTACAATACCCACAATTAGCCCTACTAGTATTTTGTAACTCACTACGATATTGTACAATGATGACCCAAGTTTCATTACCTAGAAAGTACATGGTTTGAAGATACAAAAATATATACATAGGTTATGGAAGAGAGCTCCCGTCCACTTTGAGTGTTGTCACTGGAAAACTGAAGCAATGATAAACCTTACATATTTAACGAGTTCTGCCTGAGTAGCTTTTTCAGACTTCCCAGATGACACTCACAGGTCAGGTTCAGGACAAGCACATTGTGATGTCAAAACACTTGTACTGTTATTAATGACAAGTCTACCTTCTAACTCCACCTTTAACCTTTTAACTCTGGTTCATATCTCTTAAATGACTCCTCCTCCACCTGTTGAATACTTACAGCAAAAATGAAAGTTTTCCATGGTGAAAACTAATGCAACCAAGAGTCACATTCATTTTGATAAAGATGATGTTGTTTGCAAGATGTGAATGCTCTTCTGCCAAGCTTTGGGCAAGGGGTTTCAATGCTGCAAGATTGAAGGAATGGTGGAAAGTGAGCCTGACTGACTCGGAGTCTTGTGGCCTGAAAACCCATGGTGTGTTTAACTAATAACTTACGGGAAGATTAATCAAAATAACCCTGAAAGTGGGCTGCAAGGGAAACGGAGGGCAAAAACAGCTGAAGGAAAAAGTCCAGCAAAGAAGCGAGCTGATGACACCTCTCTGTCTTTGGTGTATGCTAGTGCATACACAACCACACTCTCCTGAATTCCCATGGAGAACAACTCCTGCGGCACAGTGCAGCCCTATGCCTAAGGGTATGTATGGGAAAGAATGAACCTTCTAGGGGCCAGTCTGAGACATGCAGGGATCAAGTGCTGGTGCAACCTTTATCCAGAGCTCACAATAGGCTCTGCAGATTTAGCCCCTTTGGATTAACAAAAGCACTATGAAAACAGACAAAACAGACTAAAAAGCAATTAATAATTCCTCTGCTATTCCTCCTCACCTTCCTCCCCAAACATCAAACACTGTATTAGACCCTGTTGTCTGGTGGGAAGACAGGGAGAAAAAATCATTTACCAGGAGTCTGTCCCGTCACTGAACATAGTACTGAGAACTGCTTGGGTGCTACAGAGGGGCAATGGTCAAGGAATCTGTAGGGGAGGAACTGATTCAAGGTCATATGTTAACTAAGCACCACTTATTCGAGGACCATTCTGGAATATTTGCATCCAATACCACACTCCTTTCCTTCCCTTCCCAAAATCGGGTGCATGAAGACAAGGTTGAACACATTTAAAAGGCATTTTAAGAAAGCAGCACTGGAAAATCCTTCTGAATGTCTTTAGAGGTTCTGAGGCTCCTCTCTCTCTCCCCAAAATACAAGAGAAGAAAAACACACAGTCTGGAGCTACAGATGCCTAAACCTTGCTCCATCCTTCCATGGAAACATCTATATAATGCTGCCTAGAATTTCTTCACACACACTTCAGAGAAGATAACTATGTGTCATGTCGTTATTATCCAAAGGAGAAGCTATGATCCTCATGAAAATGAAATACAACTTCTTGTTGTGTAACTTCTAACACCACTAAAACAGTATCAAGGGCCAAGTCTCTCACACTTTCCCAAGCAGGTTCAAGAGGTCTGGGTGAACTTTTTCCTCATGCAAGCCCAAGTTACCAGGTTATCCATCTGTAAACATTATCATTTAAGCCCCAACTCAGTCTGGTACATCAGTATTTTCCTAATAGTTTTATGGATGATAAATGACATTTTAACTCCTATGTGTTGTCCAGAATGACTGCAGGAGTCAGAAACAATTCCCCTGTGGTCTGAGGAAGCTTGCTGACAGGAGAGGTCACGTAGTATCTAAGAGACAGTTGGTAAATGCTTTCTTCAGATGGCCAGGAATTCTGTGAGGTTATTTTCCCTTAAGAACACTAAATCTTTGAAGACAAAAACAAGCCAAAAAAAAAAAAA
>VXBJ01001017.1:962790-979142 GCA_013400055.1 Nycticryphes semicollaris
ATGTGAGCAAATCACTCTTGGTTTCTGGCACAATCAAGTGGAATATGATAGTTCTGCTTCATGGCTTCTAAAACCAATAGTTCAACAAAAAAGTAAGACTTCCCCTTGTGGGACAGGATTCATCTGGTCCCAGCAAAACCCCCAGTACACATTGCAGAATGCAGAAATCTGAATAAATGCCTTCTAAAATATACACAGAGAGCTAGATATCATGCTGAAGGGGAAAAAAAAAGAAAATTTTAAGAAAAAATTTTGGGGATCTGATCAATGCCTATAAATACTTAAAACAGTGGGTTACAAGAGGACAAGGCCAGTCTTCATTGAGTGGTGCCCAGTGACAGGACAAGAGGAAATGGGCATAAACTGCAATGTAAGAAGTTCTATCTAAACATGACGAGGAACTTCTTTACTTTGAGGGTGACAGAGCACTGGAGCAGGCTGCCCAGAAAAGTGGTGGAGTCTCCGTCTCTGGAGACATTCAAAACCCAGCTGGACATGTTCCTGTGCAACCTCCTCTAGCTGGACCTGCTTTGGCAGGGGGGTGGACTAGATGATCTCCAGAGGTCCCTTCCAACCCCATATCATTCTGTGATTCTGTGAAACATCTCCATTAAAGAAACTTGCAACTTCATATTAAGGGACAGTTTGTCTGCCCTAAGGCCAAATAAACCATTACACAGATGGTTCAAAGCTTTACAGCAAGATAAAACTTGAATCTCAGGTCTCAAATTCTTGTTTTTAGCTATGTTGTTTAAGTCGTACACATTACATGATATATTTTGTCCAATATAAAAATACGTGTTAGCTGAAGACATATTTAGAAGAACAGAAAAAGCCAGGTATGAGAATGATGCAGAGCCCCACAGGTGGGTGAAATACATATGCCTTTTTGTGAGGGCTTTCTGGTGTAATAAAGAAACAAAGACAAGAAACACCGAGTGCTGACTTTGTTCGCATCCATACTGCAAACCCATGGTCTCAGTCACTGTGGTTACATTTTGTGTTACCCTAGTAGCATTCCAATAACTTGCAAGAAAGAAGAAAATGCAAAATAAAATAATAAAAAGAAAGGGCAGAGAAAGTCAAGTTACAATGACGGCATATGTAATCCTTCCATAAGCAGTGCTCTACACAGAAACAATTCAAAGCATCTTTCAGAATAAGTATTCTTTCACAGTCAACACAAATGTTTATCTCACAAGGCCAGACTATCCTCTTTTCAAGTAATTGTATGTGGCATAGTGTCAGGTAGATAAAGCAAAAGCCAAGTCAATGCCCATTCTTGCTACTGTCTCCCAAAATTTCACAGCATTTTTGCCATGTGATTGAAATTTAGGGCAGAGCTCCAATTCTTGGAAATGCAAGATATTAAACACATCATTTCCTTTGCTGCGTATATGTAGTTCATAAAAAACACAAATCCCATAAACTTAAGGCTGTCTCTGTTGCTATCAGGATGAATACTTCACTTAGTGAAAGACTGCAAAGAAAAAAAAAAAAACAACACAAAAAAAAAAAAAAAAAACCAAAAAAGAGTCGATTTCTGATGAGTCTGGCAGGGGAAGAAAACATGTGGATGTTTAGTACCACTTCAGGCCAGTTAATAACAGATACTAAGTCAGAAAAAGGTCAAGTTCTCTGGAAGCTACCCAGCACAGAGCAGTTTAAGACAGCCAGCTTTCGGGAACAGAGACGGTGAAGTGAAAGGGATAAAAGGGAAGTATTTCTGGAGCAACAACCCTACTGCACAACAAAATAGAAACCTTGCTTTTGGTATAGCTACAAACTTCTAGAGGTTTTTCCTTGGAGATAATGGAAACAAGCGTAAGCTACCCTAGAGTAAAACAGATTTATTACCCTTTCATGAAAGTTATATAAGATAGAACTGGAAAACACAACCCCCAAAGTTGTTTAAGCTTATTTACTTGGCTTTCTTGGTTAAACCAGTTGTTTTTTGAACACATGATTCTACTACACAATGTCATACACTCACCTCTTTAGTTATGGGACAAGATTTCAGTTTTACTTCCTTATCAGCTATTGTGTTGGGGAATGAATTGAGCTGCCACTTAAAAGAATTATTCAGCATTATATTTGTACACATATTACAGTATGTCATTAGATAGGCAGTAATGCAAAGACATTTTAATACCTAGTTTCTCACATTCATTGGGTACATTCCTCTCAAATCAATTATATTTTTCTTTTTTTTCTGGCATAATTGCTTGGTTTTTCTTGATCTTTGTTGAACTTAACTGAGAATATGTACTTACTGACAGGAAACTGTAAGCGTAACTTGTTGTCCTCTATCTCTTTTCCCTACCTTCTTTGATCCATATAACAGAGCTATGTTCTTTTTTTCACTAGGATGAAGCAGCACAAAGCTTCCTTCCTACAGGTCTACCAACTGGCAACCCCCTCCTTGCCAGTGCTCAGAATGATAGAAAGGCAAACAAAAATCATTACCCTGGTATGTTGAAAGTAACTTCAGATGAACATCAGCTCTTTTGGGAAAAATGCTGCAAAAAAGCTATTTATACGTAATGTTCCCAGACTAATGGTACCACTATGTCACATTTCACAAATTTTAGGTTATATCCAATTTTTAGTGTCCCTAACAGACTGAAAATCATATGCTTCCTGTATGGTCTTATGTACACACCTGTACACAGCAACCTAAACCAGGATAACCTGGCTTTTGCAAAGGTTTAAGAAAAAAATCAATTATTTACAAGTTTAGAGAAACATTTTAAAAACCCCAATAATCTGTGGATGTTTATTTCAAGATGTTCATCCTGGATATTGATATATCTAGTACCAATAAGGTCTTTTGGGCAGGCTTATATGGTCTCTGTATTCCCAGCATACCTCCTGGCTCCCTGGCACATCTCTTCTCAGCTCCACCAGCTGGAAGAGCAAAAGGGAGAAAAAATTCCATGGCAGGATGAAAGAAGTTCTCTACTGCTTGATGTCTTTCCTGATCGACTGTCCCATGTACTCACAAGGGGCAGGAGCTGGACAGATCCAGTACAGGAACTCGACTTTATGGCAGAAATAAGTGTTTGCAGCTCAAAAAAACAAACAAACAAAAAAAAACCCAAAAAACCCAACCCAATCCCTTCTAAATGAGGAGAGTTTCTCCCAGTATGGTGAGCAAACAATGGATAAACATGGAGCAACTGACTCCAAGTCATGAAGGGGTTTGGTTCCATTCATGAACAATCTACCAATTTGCAGCTAGTGCCATAAACAGCACACATTAGTGAGTGTAGGAAAAAAGAAAGGGGAAGTCACCACCATTATTGGTTCTACTAAAGTATCAACAAACTAACACCACAGCTAAAGAACAGTCTTGTTGTCCACATCCTGGACTTCACCCAGAGTGCACAGGTATCAGAACTCCTGGAGAGGTTTTCCCTTTG
The DNA here is from genome assembly GCA_013400055.1 of Nycticryphes semicollaris. Taxonomy (NCBI): domain Eukaryota; kingdom Metazoa; phylum Chordata; class Aves; order Charadriiformes; family Rostratulidae; genus Nycticryphes; species Nycticryphes semicollaris. Next base: position 966,213 of record VXBJ01001017.1, read on the forward strand.
AATGCACACATAAAATGGTTTCCTCATAAGTATCATTCAGTGGCAAAAGGAAAAATAGTATTTAATGCTGCATTATATTACTATAATTCCATCATTATTATTTTTTTTTCCTTTTTAAAGCAGATAGATCACAACATTGGAAGATTTGATACAACTTACTTGTTGGTGTCTAATAACTACCATTTCCTCTCCCCAAAGTTAGAGCTACTTTATTCTTTTCTAGTGATTGAGGTCACCTGAGAAGACATGAAACAGGAAGAAAAGATCTAATACTTCTTATTCAAAAGAAATTTTTTTGAATCAAGCTCTACTGAAAATTGGGCCTTATCTCTAGACGGGTTTTGCTTTTGTGAAAATTCAAATAAGTACACAAAAGCCCACAAATCATTTCTTCCTTAAGACAACTTAATACATACTGTCTTGTAAAATAACCAAATAGACTTCTGCCTTTGAGGCTGGAGTCCATTACGTAAAAGCAACTTTCTACAGAGTTAACATAGCTGTGGTCAGGAAACGAGAACAAACAGTCCTGTACACTGAACAGAATCAGCGCTGGAACAAAGGGCTTAGACAGCAAATAAGTTTTAAAACAGTTATTTGCTGCACCACATGCCAGTTATTTGATTTTATACATTAAAAGTGAGCTTTGAAAAATAGCAGCTCTTTGTTCCCAGAGCACCCTCACAGCCTAACATGACGCTTACTCGCTCACGGAACTGTTGCAAATAATTCACTTGGCTAGAGGTTTCAAGCCAGAATACCTTGTTTATTCTCCAGCTGGCCACTTAGATTGACAGTGCCCACCTTGGAGGTTCACAACGCAAGATGATCAGCATCATGCAACTCAGAGGGGCCCCTGATGCCAGTGAGGAAACCTTTGCTTAGTACAGTGAACTTGCACAAACACCATTGGCAGGACCAGGGTGCACATTAGTTCTGCAAAGAGGTGAAAACCAGTAGGATTTGGGGTTGGTGACCTCATGCCAAAGACCACAACAGGCAGACTGCTTCAAGCATGCAGACAGCAGAAATGGGCTTTCAAGGAGAAGCCAGTTTCTTGCAAGCCCTCAGTGCCAACCAGGTGCTGCACTTGGACAATACCTCTTGATCTTCTGCAGCTCCAGAGAACTTGTGGACTTCCTGGAGGGGACGATGGCCTGCAGAGGAGTCTTAGTGACAGGAGTGATGAGCAGAGCATCCAAGAGAGAGCGGTAGACACTAGGTTCGGAGAGTCTAACAAGCCAAAGCCAAAGACCATGTAAACAAACATGGCGACCAAACAAAATTCAAGTTGGCTGGGACCACTGAAAACCCAAAATCCCTTATGAAAAGCTTGTAAGCTCTGTAGCAGTATGGAGAAACTGAACACTGGATAAATGATGTAGAAATTAAGTCTAAATAAGCAGTCCCTGAAGTGGATGTCATACACCACAGGAGATGCACAAGACAACCCACTGGGGTGTGAGAAGTTAATTTTATTTTTAGCAATAATAAAATAGAAAATATTTTTGTAACTAGTGTTTATTTAATCTTTTTTTTCTCATCCTTTTTTAATTTCTGTTTTTCTATATGTTTTATAATGTACATAATATACTAGAATGTCAGAACAGTTATATAATTTAGAAATACATAAATATATTGGAGATGCATACTCAAAATTTTTTTACTGATATAAGTGTATGATTTAAAGACACTTGTCTAAATAAGACTTTATAAAAAAGCAATTCAATAAAGATCTAGATGCAACTCAGAGTTATTGTGTTCAAGCACCTCAAAAGTTACTCAAAGATGCAGATTATTCTTTGTCACCCTTGTAACATAATTATTTTTTACAGTTAGTTTACTGACTTAACCATAAAATGGATATCACAAGGATCAGAAAGGAAGAATTACTCACCAAAGTAGAGAGTAGCAGTCTGGAGCTAAGCTAAAAATAGGGCATGGGAGCCTTGGACATATTCTAACGACTTGCCCACCATGCTCTTGTGAAAGAGCTTATTTTGCCATCCTGCCAGGAACTAATTATTCTTGTGTGAGCTTGAACTTTCTTAAACCAAACCATAAAATGTTTCATTTAAAGCTAATGTCTACCTGGCCCGGACAGCAATGGCAGCAGACACAGCAGCAGCAGCCATGCTCTTAATTTTTGATCTCTGCTTGAAAGGTGAAAGAACGGGAAGAGGAACAGGTCCTAACTTCGGCATACTTCCCAAAGGACTTTCCAGCAGAACTTTCCTAGCACAGAAGCTTTGAGACAACAGAGAAGACAGAGAAAGCAGGAAAGATTGACAATAGTTCAGTACAATACTGAACTACATTAAAAATTGGAAATGTATGTGACTGTAGGTTCCCAGTTCATGAAGACGTCAAGAAATGTATTAGCCACTTGAATACTAATGTAGATAACAGCAACCAGATATTTCACCCACAAATAAAACCTTCCCCTCATCAAGACTGCATACAGCGTCTATCAGCCTTCACATTTCCCATCCCAGACTCTGCCTTACGCACCTGGGTCATTCCCACTGAACTTCAGGACACCCATGTGGATACATCTAATTCTGCATGGTGCTAACAGAAAGAGCCCTGAAGATCCTTTAGCTTCTACTTCTCTTCATAATAAACAATAAACATGGAAAGGTTTGGCATATTTAGTGATATAACTACAGTAGGTCTACTTTTAGCCATGTTTGCCAAATCTGATGTGCTCCTAACCCCCTTTTCATTTTCCTTACTTATTAACTGGGTTGGGAGGAAAGTGAACAAGCAAAAACATACTGGCTCCGAAATTGTTTCTACAGTGGTGAATCCATAACCCAGGTTCTATTTTAAAATTTCAAGATTACCCATAGTATTGTTGTGCTTTTTTTTTTAAATCATGTCAGAAGTGAACAGAACACTCCAAACACACTATACTTTACACCACTTCTTGGATTTAAATGCAAAAAACGTTGCCTGAAAACCTTGCTTACACCTAACAGTCTGCTGCAGATATACCTTAAAAGATTTACCTTGTATGAGTTACAGATGATTTAGTCTGACAGCTTGAGATTTTACTGAAAGATTTTGTTTCACAAGTAGGCAGAGATGCGTCATGCCTGCCCAAAAGCAGCAAGAGAAGAAAAATCATTAATAAAACACTTATTACACTTCTGGCAATGGTAACTAAAGCTCAGGAGGAGTTCATCTAAGGATTTTTAAAAGCCCTCATTACCTGAAGAAGAACCTCAACAGGCATGGTTTAATATCCTTGTTTATTAATTATTGAGGGAAATACTCTCCCTATTGGTAAACAGTATACTCCAGATGTTCCATCACTACAAAGGTTAATGTTTGTATTCTCCTTCAAAAGCTTCATGTTTCCAGACAATTAAATAATACACAGTTTACAGCAAGGGTGACTAACTTTGAAAGCCAGGTGAATAATATGTGTAATATCAAAGAATCACACATTAATTTTGTGATTCTTTGACCATACTTACACTCTGCTGTGCCTTCCCCCAAAACCCTTCTTCCACACTTTGACACTGTATATTAACCCCACATAACCTGCTTTTCACAACAAAGTCACCTTCCAACAAAATCTCCTCCCCATGACTGATTTCTCCTCCTCCAAGGGCCGCTTTAATATTTTAATTATTTTTCTATCTTTTGTCTAAAAGCTGCTTCAATTTCTAATTGCTATGAAAATTTCCAGAGCAGTGTGAGGCTCAGGAGACTCCTGTGAGCAGCTCCACCTTGGTAGCACCATAAACTCCACACCCCACACCCCCCCCAAAAAAAAAAATAAAACAAACAAAAAATCTGATTAAGCAGTATGCAAAATCTAGTTTTTGATCATGCCTTTTCAAGACAGCTGGCTTAGGTGTACCTGGCAGGACTGGGAGGCAGCCCAAGGGCTGTTTCCACCAGCGGAACTGCAGAAGGTGGCCACTCGGTTGCAGTGGTGGGCAGAGGGAACTCTGGAGTCTGCGTGGCCACAGCACACATCACGGGAAGAAGAGGTGCTTTATCAGCTGTCAAAAAGCTTGCTGCATCTGGAGCAGGCAGCTCCGTAGTTATTTTCCTAGTTGATGTTAATTTCACAATTTCACAAGTCAACATCCAGAGAAGAAATTTCTCATTTTATTAAAAACACCAAACAGTAACAGACAACTCTTTCTAGCTGATGTTTTTGCATTTTCACAAGAACAAGTTAATAGCATGTGAGGGCTTTTTTGAACTCCCTAGAAATATAAATACTCATCCCCTAGAAATCAGACCATGCTGAAACTGGTTCTTTGGGGCATTTTTACAGCTGAAGCTTGAGAGCTTAGAATCAGGCTTTTTTAATCACAAACCTAAATTGTTTGGGTGGTTTAACGTAGTTACTAAAAAAATAGACAACAAACTTGAATGAGAGCACAGCCAGTATATTAGAAACTCTACCTAATATAAGTAGATACCACTTTAGACACTGTGGCTACTTGGCTTCTGTTATTTAAAACCTGGACAATTGCAGGGGGATGAGGTGCACGCTTAGGCTTCCAAAGGGTTCTCAAACAAAAGTTCTCTGAAGTAAAAGAAAGCAGAAGGACAAGTAGCATTCACCACAGGAAAGCAATAGTTTTCCACCCCATGTCTTACTTCCTCTTGCTTGTCACCAAACCAAGACAATCATAAAAGATCTGTCAGTTTTAGTTTGGTGAGTCTGAGGCCTCCTCTTCTCTCCAGGCTGATGCTCATTTGTCAGTTAAATGAGCAATTCCCCTCTTTTCAAATTCCCTTTCGCATGATGACTACAACCAAGGGACACTGTTTAGGAAAACTGATGTAGAAATGTCAGCCCTGCTAAAAAGAAGATGTGGCTGAGTTGAGGAGAGTACAGCAGCAGTTATGACAATTCATAACAAAACAGGGGTATGCAGAGACCATACCCTTTCCTGGAGCTGCACTCAGCTCCTCCAAATCTTCATACAACATCTTTGTGAATATGTTTTATAAGACATAAAAAAGGCCTTGAAGAAGGCAAGGAGAAGAGGAATAAATCACACTGGGAATATGCTCCAAAGGGAGAGCAAGCTGACTCCAAATCTTATTAATACATCCATACTCATTGTATTTCAATTTTTCACTAGTTTTGGCAGTAACTAGAAAGGGAGTAAGAAATTACTCTCAGAGATTACAATTTCTACAGAGAATATTCTTGGCTGTCCACTAATCAGAAAGTACACGACAAAAATCAGGATCGATATCTGCTATTTAATACAAAGCCTTTGAATTTATGACCATCAGCAATAATTCCATTAAAAGATAAAAGTAGGTCTGTGTGACTGTAAAAAGCATGTATATAAAAGAGCAATTTGAAGACTTACTGGCACTGGATGTGCTTTATATTAGCTATATATTTCTCAAGAAGTTCCAGATTCTGCAGCTTACATGGTTTAAAGTTGCCAGGATGACTTTTTAAGATTCCTTTTTTCAACTTTCTGGAAAGGCTGTAATTACTTTTAAATACTTTACTTTTAAAGTTACAGGAGGACATTGCATATATGAAATTGAGTAATAATACACTGCAAATCACAATAGTTGGTTACATTGCCATATGACTGGTTTAGGCTTTCAATAACAAACTAAAACTACAATAAAAAAGCATTATGGTTTATATTATGAAGTCTGCCTTATAAGCAGCAAACTAACTCTAATCCAGTAATCAAATCCAGATCCTTCATACATTTCACAGCAAGTTCTTTCTCCTTCTTGGTGGCTCAGTAGCGGGTGGTACAAATCACAGAGCTTTAGCCAAGAAAACACAGAGCCAGTTAGGAAAACAAAGACCACTGTCAGTCCTCAACAACAAACATGAGGCTTTTGTGGCAAAAGCAAATCTATTGACCTTTGGAAAGCCCAGTTCTACTCTACTAAAAATCTGACATGGCATGTACCAATTGCTCCATACAGATTTCTGACAGCTGCCATTTCATAAAAAAGGGGTTTTGGAGATAAGCTTTGAGTGTATTCCCCACCCAAGAGAGTGTTATAAAACCAGTGATATTGTCTCAGTAACAAAACATAAAATCCAAATATAGTTGCTACAAAGATGACCTCTCATTTCAGGAGAGAATCAAGACCACATAACTTTGTCAAATAATTCGTGTTCTCCTTCCTACTTAATGTTAATCCTTTCCTTCTACAGCTCTGCAGAAGCTGCTCAGATTTCTGCCCTTCTTAGGTAGAAAATGCTTCATCAACTTTTTTGACTATTTGTACAAATACTTCACCTCTCAACCTGAACCCCCACAAATGTAGCTGTCCTTTCTGATTTCCCATGGCTCATTCTAAAGCTGCTCTCTTGCTAGGTTAATTTTGCCAAATAATAAACCTAGAGCCATAGGTCTTGAGTGAGAGTAGACTGAAATTTCCTTTCCCTGGACACAGATCCAGAGCTAGGATTTAGAAGAAACTACTCAGTACTCCAAACCCAGTAGTTGTAACTATCCATATCTGTAAGGCATCTGCAGATCAGTAGGTGTAATCATACTAGAGTTTCATTGGTAAACATGAAAGTTAATTATTGAACCAGTACTTTTCGCCCTGCCTTGCTCCTTCTAGGTCTTCTGCTTAATAAAAACAAACAAGCAATCCTCCCCNCTTCGGTGACTCATAAACGCTTACCCCATCAGCTTCCTAGGATTTAAGAGATCGTGCTGCTGCAACTATCACAATCAAGTCATTCCTGTGGTTGCTCAAGCCAAAGGTTACCCTGAAGGTACTGGACTGCTGCCCGAGCAAATCTCTGTCATCACCCACCATGACTTCCTGACTAATGTCATGTTAGCTCACAAAGGTACCCTCTTCTCCAGACATCAAAAAAGCTTTAGAAAGATGCTCCAAGAAAATAGAGTTGACATACTCTGCTCTGAGGTTTCACCTCATCTCCCTCAGCTGGCTGAGAATATTTGGTTTAAAGGGGAAACTGTAAATCCCAAATCTTAGTATTAGATTTCCAGGTGCAGAAAGCCCACACAAGTAAAGGCAATAGCATATTTCTGTATGCTTTTCACAAGGATGAGCCTCTATGTAGGGGCCTGTCAGAATGAGGCCTGTTCATTCAATGCTCATTTTTAAAGGAGCAACTTTGGTTTGTGTTGTAACTTTATGCTTGTGCACTTGTAATGAACACTAGCTACCTGGAACACTCCTGCACCATGAATCACAAGCCATAAGAAAATGTTATTCAATAATAGCATCATAACCCTCCAAATTACTCTCACTGTCTAGTACCCATAAATGACCTCCAAAACATCATCAGTCTGCCAAGATAAGTGCTCATGATGTTTCCTGAGACCAATGACAGGAAATTTGCCAGATAATCACCTAGTTTTCTTTGAATGCATCAGAGTACAGTGTTATGTACTAAACAATCCACTATTTTTTATGTTTTTAAAGGCACTTTTCTGTGTGTTGAAGAAACCTGAATTCACTTGAGTTATTGAGACCACTGAAAATTCACTCTATCCAGGTGACAGGGTGGACACCTACTGACAACATACTGATATACACTAAATATTGTGGATTTTTTTAACTGGTATCTGCAAGACTCTTCATGAATCTGCTCAGCTTTATTTAATGTCTATTCTCCTTCCCTCCTATTGTTTCCAGGAAAATCCCTAGTCACAGCAGATTAATAAATTTCATTTAAGTCAATGTCCCTCAAGACAGACAAATCTAGACTAGAACAACATATAGATAGATCATTAATTGAATCAAACCCCCCTCTGAAGGATTTACCTCCCAGGAGCTGCTGTGGCAATGTGTTCAGAAAGGCTGGGAGAGGGGACACTGCCAAGGGAGGACTCTGCTATCGGCAAAAGAGCGGCTGCAGGTTCTGGTCTAGCACCATTTTCACTACATTCACAGTAATAAAACCAAATGGAGACACACAGAGAAAGATTTTTAATCCACATTAAAATAGTATGCTGAACAGGAGTCACTGTGCAGGATAGTTAGTGAATAGGAGAAAAAAAAAAAAAAAACCACAAAAAACCAACAACCAAAACCCAAAACTGAATCATGGAGTTTAGAGCAAAATACAAATAGCGGGATAAAATGAGTCACAATAAACTTAGGAAACGTCACACTTTTAGCAGAGGTTGGAAAGTGTCCTGCTGATTATAAACTCAGAAAGTCAAGTAGTATTTTACATTTACAAAGATGGAACATATATATATTTAGTGTTACATTATGTGATGGAAAACTTTTAGAACTAAAATACTGGAAAAGAAACAGATACAAGTGCTATACAAGTGCTAGTAGTATTCACTCCCAAAGTATTTTACACTTCTTGCTGCAACTTTTTTAGGGTGTTAGTTTTGTGAAGGTTAGACTATGTATTTATCAATATTTTTTCATATCCATTACTTTTTTCAGTCGTGATAGAAAAAATAAATAAATCTAGAAAATATTGTCCTAAAGGCCTCTACTTGAAGAAAAGCACTTGTCAGACATTTCACTAATACACACCCAAAAAACCAGCAAACTATAAAGTAGAGAGCAATCACAACCACAAGTTTTGACCAGACTAGGTTAGCCACAGGAGTAGGCATTACTGCCTTTCATATATATATACATATATATGCATCTATCTATCTATCTATATGAGCATGCAGAATTTAGTATCTTAAAGTGGGGAGCCTTAAGTGCTGAAAATTATTGAGCAGACTTAGGAATGACTAGGGAGCAGACCTCATAGATGGTAAAGGTGTGGATGGAAGTTCTGGTACAGGTGGCATCTCCAAAGTCCGGACAGCTACTGAGTTTTTAGTCAGATTAATACAGGTATCCTGGGCTCCTGCTCCATTAGGTAGATCTGTAGGTGTGCTTTACAGATATTTATGACACAGTGGGTTGGGGAATAAAAGCATTATTTGTGACAGGTTTTTTCAGGAATGATCAAGAGTAGGACAAATGTTTCCCAGTTGCTATGGATTAGCTAAACTACAAATCTGGAAAATCCAGACACACCTTCGCTCACAACGAGGCCAAACCCAAATCTGTGGCTGGCTGCTCAAAAAGATATGGTTGAAAATGAATATCTAAAACATACTTAGAAATAGGGTGCTGCAGAATTAGAACTAATCAGTTACTAAAACACAGAAATAATCTTGACATAAAAGCTAGACTTTGCCTTTATAAGCTTTAAGTAACTGGTTTAAGAGTTGCAATTTACACATTACAGTGACAGCTTTCTGTTTCTGTTTCTTGCACTTCCAGTAGCTGAGAAGAAAAATCTATTTTATCCACACAAAAATCTCCAGTGGGTTACAGTTTAGGGATAAACAATAATAACAAAATCCAGAGGGAATTTTTCTTGGACAATGTCTGCGTGAAAAGTTGAATATTATTATATGGGGATATTTATCTTCAGATTACTGATGGAAGAGAAGTTTCTCTTTCGTTGTTTGTCATATTCATCTTTCTAGGTGATCTCATAAATGTAAGCTTATTCATTTATATCAAAAACCACTCATCACAGATCAGATGTATGCTGGGAATTGTCATGAGCATGTTACCCACAGGCAAATGGCAAAGCAGTCCACTGTTCTGGAAACAGTAAAAAAGTCCAAAATTTAACAGCAACAAGTGTTGTGCAATAGGGATATTGGGTGACAAGATGACATCTTTAAAGGAGTAAATGAAATTAGTTTGATGTGTTCATGGAACAGTTTTGGAACTAGTGATTTGTTATTATGGCTTTATAGGAAATTAGTAATTTTTGTAGCCTCTCAAACTATTCTCATCTCTTCAATAGATAGACTCTATCACTATTTATGGTTCATTTTAATCAAAACAGACACTTATATACTCTGGATTATTTAGAGAGGCTTTTTTCTTCCATTTCTTGCTATAGCAACTCACCCTTCAAAGGGATAAGGGGTGGTAAAAGAGATAAACATAATGGTGAATTAAATACCAAAGAAGATATTCTCATGACCTAGGGACATCTCCAAAACATAAAAATACTTGAAGGTCAAAGCATTCTGCCCTTATGAAGAAAACTTTACAGAGGTCTAAGTGATAATCTTTCACTTTTCATTGCATCGATGTCCTCTGAAACCCCCATCTTCCTTTCCATTCATAAAAATTCTTTAAACCCAGCAAAACAATTTTCATACACTACTTCACATTCCTACTTTAACACACAGTATTCTATCAAACTATTATATTGCGGTGTATGTGCACTCAGTAACACACTTGGGTTTAGTAACACAGTACTCACTGAGTCACGCAGTGGTGGGGTGGGGAGGGGTGGAATCAAACTGATTGCCACTTCTCTTCAAAACAGACTTTAGTGAAATTATTCAAGTGAGTATTTATCCCTACAGTCCCTAAGGAGTTAACCCAAAAGATGTGTAAGATGTGATTTGCCTTGGTCCATCATTACCAGTGCAAACTTAATTGTACTTTATGCTGTGCATTGTTAAGCATCCACATCAGTGATGGTTAGTGTTAGATAACTTGGCTATTACCTGGTGTCTCCATTTTCTGTTTGGCTTTTCCTAAAGATAAAATGACAAATACCATAAGCTACTGCCATACTGTATAGCAGTATAAACCATCTGAAAAGGAAACACAAGCTTAAAATTCTTCTGAAGGTCTCTATTCCTTTCAATTTTCCAGGTTGTGCGACCAAAAAACCCAACACTGCCCCAAGTCTGCAGCAGCATTTTCAGTGGACATCAATCTGTTCACAGGATCAGTTCCATCAGAAAAGCATGTAGGTCAGCAGCACAAACTACGAGCCAATTGCAATGGTTCTCATTAAGCAATTATGAAAGATTAGGCTTTCATATGTGCATGACAATGCACCTTTGAAGATTTGAAACTTTGCTGATTCAATAGAGTGTTGCAAAAACTGAGGGCAAGTTTTACTTAGTACAATTCTTACTGCTGTAGCCCCCCCAAAGAGTCAACCATTTTACCGATTTCTGTAAATGTCATGTCGATTTTGGCAACACAAACACATAAAGCATCTTTAACATGATCAGAAAATGTTACTGTCGTAGTTTTGTACAATTCAGGTTGTTTCTACTACACAGCAAGGATATCATTGTTTCTTTTACTATAATCTGTGAAAGTGCAATGAAATTACAGCTCCGTACATGAGAATACTATTCCAGGAGTCAGAAAGACTCAAAAGGAAACCAGACAGAGCTACGATAAAAGCAACTTTTATTAAAATACTCTTCAAGCTTCAGAAAGCATAAATTAATGACTGTGTAGCTACTATAATACATTATTATACAGAAGAACCATAGGGCCACGAAGCTTTTATAAACACAAGAAAGTCTATGAGCTTCATTCTATAATAAATAAATACTACTGTCTTAATCTTGTTCTGGTTAGAGGATGCATTGAAGCTCTTACAGGTACACAGCAACATTGTGCTCAATTTTTTCTAAGTTTTCCACACTATGAACAAATTACTGGCTTAAGCAACAGAATCTTTATATTGAGCTCGCACTTTGATTCGCAACATCAGAATATTTTTTATTACTATTTGTTTTTTTATTTGCTCAAAAGCAGTCTGCCTTCTTGCTCTACTTTGTAAAACATTTACAACCACTCTATAATTGACCTGCTGGAACTCTAGTGAAATCCAAGATAATTATCTCGGTGAGTACAATAGTTTGAAATACGTGCATACTCTTCGTCTTCTTCCCCATCCCCCAAAAATAAGTAACACGATTTCTTATTCTTTTGTTCATAATTTTCTGCTTTCTAAGAACCTACATCAAACTCAGCAATGCAAATGATTCCTTAAGGCAAAAAAAAAAATAGTAATGAACTGCAACACCCATTTTCTCCCCCAAGTTGGGAGATTCAGTCAACCCAAGTTGTTCTGGTTTAAATCCATATTTTTTTGTCAACTAGTAATTAGCTCAAAACCATTTTCATCTTATTTTTAACACATCAGTAGGAAAGTGTTAGAAAAGTATAGAAAAGGCTAGAATTTCTCTGCTAGAATTTCTCTCTTGCAGCAAGGCTAGTGACTTTTTATTTATTTATTTATTTTTGCAAAGCAGATGGAAAAGATGAAAGGAAGTATTTGTATTTTGCTTTTGCAACTTGGGTAAAATCACTGGACATTAAGAACACGTGCTGAGACTTCATGGTGCCAGTCACGTAATTTTGTATATTTGGGGCTAAAGACGTGGATGGGAACCTTTTCCCTGTGGAAAGAAGTGATAGAAGAAAAATAAGAAAGAAAGAAAGAAAGAAAGTTTATCTTAAGCAATTTCACAAGCTAGCATGCAATCTCCATGCACTATCCCTATCTGCACTTTGCTTTCCTCTCTGTCAAAAGCTTGGAGCCAGTACTATTTAAAGTCAATAGAAAAACTCCCACTGCCTGCAGGAACCATTAGATGTAGCCACTACTTGGGTGTTCTTTTTGCAGAACACTTATCCCAAAGCAAGGAGACTGCTGACCCTCATACACAGTCCAAAAGCAGTAATACTTTCCAGTTGCGGTCAACGGGACAGAGTCTAGTTGGAGGCCTGTATCCAGTGGAATCCCTCAGGGATCGATACTGGGACCAGTACTATTCAATACATTCATCAATGACTTGGATGAGGAAATAGAGTGCACTATCAACAAGTTTGCTGATGACACCAAACTGGGAGGAGTGGCTGACATGCCAGAAGGCCGTGTTGCCATCCAGAGAGACCTGGACAGCCTGGAGAGCTGGGTGGGAAGAAATTGAATGAAATACAACAAGGGCAAGTGTAGAGTCTTGCATCCAGGCAAGAACAACCCTAGGCTCCAGTGTAGGTTGGGAACTGAGCCGTTGGAGAGCAGTGTAGGGAAAAGAGACCTGGGGGTCCTGGTAGACAGCAGGATAACCATGAGCCAGCACTGTGCCCTAGTGGCCAGGAAGGCCAATGGCA
>VXBJ01001017.1:979214-1008077 GCA_013400055.1 Nycticryphes semicollaris
TCTCCTTCTCTGGAGATACTCAAAACTGGCCTGGACGTGTTCCTGTGTGACCTGATCTAGGTGTTCCTGCTCTGGCAGGGGGATTGGACTAGCTGATCTTGCAAGGTCCCTTCCAATCCCTGAGATTCTGTGATTCTGTGATTCCCAGCTATGCATTGCAATCAGATCCACACTCACATACCAAAAAATCCTGGTTAGATTTAGGAACAGGAAAACACGTTGATAAGCTGACCTCGTACAGAAAACCAAATCAGTCCAAGTTTATGGAAAATCTCAAACTCCTGCACAATTAATACTGGACTGAACCAACAGATTTTAAAAGGTCGGTCTATGCAGAAAAAGATCTTGAATTTTGCATGCTGAAGTAGAAGGCAAAAAAAGAAGCTGCGTTTTAAGAACACCCAGGTGTTACACAAACGCACCAAACACTGTCTGTTAAGAATTAAGACATGCAAACTATTGAAGTAATAAAAAGATAAAACATCAACTCACTTAGTCTTCTTTGAAGATTCATGTTCTGGTTCTTTCACTGCAAGAAAGCAGAAAAAATTTACTTTCGGAGGCACTGCATCACCATACATTGAGATTTTCCCCTGTGCTAATGCATCCACCACAGCAAGAAATTACAAGGAAATTGGATATGTCTATAAACTTCAAGAGCCCTTTTGCCAGCAGGACTGGTAAAAAGCAGCTCTGACGGTTTCTGCTCTTTCCCTTGGCACACTCTCCACATTGTCATTGAGAAAGGTATTTTGAGACAAGGAAGATGAATGGTGGTTGGGAGGCATTTCTTTTGGACAAACACCCAATGGGGTTTATATCAGGTGATAATCCAAGCATCTGTTTGCAGCCAGGCAAATCTAGTTGCAGTCACTTTCTAATAGTATTTGAGGATACAATTAATTCTTCAGTACAAGATGGCATGTTATTTGACACTCAAGTCTTATTCTGCCCTAAAAAGGATTAATGAAGAGAACCCAAAGATAGACCATGACCTTTTAACAGACTAGTGCAGCGTAGGACCACAAAACAGTCAAGTAACTGTCCATGTTCAGACTATTTATCACACATGGACAATAATCTTTAGTTGGAGCGATGTCATCATTGGTTTTTTCAGTAATTCTGCCACAGAACAGATAGCTGATTTAATCAAATGTGCCCCTGGAGAGGGGATCAGATTATCCTCACTGCTTTCTTTAACGTAGCAGTAGCTGTGGAAAGCATAAAAATGAAACGATCCCCTCTACATTAACTGGCTCCATCTGAACATGACTGAGCTCAAATCTCCTGATGGCACTCCTGACGGCTTATACACAGTACCACAGATCTCAGCCAATGAACTGTAACTGAGAGCGTGATACAAAATTTAAGTTTTACCATAAGATTATATGACTGGGAATAAAAAATGAGGAACTATGGATTTATGCTTCTGATTGGTTAAATCATTGCAGATCACATAGCTTTGTCTGACCTTCTAAGATCTTCTACGTGCCTGATAACACCTTAATTTTTCTGGACCATTAAAACTGAACAGGAATGTCATCATTATTATGGTGATACATGAGGGGAAAGAAACAACAACAACATATATGGCAATGTCTTTGGCAGTGGAAATGAAAATTTTATCTAGAACGTGTCGATATTCAGCTCAGTCAGGAATAATGTTCAGTAATGTATATGTTCTGAGCTATTTAGCCATTGCAGGAGTTTTACAGAAATATGTCCTTACTATAGTCTTCTCAAATTTATTTCTTTTAAAGAGCTCACCGAAATTCTGCCTTGGATTTATTATCCAAGAGGGGAAATGCAAGGAACGTGACTGAATCCTTCTACTATTCACTCCTACCCCCAACTTTTAAAAACACCTGTCTGTTCAAGGCTATTACTTTTACTTCATTTACACCAAACTACTTACTATGATCAGTGCCAGTGATTTGGGCAAGGATGCGGAAAGAGCGGGACTGGGTGGTGCCTGTCCGGGGATGCCAGTCTTCGGTGTCTTCAATCAGTCGTTTCTTGCTGGCATCGCTATGGGTGGGTGTGTGGTAAAACTCTGTATAGGTATCCACAATGTGCTTCCGCGGAGGGCTGCATCAAGTAGATGAGAAAGCAGAGAGGAAAAGCTTTAGAGACCACCTTGGTTGGGGTAGCTACAAAGACATGGGCAGAACTGTGACTTTTCACAGCATTTGAAGGCACCTTCTGCGTTTGGATGCAGATGTGCAGCAGTGGGTGCTACAGACACACCTGAACACAGATTCAGCTTTCTCTGAACTAAGCACAGCTTTATAATTACCCTAACCCAGCAGAAATATTTTTCCTTGTTTCACTGCTGGAACACTTGCAACAGGAAAAGACAGTATTATCAAGACATTTCATGCTTAAACTTTTACCGTTTAGGTGGGTTTTTCCTTGGAGGTGTCAGAGTAAGACAGCAAGAGGAAGTTTTCACAGCATAAACAGGAAAAGGAGAAAAAGAAAAGAAATGAAGTCAGAAAGTTGAAAGAGAAAGGCAGCTAATTATTGTATTGAATTAGTTCTGTGGGAAAGGGCACTGAAATCCAATTAATAGTGATATTCTCATTCTACTACCAAAATGACAGCACAGAACTCCCATACTTAAATTAACCTCACAGTGATTTCCTTACAGGGACGACAGGGGAATTTGTTTTGGTAAAGCAGGGTAGTCTGCTTAGTTCAAGCCATGTGCCCCTCGACAAATTCTCCCCTTGGCTCACAAGAGGCAAAACACTAGATGTGTGCAAGGGCCACCCAGTACATGCCAAGTCTTTTGCACTTGGCAAAGCCTGGATCAGAACCAGGCCATTTGAAACCATAAGTAGCGATGTTCTGGAGAATAATGTGGAGATATTGATGTTTGATACCCTCTCTGAACATCAAAAAAGTGGGATGATTGTTTCATCAGGAACTTTTCCCCACAGTAACCTACATGCTAGTATCGATCCCTGTCCTAGCAGGCTTGCAAGAATACAGGATTAAAAGCTTTGCTTTGAGTAACTGATCGAAAGAACATATAATGGCACTGGTCAGTTTAAGAAAAGGTAACAGAATATTTATACTATATATAGTACTCCTAACTTCTACATTTGTTATACCAAAGTATTAATCTTTTATAATCTTAAAAGGTATGTTTATTTTTACATGATTTACAGGAGATTAACTGTGCAAAACTAGCTCCTAAAACATAACAATTCTAATTAAAAAAATAAAACCCCAAAACATTAAAAGGAATTTTCACTTTTGCCACTATTTCCTTGCTATACTTCTGATGTCCGAAGTATTTCTGGTGAAGAAAGGTGGAAAATATGAACAAGAATGATAGGAATCATTAATTGTCAACAAGTAAGGATTAGGCCCATTCAAATGAACGCATTAGTAAATACCCAAGCTTAAAAGAATACTTAATGCTTGAAAGAATAGTGTGAAAGTTATCATACAAAATTACACCAAAAGATTGAATTTATTGACACACGGTATTAGTGAAGTACATGTATCACATAGCAAAGTTACCAAAAGAGGGAGAGGTATAGAAACAAAGACAGTGGTATTTCCAGGATGTAGTAGAAGAAGTATAGAGAACAATGAAGTAAAGCATCAAAGCAGTTAATAGGAAAAATAAAATATGAAAATTAAACCAGTGATTAAAGGTGTGGAACTACATGGAAGTGTAGTTATTTACATGCAGTTGACTGCATTCTAGTAACTACCACAGTGAAAAAAGTAGTCTTTCGCATTTGTTGAAAGTGGTACTATAAATAAGATATCCTGATGACTTGTGGATCCTATTGGTTCCATTTTTAAGGCTTAAGAGTCTACTAGTAATGACTCGTCGAGGCAACAAGGTGGTGCCAGAGACAAAGGAAAAGGCAACGAGACAGGCTCTCCCTTAACTCCACCCTGACGAAAGGAGAAAAAGAGACAAGCCAATGAAGTCTCAATCATATTTATCATCCCTAATATGTACAAATTACAGTATATGGATGTTACTTTTCTTTGTTTGCTTGAATTCAGCACCCAGTCCTTCATTCCATAGTCCTCAAACCATTTTTGCTTTTATGTGTATTTCACAATTTACTACTTGTATTACCAACACCAATAAGTCATAGGTGGACCAAGAATTTGGCAATACACACCCACACCACACAAATGTCTTTTGGAATAAAAAAAAAGCTGCAAAATGTAACACAGTGAAGAGCAAGATTATATCATGTCTGATGCAAACAAAACCATTTACTACAATAAGAAGTTACTCAGAAAAGCTGAAGCTGTTTTGCAAAATTTGATTATATAACTCTGTAAGAGCTACAATTTTGCAAAACAAGAATACATGCTGGTTATTCCAACAGGAAAAATAACCATAACTCAGCTCCAGTGCTGTTGATACTAACTTTGTCACTGTTGTTATCTGCAAGGGAAAAGAAAAGTATTTGATATGTTAACATATTATTTATTTCTTGAAATATTACTGGAGTTTCTAGATCCAAGCTCTGGTAAAGCCATATATCACCTAAGTCAAACTTATCAAGAGAACCTACAAGGGAAAAATTTAGTCCAGCTGAGCTTAAACTGAGTGAAACCTGTGGATAATCTTACCTGTTTTAAACAGCAGGCACATTTTCATGCAAGAGTTGGCAAGAAGGTTTTGATAAAAGTGTAATTGCACTCAGCCTAATGAAGGCAAATTGCTTTCCTTCTAAGCCAGGACTAAACAAGGGAAACAAAACTTCCTTCCCCATCCTGAAGTGAAGGTAAACAGTTTATAAACTCAATTTGGTTTGAGGGGAGCCAGAAGGAAGGCAGGAAATTCTGTGTACGACAAGGTGCATGTCTGAAGAACTGCATTAGCTCAGCAATACTATCTATAAATAAGACAGAAGTTGTTTTGTGGTGGTTTGGGGTTTTTTTTTGTGGGTTTTGGGTTGTTTTTTTTTTTTTTTTTAGAAAATGAATAATACGAAACACAGAAGCAAAATGGAATTTATTTTAGGCTGATCAATTATTCCAAACATTAATGTTTCTGATATTTCATAAACATCATTGACTCCATTTTAAAATGATCAGACAGTTAAGCATCATTGTGGAAATGCAGTTTTTCTAAGCAGAACTAAGTAAGTAGTGTAGCAGCAGACCAATACAATATAATAAGGGGGTTTCTGTTTGCTTTTGGTTTTCTACCTTAGGACTGCAAGACAGTTGAAAGCTCAAACACACTACTGTAAGAAAGATGGCTAAACAAAGTAGGTTTTTTACAGCTCTAATGTTTACAAGCTTTTACAAACTAGATCTGCAAGGCTAGCAGGAAGACAGGGATTTCTTCACCTGTCTGTTGTGATACTCATCAGTCAGTATTATACAAGCTCTGTCCACACGGTGAGGCATGTAACAGGGCTCAGCCAGTCATCCACTCTTGAGTGTCAAGAGTGTGCTCTACATCTGCAGAACTTCCTTCCAGGAGACTTAATTTAGTCAGTATTGTTTCTCTTTTCCAGTACTAATTGTTGCTTTTGAATACTCCTTGTGCAGCTTTTGCTAAAACAGTATTCCTGGAAAGATTTGGCTTGCCAAAGTATATTCAACAAGTCTACCAGCTTCGAGCAAGTCCTTGGGATATTCCGATTTCATCCCACTTCTATGGAGCATGGACTCCTGCCATCAGCTGTTTAAGAAAGGACTGGAGTTACCAGGACAACGATGTAATATAAAGTGCATATGGACTGCATTGTATGAGTCCACATATGGAAAATATTCGTACTGCAATATAAAGAGAATAGGTACCTAAATTTTCTTTTTCCCCCATGAGAAGCTCAACATGAAACTGCAATTTATCCTGTATTCTAGTTGACGTGGATGTTTATCTTTCTGTAGGGTTTTTCATATACTTTATATACTGAGAGAATATCAGAGAGAGAGGCACTAGGCCTGTTCCTCCAGCCCCATTCCTTTGAGGGATGGGAAATAATAACCATAGCTTTTACGTGTTAAGCACAGGTTTTACGTTCTTAAGCTTGAAGAGAAACCTGTAGTTCCTCTCCTGACCTTTTTGTTACTTAATTCAATCTGCCAGACACTGAGTCCAGGCACAGAGGCCAACTGGCATGGGACCACACGCACTCAGACTCCTCCTCTCCCCCTGGCAGAGCAGCCAGCAGGAACAATCCCCTGAGGCACTGCATCTCCCAAGCCCTGCCCAGGAACTTCTGGGAGAGCCCAAGGTGGCCCCAGCCAAAAGCATGCCATCCCAGGACAGCGGTGCAGGTCCGAGTGCCGAGGATAGCTGCTGGACTCAGTTTAGTTTACTAAACTATTGTTTACTAGTCTAGATGCTACACCAGATATAGCATAAGTCTATCATGCAGCCTTACGGTCTCTTAAATGTTGGGTCTCCAATATCCACTTTAACATAAAAAATTATTGGAATATAGGAAGGACTCAAATTTTAAATCTGTGTTACTTTTTTTAGGGTAAAGGTAACATTCAAACTTGAGGTATTTATGTTATAATGCTGCAAAAAAACTGCTCAACCTTGCTAGCTTCCTTGAATGCATCTCAAAGCTTTTTGTGTGCTGTGCAGAGAAGTAATGTGCCATCTGTCCCTTTGGCTCCCTTCAAGTACCTTTCTCCACCAGTCCTGCTGGGGACACAATTGGTCTTCAGAGCATCTCATTCGCAGCCATTGCAGCACCTGCCAACCCTTCTTGACATATCACTCCCGCATTGAGTGCCTGCTGCTTTCAGTCACCTTATTGGGAGTCAAAATACACAGCGAGAAATGGACATCAAAATTAATACTGGGCTTGTTGTAAGGTCCAGAACACACTGTGATACAATCCTTCATGTAAAGCGTTTTGTAGTCCTGATTCAATTTAGCTGTGACACTCTCTAAACTGGTGTGTCACTCCCAAGAAAAGTCATCACCCAAAGTCTGGTTTAGCCATTCAAAGCATCCCTTTTAAGATGCAAGTACTTCCTCAGAGATTCCCTTCCAAGGATTAAATGACTCCTCCAAGCTGTGTTTTACTTAGCCCTTAAACAAGCCCAGCTTTTTTCCTGTGAGGAAAGACCCTCACAGCAAAAAAAAAATCCCACCTACCCATTTTGCTGTTTACTCTCCCCCTGGTTTTCTCTGAATCCTCGTCGCGGCCCCTCAGCTACATCCTGGGCGCCGTCGCTCGGGGCGGCATTGTGGGCGGCGGGCTGCCGTGGGACATTAACTGCAGGTTTAGCAGCGCTCGGCACAGGTGACAACTGCTCAGCATTAGGTTTGGCGTTAACATGCAGTCCAGGTGCAATAAATGGGGCCGGGGTAGCAGCCGCCACCGGGGCCGGGGTGAAGGCAGAGGACGGTGATGGGATGGAGGTGACTTTGGAGGTTGTTACAGCTCCAAATGGCCTCGGTGTCTTATTGTAAGCCACGCTTGTCGTGGCAGTGACTTTGGGTGCAACAGCAGAGGCAATGGGCACAGGCTTAACTACTTCTGTAGGTTCTCCCTATGCGAGATGAAAAACAAAACAAAAAAGAAACACACAAAACCACACCAAACGCATGCAACATTCCTCAGCAGGTATTTTCACCACTTCTAGGGGAGATAACCCGCCTACCGTGAAACCAAGCAGCACAGAAGCAAGCTTTACCAAAACTGCAGCCGTGAAACGTATGGAAATAAGAAATGAACCATGCATTTTAGGAAAGGGAATGATCCAAGTACGCACAATCAATACGAAATCCCACGATATTAACTCCTCTCATCATACCCAAAACAGACATGCCACAAATCAAATTCAAGACAAACTGAAGAACCGTTCTGTTGCAAAACCCACTGGGTAACTCATGTGGAAAAAAATCAGTGTTTTTTATAAAAATCCACATTCCACCTCTCAAATCCAATTCAAGATATGCATGTTCCCCATAGACAACCTGCATATGCATGTGTACACACACAGAGTGCATATTGATCTGTTGATAACAGCCCTTAAGAGCAGAACCAGAGCCCTGGTGCTCATTTATTAGAGACCCATGCTTTGGGATTTAACGAACTTATCCGGCTGCACTCCATCAATGTGCCCCAATGTCCTCATATACCCTTGTCAGTTCAAAACACTCAAAAAATCCCCCTTGATTACCCCACCCTAGCCTCCCAGGAGATATGCTTTAACATGGTGGTTTTCAAACCATGGCCTTTCAAATCATAGTCATCAGAATAATAATATGCTGCACATTATTTATGTCCACTGCAGAGGACTTTCTTTGTAGGCATTTTCAGGTTTGCAAACAGCCTTCTTGCCAAAAAGGCAGGTTTGAAACTATTGCTTGAGAGTGTAACAGTAGAAGAATTCAAGAACAAATAAATCCCCAGGGCTCCAAGGAAAGCAAGGGGAATTATTTTCTGTAATTCTAAGATTTAGATAAGCTTCTTCCAAATACAAAGGAAGATTTCAGTGCCCATTAACACACACACAAAAAAAGGAATGAAACAAAAAACCCATCACCAAAAAGCCCTGCTACTGTTTGTCTTTTAGGGTAACAGAGGAAAAACTTCAGCAATATTTTTCTGAAAAAACTGTTTCCAAAGTTGGAAGATAATACTTATTCCTTTTTTTTTTCCCTTACTTTTTATTAAATTTTTGGATAATCATTTATCCGCAGGTCGCTCAATTCTTTCTTGGGAGGGGGAAATCACGCAAAGATTCAAGAGCTGCAATACTCTTAATGTAAAACATGGAAAACAAGCATGTTATATTGAGAGGAAAGTTTGAATGACAGTGCTTATCACCAACAGGGTTTGACAATGGGTAACAGTTAGTGCCACATGCTACATTTCTTGGTTGCGATGATGAACATACCTTTGGTACATTAATAAGATCAGGTTTCGGTACAGAAGCCACTCTGAAAGAGGAAAAACACACATAGTTGTAAAAACTAAGTTCTTTAGTGTTTAAGCATATCCTGCTTCCAACTCACCACATCCACCCACAGATACGTATAATATTTAATTTTGTTTCCTCTAAAGGACATAAGAATCATTCATGTTAAACCTACAACATTGCTGTTAACACAAGGAAAGGGCAAAACCAAACTGGATTAATTTATCCAGATACAACATTAGGAACTCTAGCATCAATCATCAAGTACTATTTAATTTATAAATTCATATACCATATCATCAGTTAGAGGACTTCAGCTCCAATTTGCTTATTGTTTTCCATCCATTCATAAGAAACTATGTCATCTAACTCAAAAGCTCTTTTTAGACAAACTGGATTTTAAACAGCGCATAAACTTTATTCAGGCTTAAAACAGAAAGCTTCCTTGTAGAACAACAACAAAAAACCTTCTGAAGGACTTAGCAAGTTAAATAATACAGAAACGCTTTGCTCTTTGGTCTTCAAAGATAAGGTTAATGTCACTTGAACTTCACAGCAGATGGCAAAAAAAAAAAAAATATTCCAAACAATGGGTGCATTGAAACTACTATGAGGTAGTGGGAAGGAAAGAAAGTATCACAACAGAAAGGATGAAGAAGAAAAAGAATTGACACACTTTGATATACCTAAAGGTGAACCGGCAATGTGCTATAGGTAAAGGCATCTTGCTTGATTGGTTAGAGGTTTTTTTCAGATTTGCATACACTTATATGCAGAAATACAAACATACACAAAATTTAAAAACAAAAACCAAACCAAACCAAAAACGAAACACAGCAAAAAATCTGACACATGAACAATTTGTCTGCAGAAACACTTGGGTTGATTCATGCTGTTTTAGTAGAAAGGAATCTTCCTGCCACATTTCAAAACGTTTTTGATCACATTTGGTAGCTGCTTAGAAAAGCTCATACTTTAATGATCTAAGAACCAGCAATCATATCTTGCCTGAAATCACACAACCCATATTTCTGATGAATCATCTAAATAGGGTTTTGAAGAACTGAAGCTGGATTCTCATTTCCAAAAGATAATTTGCCTGGGAGGCAAAGAGGTTCGTCTAATTGGAGATCAGTGATCAGAGACTACAATTTAAAACACCTCTATTGTAGAAACCAGTTTTTCCATTTTTACCAGGAAAACGGAGAGCTAGATTTGAATTAGGCACAGTTGGTCTATTTAACAACTCCTTTTTTATTTTTCTTTTTCCCCTCTTTTTTTTTTTTATTGATCTTTTTTGTCTTTCTCCCTTTTTAATTTTTACAAATTACACTCAAAATACATACTCTTTCCCTCAAAGCCATTTGGGGCTTATCAGATTCCAGCAATAGAAATCCTGTTGCAGGTTCAGTAACTAATTTACAGCAGGGAAGATGCGTATAATTCACATGCTATATTGGCAGAATGAAAAAGAAGAGAAAAAAACCCAAACAGCCACAAATACAAACATCTCATGGAAAGATCCTCTTCTGCACTTTGCCTTCACCATTTGTGCATCGCTGCTGACACACATTATGTCCACATCAACAGTAATTCTCAGCAGAGAGAGGGTTTTGTCTGCTCTGAGGAACAGGTCCATTTTTTCTCGTTCCCACAGAGTGTGCAGCCTAGGAGAAGGCTGACCTCCGGCCCTCCAAACCGCTGGGGTGCATCATTAATCACTCCTAATTGCGGAGTTGTCAATTTGCAGCAACAAAAGCAACAAGAAGGAAAGAAAAATGCCAATACATATGGAAACTTTGGTTTCTTTTTTAAGACTAGAGTTAGAAGGAAACATACATCTTGCTCTGTGTCTTAGGTACGCATTTTTTAATAAAGTAAAGTAACTTGGAAAGTTTTGTGTATTTATTAAGCTGGTCTGGCAGTACGAAGTAGAAGGACATTCATTATTCAAGTAAACTACCATATTTCATGCTCGAGAAAAAAAAATTCTCTTAGCTAATGCTTGACCTTGAAGTTTCAGTCTCATAAAGGGAACACAGATATTTTTTTTTTCTTCTTACAAAATAATCAAAATTGAGTTTGCAATGAATGAGATTGCTCTGCATTCATCAATACAGCACTGAGGAAAATAAAAATTCAAACCACTATTTCCAGATGACTGGAAGATATATTCTTCAAAATTCAACTTCAAAAATATTACAGAAAAAAAGGGTGAAAAAGGGCTTGATAACTGAAATGTTCCCAATGTTTTTAACATTGGAGTCAGACAGCATAACAGTACTTTATTTCCCCCAAACATACTTAAAACAAAGACATAAATTTGTGTGTCCCAGACATACTTCAAACAATTTAACTTGGCCTTGTTGACTACAGACCATAATCAAACTAAAATCTGTGATTAATCCCATATCACATAAAGAAAACGCTCACCCAGCAAACTGAGCTACCAAGATCTGAATGCAGTACAAAAGGAAATGCACACTTAAAGCTGAAAAGGCAAAACGCCTTCAACACATATTTAAGAAAATACTTCCTTCAGGGCTATTTCCCTTAAGATTTTGACAGACTACCAAATTGCTTAGCCAAAAAAAAAATAAAAAATAAATAATTAAACTGCAGAATCTTGTACACATTTTCTTGTTAGCACTTCACTTGCCACCTAACAATTAAACATGTTAGGATTTCATGCTGGTTTGGTCATATTGAATGTATGAATAACTGGTGATAAAGGCTTTCAAAACGAGATGACACACTTGCCCTGTTACTAGAAAAGCAGGACAGCTTGAAACAGGGTATTTTCTGAATGATTTAAAACTAGTCGTTGAGTGTATTAGTTTATGCAGTATTTTCAATTACACACAAAGTAAAGACATAAAAGCTTGGTATAAATTCTTATTATAAACAATGCACACAAAAGACTGTGGCAACAGTTAAAGTTTCAAGCTTCATAGGAATTATTGGAGACAACAAAACCAGAAGTAGCAGCCATCATTTACTGACAGCCTAACACTGAAAATGAAAGTGCACAAAGTTTTAGCACCGACTTCTACATCAAAGTCTGTCATTCTTTCAGTAAAAAAAAAGCAGCTATATTTAGCCTGTGTAAACAGTTCATTTCGACCAAACATGATCAAATTTGCTCTCTAAACATACCACAAGCCGATGAATACTTTCATGACATTTAATGCAATTCAAAACATTCCAACTACCAGTGCAACCTTATTAGGAAAATGAATTAGTCTGCTCTTCTCTGTGAGCAACATGGCCAGAAAAAACTATTCATTCTTCAAATTCTGCTTTTATTCATTCCGTTTCCAAGTATTTCACCCATAAAAGAAGAAAAAAAAAAAAAAAAGACACAAGCGATTCAACAGAACCCTTCTATAATTGCCAATAACTGGGAAAAAAAACACTATTAAAGATAAAGCTACAGTATTTCATGCTTCTGCAATGAGTACAATTCAAGAAATCATCTCCAAAGACTGATCAACAATGAAAACACTATAATCTCAGTAATTAGCATTATGGAGGTAAATTCAGTGAAAAGCAGGATTTTTTTTGGACAAGTCTCAGCTGTCCTGGTGTGCAGGAACACAGGACAGAGGCCCATACCACAGCCAATACATCCATAAAGCTTCATTGAACCTAAAATGCAAAAGATGTTTCAGATTTGCCTCTCTGAACTCCATTTAAAGTCCCACCATCCCCACTCCTTCTGCCTTTTAGTAAAAGCACTACAATAATGACTTAAAAAACAGATGCCAAATTCAATGGAAAGATCACGATAAGTTAACTGTGCTCCCTCTATAAACAAGGGGAGCACATAATACCAGTATTAACACCGGTATTGCATTTAGGGTATTTGTATCTCTGTAACATACAGGATTGCTCAAACTCCAGTGCGAGATACAACAAGAAGAAGCTGCAAAACCTTCATTGCTGAAAGTCAAGGCTAGAAGACTTTCCACAAAGCTGTATTTGTTGTTCTGAACTGAACCTTATTAAGAGGAGGAAGGAAGGAAGAAAGGAAGGAATTTTTCCCACCCCTCTCATTTTCAAAACGAACTCCTTTTTCCTGGCTTATCAATCAGGATACAGTTTTAGTAGTAGATACTACATCCCTGAAAAGTCACTGGGGTCAGATCCTCCTTCTGAAAACCTGATCTTTTAGTGGTTTTGCCACTGTAGTCTGTAGTTATGTTCATTTACTTTATTTCATTTCTAGAGAGCAGTCAGTCGACAGGGCAGAAAGCTAAACGTATTTGCTTTTCATAAATTAGCCAAGTCATGAAAAAAAGATGACAAGCAGAAAATGTTTAACATATATAACATGCTATGACTTTCGCCAGGGGTTATCTTAAAGAAAACAAATACAGATGTAATTTAAAGCCCAGAAAAAAGAACAATCCAAATACATATTTCCTTAGACCCAAGCCCTTTCTCTGTCACAGACATAATTCATTTCTTACCAACCTTGTTCTGGCTTACAACAACAGAAAAGCAAAAACATTCTTAAACTTGTTTCTTGTTGCAACTTATATACCCATGTAGAAATGGTTGCCATACATACACTAATATAATTACATTTCCCACAGCTCTGTAGAAACATACACACTGCCCTGGGCAACACCAGTCAGTAAATCAGTGCTTCAGCAATCTTGCCATCACAAGGCTATGTGGCCTTGAGACTGCAAATCTGTGCACATCTCAGTGAGTGGCAAAGCAGAGGCAGCAAAATTACCATTAAGTACTACTCAATGAGACCTGGAATCTGATGCAATCATTGAAAAAAGGTTATTAATTTTTTGGTCTCCTTAATGAACATATTAATATTTTCAAATTTAAACTCCGGTCATAGTGCTTACTAACATACCAACAGATACCTGTCAACAACACCTGATTTCTTAAGTTGTTCTCTTTATTCTAGTTTAGTCTGTTAGGTTTCATTTAGTTGAACATATCAAACTATGACAAGCATGAAAATATTAACTACAATCAAACAATACAGACTTCAGTACTGACTGCCTGTTTAAGAGAGCAAGTGGCAACTTCAAACCAAAGAGAAGACGGGATGCATAAAGGCATTTCGGACACTGTACATCTCCAGGAGTCTTAGTACAAACATCTCATTCTACAAACTAACTCTTACATTAAAAATGCATTATTTCTCCCCTTATCCTAAAAATACCAGCTCTAAACTCGTAATAATTCAGATGTTACAATGCAAACATTGCGAGATGCAGTTGTCTCAGTGTTAAACAAAATACTGAAAGAGTTTCTGCTGATGCTCCATTTGTATCTGAAATGACAGACAAGAATCTCTTCACTCAAACAGGGTATTTTTGAACAGCTTATATCTTCTGGGCTTTATGTCCTTTGATGAGGTATATTTAATGAAGTATGCTGAGAATATCAGTATTTAATTCTTGACAGAACAGTACCTCAAGATAACACTTACTAACTTCATTATGTTTAGCCTAGTAATATGAGCTTGTGAGTCACTCTTAACAGATACTATGCTTTCAGTAAATTTAAAAAGGGTGCATAAATATAATGTGCACATCAGCATTTTACATTTGGTATACACTACATAATACCATCCTCATATTGCACATTCCACCAGCACACCAAATTACAATGAAGCACTAGGTCAGGTAAAAGCAAGAAAAAATATGTTCTTGCTTTACTGTCTATTTGATAGTTGGCCAAAAAAAACATCGGTTCCCCCCTCTTAAATAACGTTTGGGATTTCATCATTATGTGTTAAAATAAACAGTGCTGACATTTTAGGAGAGAAACAAGCTACCCTCTGCTTTGGTATTCTTACCCACATAGGATTAGTTGTTTTCAAGACCTCCCAAAGGCAATCACTGCTCATAGTCTCATTCCTGTGGTCTGTGGCAACCCTACCAAATGCATTTATAAAGACAGTTTAAGTGCAGGCAGATAATTTTTTATTCTATTAAAGTAAAACCAAAAACCAAACAGAAATCTAAGAAAAAAATACTGTGGAATTTATCTCACTTACCTTCTGACTCCCAACGACTTTTAAAAACATGCTTCTCTCTCCCAGGAAAGCAGATATGGAAATCTGGAGAGATCACCACTTGACTAGGTAGTGTATCTGTCCATACCTGCCCATGACTTCCGTGGTCAGAGCTCAAACAGGTAAAGCACCTCCAGTACCAAGTATGGTTGGTGCCTTCCAGTCCTATATGGCAGATCACTGTCAGTTGTCCTAGAAAAGCTACAGAGCAGTCTACGTACAAGTAACTGCTCAGTGGGTCTAAAATGACTGAGTTCAGTAGGCATGAATCTCACGTTACCACTGCTTGGCTGCTCATAAGAGCCAGGAAAACTAAAGGCTTGTATATAAGACCTGGTTACGCTCACCTTCAGTGATGGTGGTCATTTCTGTCTGTTACACTTTGTTATGAACTGAATTTTTCTTTTCTTTAAGCTTTCCTAAAGCTGCCTTGCCAAGTAACAGTATCCACATCACCTTTAAGCACAAATAAGACAAATCAACTATACACAGGCTTTTAATAAACAGAATGTATACATTTGATTTGCTTTAGAAGTGCTTATTAGATACTAATTCTAACACAGCAAGTTACCTTTCAAAAATATCCAGCTTAATGAAAAGCATAAGTCTGACTCGCAGACCTAGACAGTCCTCCAAAGCCCTCAAAAAAAAGTTCAACTTCATGCTGACTTCAGTCTGTCATCAAATCTAGGTTATAATTTAGGAGATTCAAAGCTAAACACTAAATTAGTTTTTCCAGTGCTTTCCACAATATGATGACTAATGTTTAAATTACCTCCTTTGTCTAAAAAACGGCCCAAGTAAGATTGAAAGTGCAGTCATATCTATTTTCACTTGAAATGCATGACACACAGCTCCCTAATTCCCAACATATCCTTATTTGGGATTTTTACTTTTTCTCCCTTAAGTGCATGCTTGGGAATGAGCATTTATATCAATATTTTTACTCTCAAATGGAGAATCTGGCAAATTAGAGAGCCATTAGATTACTATAGTTTACTCTTCATGGGATCTAAGCACATCTCTCTTATATGAAGCAGCTCACCCATCCATGGCTTCAAGAAAAAGCAAGAAATGTAACAGAAGAACAGTTAACCAAATGAGAAAAAAAACTCTTTCTGAGGTGTCAGGCAGCAGTAACAAAGAAAAGCTATGTCCTTCAGTATGTCACACCAGCATGGGAAAAGGTGTTCACTACCCAGACCCCAGAAGCCCTCCCCAGATACCTTTGACCAAATCTCAGCTGCTTCCTCACACACCTCCTGCCTCTTACTGATTTATGATGTATGGGAATGAAATGGGCAACCTAACACAACAACTTCTGAATTTGCACCTGTGTTGCTTGGAGATGTACATTATCTCAACTGCATGGACACGCGGAGAGATTGCTGCAACTGTGTGGCTGTCAGGAAAATTGCTTATCCTGGGGCTGGTCCAGAAAAGCCAGGGATATGGCAGAACCAATAAAAATATGCGAGGCTAAATATATTAACAAGGATGAACTCTATTGCTTTTAATAGGATACGCTGTGGTTTTGAGTCTTTCCAATTAAGGTCAGGAATACTATTAAGCATTTGTCTGACTCCTGAGCACTACCCCACCACCAAACCAGCGAATTTTCTCTCCCATCCAGCCCCTCAGACTTCTCTTTACCCCTTCCTATGCCATCCCCGCAGTGAGAGAGAAGCATTCATCCTTGAGGTGCACAAGCCCAGCACCTGGCTGGCAAGCTGCCATAAGGACTACCTTGTGCCCTTCTACCACAGGGACACTGTAGCCAGCACGTACTTGCACTAGTCGTCATTGCAATAAGTATGTTTAGAGGGGCTCCCCCAGCCTGTACCCAAAGGGGACACCACCACAGGTAGTAGTGGCTGTGGACAGCAGAGCTGAAGCACTGTAAACTGCATTACAGAATTATTAGAGGATCAATTTAACGAACATACACTTGCCAGAAGAAGTTAACTGCTCCACTATGGGTCCTTGCCTTTGTTGCCCTTTATCATTTCCGTGTATTGTTTGTATGTTTATGTATTTAAGGTCATTGGCTTAGCAGCATACATTGCAGGTCTCATGTGCTGAGAAAAGCTATTTATGTCTCTATGTTAGACATGGCTGTCTAACATAGCTTTAGATACCTGAAAACTTTTATTTGAAATAAGCCTTATATCTAGAAGGCCTCATGTTAGCCTGGCCAACAGTTCTCACAACACCTTTAAGGGAAAGAGAAGTGAAACAGCAATCGCCAAAGTAGGAATAGTAGCTGGAAATTATTTTGTTTACTGGAACTTACTTTGCTTACTGAAAGAGCAATGCAGGAAAGACTGAATAGCAGTACTGATCAAGTAGTTAATTCCTGTAGTCAATAAAGTGGAAAAGGAACTCGTTATACTGGAAACTCTAAAACTAATTAAGTAAAGGTAAATAAAACAGAGCAGTGTAATTCTTCTGTCATTTGCAACAACTGTGAAAGAAGAGAAAAATTAATAATCCCATCTGACTCCAACTGATCCAGCTAACTAAAGACTTCTCCCTTCCCATAGTCAAGCTTGAGAAAAAGTAGCTTCTCTGCTCAAAATACATAGGGGATAACATTCACAGCATATGAAGTAATTAACTGCTTTTGTGGGCAGCTAATCACTGATGCAAAGCATCTGATGGTCACAAAACCTGTTGAGGCTTTACACAATGTGGAAACATTACTTCGGCTATGAGGCAAGACGCAAGTAAGTGAACAACGTTTGACAGGCACAATATGTGTTTTTATTACCTCATGGGGTTTTGTGGGTCTGTGCCACAGACATGACTTTCTACTGACAACACCCTGCAGTTTTTCAAAGGCAGTAATTTTTCAAAAACTGGGTGAAAACAAACACCCAAAACAGTGCAGCTGTGGAATTCAGCTATTAATAGACGTTTGACTCTGTAGCTACCACTTACCTTTCAATTAGGTGATGTAACAGATCTGTATCCAGTTCAACTTGCACTAGTGACTCTCAGCTTGTACTTGCCTTTGTTGCAGACCTCTAGAAAATCCTGTGTACCTGAAACCCTGCCTGATTTTCCCAGCATTCCCAAAAAGCCCATCTTTCTTATGCTGTCACACTTCCACGGTACTACCACTATCTTTCTGAAAGACATCTAGTTTCCAAACAGCCAATCATTAATTTATTCTTATTCCACTTTTTACTAGAGAGCCATACTGATGAGTCAGGTCGCTATAATTTTGATTCTCAACAGCTGAGAGATGATCTTGCGTGGTAGATGAAAGGTTTTATTTAAACAGTGGCTCATTTTTTCCTGTGTGCTGATGCTTAGGAACAGTTTATCTAACAACACTGGTCAGTTCACACTTTTACCTTGAGGTTGTTTCCATTTACATGCCCCATTTACAGAGGTGCATAAAATTGAGAAAGTAAGTACCTACCTGCACAGGTACTAAACATATTATTTAGCCAGTTCAAGCAAACTTGGTCTATTCTCAGCACATGAAGGGCACAGCCCATTTTTAAACCATGCAAGCTTCTTTTAATCCATTTAGAGACAACTGTCCCTTGACAGATCATCACATACCCTTATAATTAAAGAATGCCTGCAAGTTAGCATCATAAACTGTGCATGTCAGAGAGATGTGCTTTTCAAAAGAAAGCAACAGGTGTGGGGCATATTCTGTATGTGAAAAACAGAAGTGTAAATAGAGACAAGTAACATCATTTGTGGCACCCAAACAATGAGGTAATGAGTGTTTAGGAAGGAAAAAAGTGACACAAATTACAAAGTGGACCGAGGTAGGATGAACTTGGGTGTCAATGGGGCAGGTAAAATGCTAGCACAGTACCAGATTTGGAGCCATAAGGAACTCATAGTAGAGAGAAGACAGTAAAGATCACTCTTTTCTCACTCTCAGCATTGGGACAACAGGAGCAAGATTAAGTCAATTTTCAAAAGACGATTTGAAATAAATGCCCTTAAGCATGTCATACAATCCAGATAATATACCAAATACAAACTCCCCCCATTATCCAAAAAAAGGGACAAAAGTTTCACTCCCAATATATATTCACGTACTATTCAAATTCACAGGTAAGAAGAATAATATTCTAAGAAATGTTTCAACTTTCCAAAATACAGGCTTTTCCATTTATCTAGACTTGGCCAGGAGGACAGGAAGCACCACTGCTCACGCATGACTGCTGAGCGACTGCCAAATCCCAAGGCTACTTCAGGTTCTGGGAAGTAAACCAACAGTGCTTTAGAAACTTTCTGATCAGAAAAACTTTTGGACCTGGGTCAAATGGCTATTTTTCAAGCTCATTGTCTTTCTGGCAGTCTCATGAAACTATTGAATTCAATGGACACTTGATTTAACATAGGGCATTGGAGACTCAAAAGAGCAGCAAGAAAGTTTTGCCAAACGTTGCTCGAGAGTCATCGTTTTCTTGACTTTATTATATGTTCCTCATAAGAGTTTTATTTACATAACTAATATAGGCAAGAAAAAAAATATTGACCAGTAGTCCCAAAGCACTCCTAACAATACAGTCATGTCAGTCTCAAGAAGTTGTTAATCAGGCTGTTTGTAAATTAGTAATGCAGTCAAAAGCAGACCTGTGTCGCTAAATTCCTGAGGAAGCTGCAGTGCAGATGAAGCACATCAGGCTTCCAAAGTACAGCTCCTCACACAGAACCGAAGTTTTCCCCTGTTTTTCCTAGTTTGAGACCTTGACAGCTTTGCTTTTGGTCTCCTTTGTATGACAACTTTCTGCAGCTGAATCAGAGGCTGATGAAGGCTTCCTTTAATAAAAACTCCCAGGGGAAAACAAGGAATAGGTAGCATGATGACAACGATGATGACAAGACTGGTTTCCATTACGGTGAAAGAATTTCTTCATGTTCCAGTCCTCAAACACTCACTGGCATGAAACCTGCCTCAGCATCAGACACAGAATAATGTTAGCTGTTACTACCAATAATTTTTGTAGCTACACTAGAAGACTCTAGAGCACCCCCAGGATTTTTGTCTCCATTTTGCTACTGGTTTGTCACAGCATAATGATTGTCCTCTTCAGTTTTCTCATTGTTATCTTTAATTAATCACCCTACTAATCACCCTTTAATTAATCACCCATTTTAATGCTTTAAATTCAAATAACAAGTACAAAACAAATACCTCTGGCTATATAAATAAATGCAAAATGAAGCAATTTGTAGGAAACAAACACAAAGAAAGTGAACAGTTAAACTATCCCTGTTCTCAGTCATATGACAAATTTGGTGTGCTTTATGCAGGGAGTAACACTACCACCCAAGACAGTAAAAAGATTTTGGCAGGTATAGACTGACGCCTCAACCTCAGGTTCAATTGCCTTGGGAGGAGATTTTCAAGTGTTTCATACCCTCATACCACATAATAATCCTGTCCCATTGGTGGATTAAGTTGCTGGTACTTAAACCTTGAAGGCTCTCATTTTTTCAGTGAATCAAACATGGTAACTTTTTCAGACTACCCATACAGGCCAGGTTTGCTCTAACTCAATGACTATAGCTGGCATAAAAACAGTTGGCAAAATCTGAGAAGTAATTTATTACCCACGAAGAGAGGAGCAATTCTTCTGAGAAAAGGAGAAAAAAAAATTCTTACATATCTAAACTTATCATTACCTCTTTCAAGAAAAGCCTTACAGAGCCTATATTCCTGTCTCCAAGGAAAATGGCCAGAGAGCTGTCCTAACAACATGGACAGCTTATGTTGACACGACTCAGTGCTCTACCCTTCCACACTCTCCCCTACTCCCTTGCAAACAGGCTTAAGGTTTGGTGAGGCATTTTATCCCCTTTAGAGTAATGAGCAGCAAAACACACTACACAGTAAAGAATAGAATTTTGGATGAAATAGAGTATTACATATGTCTATAGCAGCACTGTGTATTTTGCAAATACAGCTAAAGCCTATGAGGAGGTAGCACTGCAATGTATTAGATGCTGTATACACAAGCAGGATACAACTTCATTACAGCAGTACTTGTTTCCAGGTACCAAAGCAAAGATCCTCAGAGCAAGACACTGTTCATTTGCTGTGTGAGAATGGGGTTGGATTATTTTTTTAAATGCTCGTGAGTCTGCTTATAACCTTTCACTCCCTTGATAGGCTATAATTAAGGACTGATTTACTCAAATGCATCCCAGACAATTCTCTGTATCCTCAAAAAAAAGCATACAGATATACCCATGAGTAATATTTGGACCAGACAAATACATGTAGTGTGGGACATGGAGAAGTTTTAACAGCTGCATTGCTCTAATGCAGCTGTTCATAATTACTGGCACACATTGTGAGGCACTTCTGATTACTGCCTGTTTAAACTATATATAAATGCATTATTTTGCTTCTCAAAAGGTTGCCATTTAGATGGTATCTGGAAGCCTTCAAAACTGTAGTCTATCTCTGATGTCCCAGCTGGCTATTTCAAAGTGTGCCAACAATTAAAATGTCACTAAAGATCATACGACTCTCTGAGATATGTGTTATTTTAAGAAGTGACGATAAACTGTGACCAACTTTGCATTGTTTCCTTAAATCTTTCACTCAACTATGGATGCTGCTGAAAATAACTGTGCGAGGTCAATGGCATCACAATTCACATGCTAGCTAATGAGGCCTTGAAATTTCAGAAAGGTATTGGATGGTTTGCCCAGGTCAAACTAGAAACTGGTAGAAAAGTTGCAATTGAGATTGTGACTGGCAAATTGCCACCAGTCATAAAGGAGAACCTAAACACTCTTTCAAAGGCATTAGCAAGAAAGTCTGCTTGAGAGTAGAGTTGGGAGCAATATTAAATTATTTACCTGAAATACAAGACTGATGCAGAATGTTTATTACAAACAGCTTCACACTAATTTGATCCTCAAATTATTGTTATATGGATGCTTTTTTAGTACAAGATACTGTCCTGTTAAGTCATATGTAGGAGTGCAACTCCATAGCCTACTACCCAAATGCATTTTTTTCAGGGAAAAAAAAAAAAGGCATTGGGTCTCCACTACTTCCTACAACAGGTTTTGGGCGTGCATTTGACTTGGAGCTAGGAAATACACAATGTGGAACACTGGTCTCCACACTGTAAATTGTACTTCTTCGGCGATATCTTTGGACAAAGATGAAAAACTCAGCTGTTCAGACATCTTTCCTTAATAACACAGTTATGTTAAGCAGATGAGGGATCAATATTATTTTTCTTGGGCCAGCTGCTATCTCCAAGAGGAAACATCCACGACCGAGGAGAAAAATACTTCACTGATCTGTGAAAGGCTTAAGATTTCTGCATTCTCATGCAAAAATGAGAAATCATTTTTTCACAGTCCTGAAAAATATTCTGTGTAGTTAAACAAAGCTTTGTAGGGTACTCTGGTTTGGAAACTGACAAAGTAGTGCTGGCCACCTTCAAGTCTCCATATGTGATAGATAGTCCATGGTCTTCTTGAATCTAGCAGTATCCAGTTGCAGCAACCACATGCATCAGAAAACCCGATATTTGGAGAATTCTCACCAGGGCTGATCCATGCCTATCCACGCCTCTCATACAGGCTTGAGGAGACACAGAGGTACAGAAAGTTTGAAATGATTGCAACCACAAGAGCTCCCTAATGCCACACTGAAACACTTCCACATCTACCTTTACAGAAATCTGATCATCCTTTGGGCCCTGCCTATTTCTGCCAGTTTCTGCCAGTTTTACCTTTTGCCTCCCTGCCTGACCATTAGCAATCTACACCGATCTAAAGCAGGGAATAGTGTTAGACTATTAATGGCAAATGTGGCATCTTCATTTCTAAACTTTTACCTAAATGGGTAGCAACAAAGTCTGAGAGATCCTCTTTAGGCAGAGCAATTTAAAAACAAAACAAAGACCAAAATAAACAAACAAAAACCACCAAAGAACACCCACCAAAAAGACTCACTCAGATTGATAGCGACAGAGACAAAAAAGGAAAAATGCTGAAAATGTCAAGAGGTAACTTAATAATCTGGTGACTCATCATAAGAGAAGACTTCCATGGTGTTTAAAAAAACCACAAAACCAAACAGCAGGAGCATGGTGCGTCAATAGATGGATCTGATGAATTCTTTGCATATTTTAAGAATAAAATCATTTGGGCGAATTATACAATGAATAGGGTAGTGAAGAGTAAATATCTAATGTTTGCAATTACTCCATCTCACCCTCATACTTCCTTTTTGCCTCGCCCACAGTGTGCAGCTATTCATGATAACTCATCTTAACGAGGAGACATTCTCCAGTGCTTAAGTACTGGAGGAGGGTGGGGGGGGAGAGGGAAGGAAAAAACCCCACTCAGCCAAGAAAAATATCCATGATTAAAATTAAAGGTGTAGGTTTAACATAAAAATTTGCTATAAAATTACAAGCCCAGACAAAACCACATAGCAAGCTACAACCTGCTGCATCTCTTTTTTTCAAAGAAAGAAAAGGAAAACAAAAGGAGTAACTTCACAGTGTCCTTTATTCACATCTTGATCAAAGATGGGCTGTGTCTGCTAATTACTGGCTTATGGCAGAAACAGTTCAGGTCCAGCTCTGCAAGGTATTATGTTTCTCCAGGAAGGCTGCTAAATGCCTCAGGCTCTATTATCTTTAACAGCAGATGAAATTCTTCTCATTAAACAAAGAACCCTTTTTTCTCCACATCAAAATTAAAAACTTTGTTACGGCATTTAGTTCCAAAATGCATTTGTTATTTCTAGTATAAAAATAAGCAAACACATATAAGTTAGGAACCCATCCTCCCGATCAAGATTAAGTCTACCCAAGTATATCACCATATGATTACATGAAATGTAGTTCTGATTTCTCCAACCTTTTTTTCCCTTCTTTGAAATGAACAACAATAACACTGAATTGATACATTAATTTTAGTGCTGGCATGCTGCCCCTACTCACCTCTACTCATTCTGCGTAGCAGTAAGTGGTATGTGTTCTTCATTTGCAACTACATTGTGTGTTACTAAAATAACAGCTAATGTAAGTTAGAATCATATGGCTTTGCTAAAAAAAAAGAAACCAAACAACCAACCTAATAAAATAAAGTGACTCATACATCTTATTCATTAAAGTATTATTTCTGAAATCTCTCTGGATCCTTAAATACCCCAGCCCTAACTGTTTTTCACATAGGTGGCTAGGAAGTGAAGGAAGCAATTTGCACTTAGGCAAGACATCGGTCCCATTTCCTGTCAAAATGCCTTTTACACAATAACTGTGATTTAATATTGATTTTATTTTTTTTAATGACACTATTGTTTACCCGAGTTATTATGAAACTTCATTTTGTCCCCACTTCCGCATAATCTGTTCACAACACTGTGTCACCTTTGTTTTGCAGCCCTGTCACAAGGGGAATTTCAGTCTGCCTTTGCTCCAGCTTGTTGAAATTGCGCTAGGAGCTTTCTGCTCCAGGAAAACTCCCTTCAGCCAAGTGTAACAGAATACAAAAATCCTACAACCATACTCTTGTTATAATTTAGTAATTCAATCTTGCTTCTTTGTAGGCAGCTCCAACAGATGCAACACAAAAACATTAGTCCCCACATTCACGTAACTATCACATTAATGGGATGGTTTCTTAGGAGTTAACAAGACTTTATAGAAAAAGAATTGTTGAACCATCACTGTCCTTGCAAAACTTGGAAAGGAGATCACTGGCAACTCTTTTGGTCAAGGGACTCCAAGATCACTATCGACAGCAGGCACACTTATAAATTTCAGGAATAAAGAGGGCTTGAATGGAAAATATTACACATTTTTGTACTTCCAAAACTGTTATACAGTATACTTAGCACAGTACGTGTATTTTAGTGACTCCGTGTATCTGAAAATAATATTCCACTCACAAGAAGTGGCTTTGTATGTAAAGGAAAAATAATCTGTTAGTAATCAATAAGTATTAGTTATCTCTGAAGTCACTGTGCTCATTTGAACTTTGGCTTCCTAAACTCCATAATATATTTGAAGAATGCATTCCACGTTCCAGTATTTGTATAGAAGCTTACTAGTTAGAAAGTATGTTATAAGTTCAATAGGCTAAATACCCTGGGTTTGGTCATTTTCCCTCCAAAAAGACATTAAGTGTTAAAAGTCCCCTCTGCTGAAGCTCACATTCTTTGCATAATTCATTCCCTTCTGCCATGTCTTTCTTGTACAGCAGCAACCGCTCATAGCTTAAACACAAACAACAGACAAAACAAAAAAAGCAATCCTCCCTCCCAAACAACTGCCACTTAGAAAACCCATTTAATTGCCCAGTGAAGAGTTTTTTTCCAAACAGAAAGCAGTATCAAAAACCAGCTTTGAAACAGCCTCACCTGCTGACATAAATTCTCTATGAAATTTGTATTTCACTCAATGACTTGGAGCCTCTTAAATTTCACCATTTTTATTTTGGAAGATTTCATGCTCAGCCACACCCACATAAAACTAACTTCTAAAATCTTCAGGGCTTTGTTGTTTGGTTTGGTTTATTTTTTTTTGTTTGTTTTTTTTGTTTTGGTTTGTTTTTGTTTTTTTTTTTTTTTTTAATTAATCTTTTAATTGTATATTGGTAAGAATTAGAAATGTTAGGAATTTAAAGCTTGCCAAAACTGTGGGGGAACATATTCAGTAGACATTACAAGCTCAAAAGTTGTAAGGCCTTAAGAAGAATATTGACGATCCCAAAATAAGAAGGCACATAAACCTGTTGTGAATTTAAATGCAAGAGAGATTGAAATCACTTGCAAATTTCATTTTATCAGACAGTCTTTGCTCAGCTTACACAGTCCACAAGAATGCTGGAAAAAAGCTAAAGCCTAAACTTGCGCCAATATTTTACAAAGTATGTACCAAACACTTTGTTAACATCAAATTCAATTAAGCCTACACTAAGAAAATAAGCAGGAATAAGAATCATTTACTCAATCCGTAAGAGAGAAGTTAAGTAAAAATAAATAAATAAATCATCAATTCCGGTTCAGTTCTGGTTTAAGCAAGTACAACTGCCCCACTGTAGCTACGTAAGTCCTGTTTTGAGTATGTATGGCAAGTGATCAAACTTGCCCAATTTTTAAGTGGACAAATTACTACCCAAAGCATTCTTGAGATATATCCAATAACTTTTTTTTTTTTCCCATTTCTTCCCTCTACATTTATTGCTATTGGTTTTGTTTTTAAACTCTTGTGGATCAGAAGCAAAGGCAATCTTTGTCATCTTACAATTTTGCAGAAAAGATGGCCATTCAGTAATTCAAGACAACACTAACATCTCTGCGCAGAGGATGTGCCGTATCATTTTCATTGGTTTTTTTCACCCGTGTTTGCTATTTCTTTTCAGTTTTCTGCTAAAAGTTACACTATCTTTCCTGAAAAGCTTTGAAACATTCTTTGAAACAGAATGTTCTTTCTGACAACTGTTTCCTCCTGCTCTGCCCCTTTTGCTGTCGTCTTTAAAATCTCTATCTAGATGCCCACAATTTCCACTTCTCAGAGCTCCCTGAAATTGGCAGCATCAAGCACTTCCCTTGTATTGAGTAGTTCCCTTGGGGTTAGAGAGAGCAAGGATCTTAGATCTCCAGGAGGAGCTGGTGGTGGCAGGTCTTGTGCAAAGACAGAGGATTGTGGAGCAAACACAAAACAAATGTAGCAAGCTAAAGTGGTGCTTCAAAACCTAGGGTGTCTCAAACCTCCATACTCATCTCAGGAAAGAAGGGAAATTTTTGCTTCCAAGCACTTTTGGGGCAGAGGCTCAAACACAGAAGGGTTCCACCTCCACCAGTGGTCAAGAGAAAAGCATGTCCTCTGGAGCTCTGCCCCAACTGGGAACCAAAGTCCTTTCAAGACAAGAAATTGCTGCATCTCCACAAATGAAAGAATATGCACATGATCAACTGAAGATAAAGT
The DNA here is from genome assembly GCA_013400055.1 of Nycticryphes semicollaris. NCBI lineage: Eukaryota > Metazoa > Chordata > Aves > Charadriiformes > Rostratulidae > Nycticryphes > Nycticryphes semicollaris. The sequence continues at coordinate 1,006,095 of VXBJ01001017.1, forward strand.
GCATTATTTTTTTGGAGGGAGAGGAATAAGGATTCAGCTCTGACTAAAATGAAGTGTCAAGTGAAGTCTCAAGACTTCCTAGATCTGGTCTCAAAACACAGAGTTGACAAAGGCTCAGATCTGGTGCAGACCCTGCCCAAAGCAGAAAACGTGCATAGAATTGAGCCAAGAAAACTGACATTTTTTTCCTGCATACCTCATTGTGCATTAGGTGAAAGTGAGGGTATGCTCTGGACAAAGCTAGAGGAAAATTCAATAAAAAATAAACACTAAACCAACAAACAACATGAGAAAATACTTTCCATCTGCACACAGCACAAACACCTTGATAGTTGTCAGCCTGTCTTGGACAAGAGTCATGGTGAAAGACATACAAAACACCACCCATAAGACCCTGATTTAATTATTAGTTACAACTGTTTATGATAATCAAACCCACATCTCTTGTGTAAGCACACAGGTTTTAACCATGCAGGGGTTACAAATGTATGGTTTACTCCTCACTCCTCCTCTGCTGAATCATCAGATACCAGCCACAATGGGTCTGGCTACCAGCAGAACAGGTTCACTGATCCAATACACTCCTCTAAGACAAAAGCTATCCCTAATGTCTTTCAATTCTATTATTATTTTTCAGGCTTAGTGTTTAGAGCAGAACACATGCACTGAAACACATCCTATTCAGCATCAGGCCAAAACATGTCCCATTGGAAAATGCAAGGTGATGGTGGGGATGTAAAAATCAATACATACACAGATCTTTGTTATTCAAGCACCAGGCAAAGTTGGATTTTACTTCTAATATTGAACTAACAGCAGCATTAAAAGATGAAACCCTCAGGTCTATTCTACAGGGCAGTGAAATTCTACAATGTATTTTGCACTGGTGCATCCAAGAGCACACCTTTCTTCTCATTTCATTTGCTTGTAGGAAACTTCTCTTCAGGAAGTGAAACCTGTGCACAATGAAACCTAAATATTATTTAATAATAGCAGATTTACATCATCACCAAAGTGTAAAAATAAGTACAACAATCAATATTTATCTATGGGTTCCTAACAACCAGTAAATATTTGGGGGACAGACACTTCAGTTTACAAGGAACCCTTGAAAATGACAGGTGGCCAGCCCTGATTTAATGGTCATCATGGCACTTTATTTTTCTTTGTATCTTGTATTGAAGTCCTCAGAGCTCAACAGCTGTCAAGTAAGATCAGATTTTAACAGTATATAAAGGTTACCTGCACAAGAAAAAGAGGAAACTTCTAGTTTTAGGAAGTAAAATAGTAAAGCCAAACCAAGTCTGCTGCAAATCCAGACATGGAACTAGAAATCATGAATTTTAAGCCTATGCTTATGCACTAAATCAGTTCTGATAAATAACACCTGAAATATTAGGATTACTAATTAATAACATTTTTCAAGTAAGACAGCATCTTAAAAAAAAAAGCTGTAATTAGCTGCCACACGCAGTAGGTAATATTACTAGAGAAACAAAAGAACTGGTTTGCTACATTATGCTGCAGTGCTTATGGAGTATCAGTGATTGTCACTGTGAATACCACAGAAGTCCATGAGAAAATAAGGAAATGAAAGCTAGAATTGCATATCAAAGGCCTCCTGGAGAATAATACACAATGAAGATTACTTCAAATGAAACAAAAAATAACCATATCCTAAGAATATAACTTTTCTGATGACTTGCTCTAACTTATTAAAGGAAAAACCCTCCTGAGGATTATTTATATATGAAAGGAAAAGACTTACCAAAAGAGGTTCCTGAAACATAGCTATGAACCTTTTCTTAAAAAAATCCTAAAAAGCACAATTTCACCAGGAAATCACACTAAGAGCAAACAAAATTGCTTGCCTATAAGCCATCAAAATCTGAAATATTCAGTGGCTTGATTTTTGCCTTTTTCCGAAAAACAGCCCAAAACTCAACCCCGCCCAACCCCCCCACCTCACCCCGGGGGAAAAAA
>VXBJ01001017.1:1008120-1032943 GCA_013400055.1 Nycticryphes semicollaris
AAATGGCAAGCATCATCTGTGTGAAAAGACATGGAAAAACAGAAAAATCACACAGAGCAAACTTCTATGGCCACTACAGGTCTTGAATATGGTGGTGCAGCCCCAGGCACCTAGGATGTGACAACTACAGAAAGGCTGATTCGATATTGCACCATCCGATGACAATAAATATTTCCCCTTATATAGGCAGTTGGCACTTCTACTGATTGAACAGAAATATATAGGTATCAAGCAGTCAGCAAAATTAACCCGTTTTATAGACTTCCACAATGAAGATTACCTTAGTTTTACTCCCGCATTCCTAAAATATATATATTCAATGTTCTGGAAATAAATTCAGTCCACTACCTAGAAGCATTTATGCTATTAAAGATCACTCTTCCTGAGTTGCACCTCTTCAAAGTGGGGATGTTTGAACATATATTGCATTTCCTGCTTCCACCCTTCAATAGCAATGAAAAGGCTTTTCAACGCCTAGAATATTAATCAACTTAAAAGACAAGCAAAACTCACTTGAGGAGTTTGCAACCTGCAGGTTACTGTTAGGCAGTGGTCAAACTCCTAATAATTCTAGTCACTGCCACAGTCAACCTAGACATATTTTCTGTATTAAATTTCAGTTTGCAAATGTTAGCTCTTGCTTACAATAAGAGCATACAAATCAAACCATGTGGAGCACATTAGATGATTCCCTGCTGCCCACAAAGATACTCCCTCAATTCAGATTTTTCAAATTGAAAAAGACAGGAGAAAGCTATTGGTATTGCAGAAAGTTATTTTAAATCACAAGCAGTAGATTATCATCAACTTGTCTTTTAACCACTAGGCAGAGCACTGCAAACTGGTCCGCACCTCACATACTAAGGCATACCAGCCATTCAGCACATGCCAAGATCAAGATGCTCTAATTTCCAGGTATCTCCTACTGAAGTACACCATTTCAGGTAAAACATATTTGAATAAATCACGACCATTTGTTCCTGTCTTCACAGACAGAACTCTACCCTATCAGATCTCTGCTGGAGCACTGATTAGTTTCAGTTTAGTTTTAAAATAGAGTGAAAATAGGCTTATAAACTACTGCACATGCTGTGGGACTTCAACCACCCTGCTATCTATTGAAGGACAACTCAGCAAGGCACAAAAAATCCAGGAGGTTTCTGGAATGCATTGATGACAACTTCCTTCTTCAAGTGATTGAGGAGCCAATGAGAAGAGGTACTATGTATGCTGAACCTTGTTCTCACCAACAGGGAGGGGCTGCTGGGGAATGTGAAGCTCAAGGGCAGCATTGGGTGCAGTGACCATGAAATGGTGCAGTTCAAGATCCTTAGGGCAGCAAGGAGGGGGCTCACTACCCTGGACTTCAGGAGAGCAGACTTTGGCCTCTTGAGGGATCTGCTTGGTAGAGTACTGTGGGATAAATCCCTGGAACTAAGAGGATCCCAAGAAAGCTGGTTAATATTCAAGGATCACCTCCTCCAATGAGGAGTGATGCATCCCAGTAAAGAGGAAGTCAGGCCAAAATACCAGGAGGCCTTCATGGATGAACAAGGAGCTCCTGGACAAACTCAAAAGCAAAAAGGAAACCTACAGAAAGTAGAAGCAAGGCCGGGTAGCCTGTGAGGAATACAGAGAAATCATCTGAGCAGCCAGGGATAAGGTCAGGAAAGCCAAGGCCCTGACAGAATTAAATCTGGCCAGGGATGTCAAGGGCAGGCAAAATCAAGAAAAGATTCTACAATTATGTCAGTAACAGAAGGAAGACTAGGGAAAATGTAGCCCTTTTTCAGAAGGAAAGAGGAGACCTGGTGACCCAGGATATGGAGAAGGCTGATGTACTTAATCACTTCTTTGCCTCAGTCTTCACCAGCAAGTGCTCTAGCCATATCTCAGAAAGCAAAGACAGGGAGTTGGAGGATAAGAAACTGCTCCCTGTAGGAGAAGATCAGGTTCAAGACCATCTAAGAGACCTGATGAGACGCATTCGCTGCTCCTGAGGGAAATGAGGGTTCCTGAGAGCACTTGCTGTACCACTATCCCTCATATTTGAGAAGACACGGCAGTCCATTAAAGTTCTAACTGACTGGAAAAGGGCAAATATAACCCTCATTTTTAAAAAAGGAAAAAGGAAGATCCAGGGAACTACAGGCCAGTCAGTCTCACCTCTGTGCCCAGCAAGATCATGGAGCAGATCCTCCTGGAAACTATACTAAGGCACATGGAAAATAAGGAGGTGATCAGCAACAGCCAGTATGGCTTTTCTAAAGCCAAATTGTGTCTGAAATATCTGGTAGCCTTCTGTGACTGGGTTACAGTGTTGATGGATAAGCAAAGAGCAACTGGCATCATCTACCTCAATTTGTGCAAAGCATTTAGTGCTGTCCTGCACCACATCCTCGTCTCTAAATTGGAGAGACATGGATTTGATGGATCAAGCATTCAGTGGATAAGGAATTAGCTGGATGGTCGCACTCAAAAGTTGTGGTCAGCAGCTTGATGTCCAAGTGGAAACCAGTGACAGGTGGCATTCCTCAGGGGTCGGTAACAGAACCAGTGCTGTTTAACATCTTTGCGGGTGACACGGACAGTGGGATTGTGTGTCCCCTCAGCAAGTTTTCTGACATCACTAAGCTGTATGGTGGATGCCCCATCCCTCAAAATGTTCAAGGCCAGGCTGGATGGAGCTTTGAGCAACCTGGTCTAGCAGAAGGTGTCCTTGACCATGGCAGGGATCTTTAAGGTCCCTTCCAACCCAAATCATTCTACGATTCTTTGATCTGAAGATCAAGACAAAACTATTATCCTTCTAATGATCTGCTTGTGTAAAATCACTCTTGAAACTTGTATAATCTTTTGCACTTTTTGTATATTTTTTGTTTCAGCAATTGAACCTCTGTTTTAAAAAAAAGTCTCATATCGTTGTACATCAGAGTAGTGCCATCCCTATCGTGGAACTATAATGAAAAGCAATTACCTTCATATTGATTTTATATGTAGTAATTAAAGAATACAGTCCATATAATAACATCAGCTTATAAATATTTATTCTTTGGCTATTTCCAGCATATCTGAAAGACATGCATTCTTTCAGACCTTACAGCAAACATCTATAGGGTCAGCAAAATTACTTACATAAATTTTATTTTTTTTTAAATAATCTTTACTTCCCTGTCTGAAAACAAGCAAATTTAAAAAAAAAAAAAAGCAAAACCAAAATCAAAAACGAAAACACCACCAACAAAACCCCACAAATTAAGAGACAAAGTTCAGAATTAGATTTTGCTCTATTTCTCAGATGTCTGTGCTATGCAACAACTTCTATAAAATAAAGGCATTTCTCACTGGTTAAGGAAAAAGAACAAAGAGGCCCTTTAGTTACCACTTGATCCATTGCAAACAGGTGGAAACTTCTGGGATCCAACACTTTCTCCCTCCATTTTCAGTGAGGGACTCTAAGATTACACAAAACTTGCAAATCTCCTCCCACGAGCACTCAAAACACTTCAAACATAGCGATCCCCAATAGTGATTTCCCACTCAGTTACTTAAAAGGTTTTGCCAATGATGTCTGAGCTACGCTCCTAAACAGCCTCTCAATTGTCTAACACTCATTCTGTTCAGAACTTGGATTAGAGAATCATAGAATCATTAGAGTTGGAAGGGACCTTAAAGATCATCAAGTTCCAACCCCCCTGCCATTGGCAGGGACACCTCCCACTACAGCAGGTTGCTCCAAGTCCCATCCAGCCTGGCCTTGAACACTCCCAGAGACGGGGCTTCCACAACTTCTTTGGGCAACCTGTTCTAGTGTCTCACCATCCTCACAGTAAGGAATTTCTTTCTAGTATCTGAAAATTTATCCCAAATTGAATTGACAGGATCCCAGTTTGTGAGAGGCCATTACTTCATGATGATCTCCTTATTTTCATAGAAATGAATGTGGAGTTCTGAAGTATCCTCCTAATCTGACTGCCTTCTGGTTCAGCCCATCACGATACAGTATGTAGACAAACCTCCAAAAGCATAATGGTAAATTCGCTGCACTTGCTGCAACTCAAAAGTGGTATTTTGCATTTTTCTGGGAGCAAACTAAAAATAACATAAAACCTCCACATTACGTGTTTCCTCTTAAAACATCACCAAATTAAATGTTTAATTCCACGGCTGCTCCTTTGCTTCGTTTTCTTTGCCCTTTTCTTTTTTTTTTTCCCATTGTGGTGGTATCAATGATACTGTAGGGGTGGAAATATAACTGAAATTAAAGTAAAAATATCTTTAAACCTAAAGTTGAAGGAAATATTTTGATATTCACTAAGTGATGATCTACCTTTGACACCTGGCATAGTTCACTATCTATATTTAGTACTGTATTGGTGTTCCAATGCTAAACACTGTATCAACCTCAAGAAATTGAACGGCCTTTACAAACCTTTATCGTTTGCAGTTCTAAAGATCCCCAGAAAGACTCTAAGGTACACAACACGGAGAAGACTTCTATTGCTTAACTAGCCCTCGATCCTGCCCATTTTCCTGGCAGAGGGGTAAGTATAATCCTGCAAAAGGCACTGAACTCCATTTTTACCCTGCAACCTTCCATTTTCATCCCAGCAACTCTCCTTTGAACTTCAAGGCAAGTCTTCAGTTTGTCAGGTTCTCTTCGCTGCAGCATGTTTTGTGGTTCATCTAATTGCTAACTGGAGCGCAGCAAAGTGCTGTGCACAACAGAAGATTTTTGAATTCCAGCTGAAGCAGGACCTGTACCCTTCCATTTATTTAGTTTGTGGGCAGCTTTCCAAAGGCATGGTTTAGCTAGCAAAACCTGTTCAGCTGCTAAATTAGGAGCAAAAGCTTTCAAAAGTTGCCTCCAAATAAAAATAAAAAAAAGGCATACACTTATGCACTAAAACAACTTTGCAAAGAAGAAACCTGCATCTTTGGACAACTTTTTACCCAACGCCACTTAATGTCAAAACCAGATAAAACAGGGGGACTTAAGATGACCCGGTTGCTTGCACTGCAATGTAGAGCATAAAAAGCCACATGCAAAACTCTTCCAGCTTTTGAAAAGCTCCTGTTAGGATGCAAGGGTACAAGAAGCCTGGAAGGCTTTAGGTCAGCTGTCACCCTGTGCCTTTGGCACACACCAGCAGACTCAGACTCAGCCCACGTTCCGAGAGAAGGATGTCTTCAGTATGACACCATCAGCAGAGCTGAGAGAGGGGTAAAATCTAATAAGTCTCTAGACCAGCAAATCCTCATCTCCAAATCCTGAAGCTGCTGTTTACAAAGCTTACAAGAATTTGAAGAGGCTGCACAGAGTTCATGTGATTTACTTCAAAGAAAAGCCAGCTCAGGAACAGATTCTGCAAATTTACAGATTAAAAGATAGTTTCTCTGGATCACCTGCTTATTGCGCATTACAAAAGAGCCTTGTTCCTGCAGGTCAGGTTACTTCCAGACCCAATGGTCAGACTGACAAAAGCACTTGGCGATTTTCATACCGCAAGGCACACAACCTTGGATTACCTCTTCCTCAACAAGCTATGTACTGAATATCCCCACTGGCCACTGCCAGGCGCTCCGTGCAGCACCTCTCCTCTGCCATGTTCAGCAACTTCACACCACGGAGCCAACCCCAAAGTGTGCACGATGAAGGCCAGGCAGCCCCACATGCAGTCCTTCACAGTTCCATAAGGAAAACAGCTCCCAGGACCCATACCAGCAGTGTTTACAAATATTCACATCCACCTGCCTTCCTGGCTGACCCCCCATTACAACCCTGCTGGCTCGTCTCTCCTCCCTTCCCACCCCCTCAACAGAAGTTTCTGAGAACACACAAGTTGAGCACTGCTAAAACAGAGAATTCAGAAATCACGAGAGGGGCTACAGAACAAGTTATCAGATACTTTTACTCTATAAACTCTGAGGGACATATTACTTGCTGTGTCTTACTGCTTTTCTTGCCTGGTCATGCAGGCTCTCTTCTGCAGCCATAAGTGATACATTTTTGATTTAATGGAGACTCTTTAATTACCACATTTTCCTTATTACTGCATACCTGGCTTAGTAACCTGAACACTTCTTTGGAAACACTTTTCCATGCAGCTCCAGAAAAATAATACAATAAAACAATAGAGTCTCAGGAATGTTAATATGTGCAGGAGTAAGGCAGATCCATACCTGCATCATTAATCCAGTCAGATTCATTCCCCAAGTCCCTACTGTTTTGAGCTTAAAGGCTACTGAAAACTTTGACAACTGATTCTTATTTTATTTTTCTAAAAATTGTTAACACCAGAGAGGTGCTTTAAGGCTTGAAGTTGCTGAAACACTGGCATCTGGCAGAGAGGAGGCTGTGATCATTTAGGATCAGCAACAGATGAGAAGTCCGTTAAGGGTTTTCTACTAAAATTTTCAGAAAAGGCTGCGGTCAATAACAGAAAGTTCAACAGGAGTGTTTAAAGCCTCACAGGGCTCTATGCATCTCCACTGTGTGAGCCACCTGTAGTAACCAACATCTCAAAGCTTAGTGACATGGCTAAATGAGAGAAGTGAACCTCTGTTTAGGAGGCACTAGTTTTCAGCCAGTTTCTCTTCAGGCATAATTATTAAAAACTAATATTAATGATCGAGGATAACCCTCTGTGATTGAGGAATAAATTGCACAAGGTTTTGACTAGCAGCTAAACTATAAATATACAGTTTGCTTGCATATGCCTAGCCATATGATTTGTACTGAGTTTTGTAATTTTTCAGTCTCAACTCTCAATTAAAAAGGGATAATGATGCTTATCTCCTTAATCAACCAACAATCAGTTTTGACATCCTTGAAAGTAGAGTTATGCAAGAATTAACATTACAGGAAAAAGAATTCCAGAAAAAAATGGTTTTCAGGTTGTGAAAGAATTACTCAGAAGTTCTGATGCTTTCAGCCAATTTATTGCCTACGTTCAACTGGCCAGGACAAACAACCTTCCACATGCTAAAAAAGCAAATCAGCAAACAAAAAAACTGAAGTCAAGATGCCTATGTAAGGGAAATGATGATGACTAATAAACCAAAGTTGGACAAATATAAGACTTCTGAATGCATTCTTATCATAGCTTTCTTAAAGCTCATCCTTATATGGTTTATGGAAACAAAACATCCCTCAAGGAACCCATGACTCAAACATGGAAGCGTGAGTTTTACCATCTAAAGTGAAGCCTGTATTGTTAATAGCTCTAAATCCTGTCTATACTTGGATTCTTTTGCTTACTCCTCTTCTTTTACTTTTCTTGTAACAGCCTCTCCTGCCATTTTATTTAGCAGTTATACTCTTTTCACACCTTTCTATGGCGACAATTTAAACTTCTAAATTTTAGGATTTCAGATCCACTTGTAACAGTGACTATGGCCAGCTCCTGGGATCCATGGTGCCATTACCTGCACTGCTGGTTGGTTTTATTGTAAAATTAAAGAGTTTACAGCTAACCTATGCAAAATGAATATCTCAACACCTGAGGAGCAATGGACTCAAGTCTCTTAAAACCTGCTCTACATCAAGGCGTCTTACTTCCCCATCTTCAAAATGGTAACATCCATTTTGTCAGAACACACATTCCTCACACAGAAAAATGCTCTTCCTCCTCTGCATTTCCAAAGTAGGGCAGGGCTCTCAACACAACAAATGGTAGCATCATTATATCATTTTATAACAAAAGGTTATAAACTCAGTTGGAACAATAAAAATAGTAAGTAAAAAGCACATTGAGCTAGTCTTACATTTCTGAAATGGATAACTTGGAAAAAAATGACCTTAAAAAAAAAAAAGAAATCAAGTGATCCCTAACATTTTTTCCCTATTACCCCACCTCAAATCATGATCATTTCAGCTGCTCGTAAGCTACAAGTCTAGACTTCATGTTTCCTGAAAGAAAAAAGGAAAAGATGAGGGAGAACAGTATGATAAAGATTCACACTCAGGCAGGCAGATAAAGTAAGTGCCATGGTTTTAACATTTTAATTTACCAACTGCAGAACACTGACTTAAGGTTCATCTGAATTTTCATGCAGATGGCTCTGAGTCCATCAAAAATACTAAGCAGACCCTTGCCTCACCTGTGACACTTGAGCAACCCTGTGCTTCTAAAATGTTTATAGGGAAAAAAAAAAAAAAGAAAAAAAGCTATCACTGGAATTCATCTACTACTCTCTAACACCCGTATTCATTTGCAAAAATCCATTGCAAGTTATACATTAATGAGCTGGAAGCAGAACTGTAGTAACTGCTCACTGCCAACCTGCAGCACCCAAAAGGTTTTCTGAAGCACTGCAATGCAGAGAAGGGTAAACAACCTTGAGACTCCTTCCCAAGCTGAGCGATTCCAATGTCTTTTGTCCTTAATAACTACATTCATAGGGAGAAGTGAAATTCCTTTGCAAAGCATGCTATACCTGACCAGATCTGTTTTACAAAACAAAGAGGTAAATAAGCTCTATATTATACAATAATAAAAAAAAAAAACAACCCAAAACCAGGAACAAACAAACCAACCAACCGAAAAAATCCAACAAAAAATAAACAAACCCAATCTTTCCAGAAGCTTTTCCATGTCTTTTTTCTTCTTTTTATTTTTTTAAGACCTGTATTGCTCACTGACACTTTTTCCACAAGTTTCAGGAGTATCATGACCTCATGTAACAAAAGAAATACACATTTCTTTATCTTTCTCATTTCCAAGGAGTCATTAAGGCAGGAGTCTGGAGAAACAGTCCCCAAAAACAATATTTAAAAAATAGGTGGTGGCTCTTAGCTGTTCAGCTTAGCTGTTCAGCAACTTAAGAGATTTATTTATGGAAGTCCATGCTAAGTTACTGAACTTGAAAATATATCCAAAAAGCAAGCATCTGGTTTCCATCTGTCCTCATGGGAACCAGGAAAGGGCTTTAACTGAAAAATAAAATATTGGGGTGCAAAAGAGCAATATCCCAGGGAGGGAGAAACAGACAAAGAAAAAATCCCTGTGCAATGTATTTACTGTTAAAAACAAAACAAAAAACCAAACCAAAACAAAACAAAACAAAAAAAAACCAAAAAAACCCACACAAACCCCAAACCAACAACAAACTATCAAGAAGCTAAAATTCCATGTTATAAAAAAGAACACATACCCCTGTTTTCTAGCTAATATGAAAAATTAGCAAATAACACAAAATTAGATTTTTATTACACAATTTAAAAATTAAAACCTTCATAACAGTGTGACTTATTTGCAGAACAAATTAATTCTAAAGACATATACCTGAAAATACTTGCCAACACATGCAAATGTTAGGCACCTACTACTATACTCGGCTGGCAAGCACAATTTTATGTTTGTATTTAAGCAATCGCCAAGCAAATGGACTTGCAGCTGAGACAGCTATAATTCTGGTTCCTTCCAGGGTCAGAGAACAGTTCCGTATTTAAAAAAAACAACATAGGAAAAAAAGGAAGCTGTTATTTTCCCTTCAAATATTTTGCCAACATTCATTTACAAGTTATAAAACATCTAAATTAATTTTTCACAAGAGGTACATGCACATCTGTCTCCATAAATATACTGCTTTAAACCTGTAAGTAAAGCTTTTGAAGGAATTGTTTTAAATAACCCTTCTGACCTCCCAGGCAAGCTACTTCTTGCCCTTTATTTTGTTTGTCTCCATTTTTCGTTTGCCACTTTGCACATAAATGATAGAGGAAGTCAAGTGAAAACCTGACCAACAGCAGAGTATCAAGTTAAAATACTTATAATAAGGAAACTGATCATAAAGAATTTCCCCTCTTGCCTTTGCCATGCAGACTCACAAAGTTTTCTTTGCACTGTTTAGAAGTCAAGCTGTTGCCATGCCCCAACCACCATGAGAAATGGGATGCTGGAACCCACCAACTTCAGATGGGACCCACTTGGGTTCACTGGCTTAGTAGTCCCTAGAGTGTACCACTGCTTTTCTACCAACTATCATTTTGATCTTCATAACACACACAATAAAAGCACTAAAAAGCCAGAGCAAGACCCTGTTTCTTTTTCAAATAACTACTGTTTATTTTGGTTAGTCCCTCCCTAGCAAACAGCACAGCCAGTCCTGTCTCTACCGTGCTGTGAGGCTGGTGGTAGTAGACATTGCCATTTTCCCCCATATTGCCATTATCTTCACATTACAATTAAGGCTGCACCACTGCATTAATTTCCACATATTCCACATGAGTCTGAGACAAATTATAACTGATCAAGAGCAAAGCAAGCACCCAGAGATGAGTGCACAGTACTTGACATAATTTAACATGAATAAAGGTCACTTGGTGCTACCACCAAAAACATCCCAAATCGAACTTACAAAATGTATTTGCGTTTCTATGACTAATTTGATCAAACTGAGTTCTTTCACATCTTTCATAAAACTTCACATGGACATGCTCACAGCACAAAGGCCATTAGCTTAAGCCATAATGGCCTTCCAATTTTCTCGGACCTTAAAGTTACACCACTAACCAACCGACCATCAGGTTCCTTTAAGCAGCAGCAAAACTAGGGCAGTATCTAAGAATTTATATACTCTTTCAAGTCTAACCTCAACATTCTTGCATTGTAGTTCAAACTATCAACACTCTGTGTGGAAGTATATAAAATCTCAGAGAAGCGTAAAAACCCCTAAAACCCTAAAGATAATTAAAAGCAGTAAAACCAAAATTAGGTATGCCTTAGATTTTCCTGTCTGCAGCATCAACTCATATTTTGAAGGCCAACATTGTTTCACATTGACAGCACCCTATTTAATCTTGCATGAGAATCATCACTCTTTCTTTATTTTGGTTTGTTTTGGGAGAAGAGGTAGGAACGGAAGAATATCATTATGGAGATTTATCAATATTAAAATGGCTTATCTTATTACCATGTTTATACTCTCAAGTTGTCCTTCCCATGGGCACTCAGCATCTACAGTTAGCATGAGCCAGTATGACTTCAAGAAATGCTTTCTTTCAGGCTCTAAAGAACAAATAAACAACTGAAGCAAATCTCCTGCTAAACAGCAATCAGAGCAAGGAAGTTTTCACAGGCAGAGGAGCTGGGAGAGTTCTGTCTATGGCTTTGGTTTCATGGGATCAGGGCAGAATTAGAAACAGCTGAGACCATGGGACTGCAAACTGGTAAAGCCACAAGAGAGGACATCTGTCCCACCCCCAGATGCTGGGGCTGACGCTATTCCTTTGATCTCTGCTAGTCTGATCCTGACTTAGCCTTCAGCTGTCAAGTAGCCAATGCTGGTGAGTCAGATGCAATGCTAGGTAGGAACGGTGAGAACAGGAGGGGACCAGGCTAACTCATGATTAATTTGATTTTCAAACCACTCATCCCTAGACCCAAAGAGAAGCCGCCTCCAACAAGTTATTGCCTGACCAAAGACACACCTGCAATTCCTTTTCTATATCTGATATGAACCCTGCCCATCAATTTATGGCAACAGGAGAAAGTGGGCCAAACCCCTACACTCCCAGTTACCTACTGGGATGACTCAGTGGGATCCTGGAAAGTACATTTCTAAAAGACCTACCTGCCTCATTGGGAGACAGAAAAGCAAGTGACACACTAGATACAAGGCATGATTCTTCTGATGAGTTTCATCAAGAAACTTTTAATGCCAACTTTACAAGTTTCGCTTGAGAAGATGCCCTAGGCATGAACCACACCACAAGATACTTCTTTCTTCAGAGGCTCAGCAAAGGGAATCCCTCATTAAGGGTAACTAAGGACCAAAGTACAGCAGGACAACAGGAAAAACAAGACATAACAAGCAAGGCTGAACTGTAGCCTCTTAGAAAAGAAAACACTCACACAACCATCCAACAACACATCACGTAGGGCTCAGACCAAGCACAACCACCCTGGAGAACTGGACATTTGTCAAACCTACAACCATGTCACCTCTTCTATTCTTATCCCCATGAACTCTCAGGGAGAGGTGGTCCTTTCATTAAGGCCAGTATAATTTGCCAGAAAAGCTACTAACTCTTGAAGAGATACTGTTATGGGCCTCAGACAACATTCATCAAACAAATTTGTACTGCCGAAGGTGTGCACAAACAGCAATCACAGGGTGCAACTGCAGTTGTTTTCTTTGATAACAAGAAAAGATGGTTCTCATTAGGTGATTGATTCAGAGGCCAATCTTCCTCCAAGATGCTCACTCACATCATTGAACAAAAAAAGCACTGTTCTAATAAAAGCCCTAGGAGGCCTTTGAGAGCTTGAAGGAATTTCTTGCTTGTGCTGCTGCTCTTCCTGCTTTAATTCCAATAACCCACATGTGAGTATCCTTCTCCCTTCTTCCAGCCTCTCCCAAAACATAGTCCCAGACTAGCAGCAGCGGTCTGAATTTCAATAAAATGTGTTTCAGGGAGACCTGACAAGCTGTAACTTCTACAGTAGATGCTGCCATTAGCAAAGGCAAGCTGCTACTTTGTGGAACATTAGTATCACTTTGGGAAAGATCTCTCTCTGACTCTGAGCTGCAGTTATCTCCATCCATATAACTCAGGGGTTAACTGTTTAAATAAATCCATCATTCTCTTTGCCAATAAAAACGATGACGTAGGACTTGACCCCAAAAAAGAAGTGCCCCTAGTCAGTCAGGGGAAGGGGACAGAAAAAGAGCCTGGATAAGACCTGGTTTTAATTAAACAGGTGCTAACAGAACTCAAGCTCAAAAGGAAGAGGAACTAGATTTTATTCAATTTAGAGCAGGTGACAGAAGGTTGGAAGAGGTCTTCATCAACTCGCATAATTACCATCTAATAAGTTTTCTAAAATGCTATAAATCAAGATGCGTTTCAGGCTACAGCAGCATATCTTTCAATTGTGGCCACTTAACTCCATGCACTTTGCCAAACCACTTAACATGCTTTTCTCCTCCTAACAACTGTTAGCATGATGATTAATTATATTTAAAAAAAAAAAAGAATAAAAGAAAAAAAGGTATCTTACCTTTGCAGAGTCATGTTCAAATTGCCTGTACATGCCTTGATCTTGTTTTGTGCTTCTAGATGAGTCATCCCATCTGTACTTATCCCATCAATGGTGAGAACCACATCACCTATTCCCACTTGTGCTCGGGCTGCCTTGCCACCATCATTAAGCTGAAATATAACATGAATGGTAAATGAGAAACTGGGATGGTTTGTCAGTATTCTCTGAACACAGGACAACAACATCTTCCTCACAGTGCTGTTTCATAGAAAAAAAGAAACTAAAAAAAAAAAATCTTTTCTCCTTTGTGAGTATGCCCCTGTGAAAGTTACTGTGCTATCTTCCTTTCCAGTGAGGCAATATTTACAGGTTCTTGTTCTTATTTCACTTGGATGACAGGAAAAGTATTGCACAGTATTGTCTATTTTTCAAAAAATCCACTTCTACTTTATTGGCTGGAAAATGTTCACATGTACTATTTCATATATGAATTTTTTCTCACAAGTTCAAAAAGGAAGGCTGTAAACCAGATTTTTCATTCTAGACTTTGCATCTAAACAATTTCTTCAAACTTTATGTATTTGTCAGTGACTGACCACATGCACGGAAGACTTCATTAATAGTGAAGCTGACTTTTCCCCAGCTGCAACTACTAGAAAGTCAAAAGTTCAACATCACAGATAGACCAGTTACAGTACTTTGTTTTGCCTTTCTCTCAACAGGTTTATAGCCCCCAGCAACCCACAGTATATTCAGACCAGAATAAGAAAGGCCTCTTGAGTAGTCTGCCTCTTTGATCAAGGTCACTGCCAAAGTTCATCTCAATTGCCTTTGGTCCGCTTCAATGAACTAGTCTTGCAACAGAAACCTTTGTAAAGTTCACATTATTGACCTCGATTGAACAATAAATTAATCTTTTCATCTGATGACACTGAATTTCAACTAGTGTCATTCCAAAGAACAGAAATAGAAATAAAGCAACACATGGTAAGATCTATGCACTGATTTATATCCCTGGTCTTCAATCTGCTAATCGCTTTATAGCTGGCAGAAGAGAGCAGTCCTGGATGGTGCAAATTCCCTATTTGTTTCCAGATGCATTTCCTGTCTTAAAACAGAGAAGTTGTAGCTGCTTGTGCTGTGCATGCAAAATCTCACAATTCTTTCCTTTGCCTGCAAGCACAAGTGCATTACTTGAAGGAATTGCTACGGTTTAGGGAAGGTGCTGCAAACAGCAGAATTACTTAATCTTTATTTCCAAAAGCAAAGTTCATCTTGGGCCATAGTCATGTTCTAGGAAGCAACATCTCAAAGGGAGGCAGAAGGAAGGTTTTAATTTCTGATGCTTTCAAACTGCCTCTGTTTCAGTCCGCTCAGTAGTGACCAGGAAGTTTTGATGGTTTTGTGGTTCCTTTTGACAATGACCAACCACGAAGTACATTCACTAGTCTCCAAACCTAGGTTTCTCCAACAGGAGAAGTCAGGCTAGGTCTTGAAAACTGTCTATGGCAAAGGGGTAGAAATAAGTGAAATGCTAGGGACTCAGTGTTGGCATTTATGTATGAACAGTCACTTGTCAGTAATCCTGTGCAAAGTGTGCCATCAGTCCACCTGATACGGTTAAGAGTTTCCTATAATCTCAGAGACTATAATACATGACAGCTGTGACACGCAGATTGGACAGCATCTTGAAGACTAATATTTAGAGGAAAAAGTACCACTTAATGCTGCAAGACAACTGCAAATGCAATACTCCAAAAATGTATAATTTGACAACGTATAGACTGAAAGCAGGAAATTTCATACTCAGTGGATCACAGCTGGCATTTTTCAACATCAGTCTACATCCTACAGACATCTGCAGTAGCTATCTGTAGCACCTAAACACAATACTCAAAAATTGAAACAAAACCAGAAAAATTCTTCCATTTGGTGTTAATCCTATGCTACCAAGTACATTATTCTGGTGCAAGGGGAGGACAGATGTAGAAAGACTTGTCGCTTCTCAGATTCAAAATAGCAGCCAGTCCCTCAGGGTTATAGATCAATGGAGCCATTTTACCCAGAGTTGAAAGCAAAGGCTGCTATCAAGGGAATGTTAGCAGAGCACATCCCATGCAAGGAAGAAAAGTAGAAGACAGGAAAAAAAGCAGATACACTAATTTTAGAAAAACTTCTTGACTTGCTAAATTTATCAAAATTTCAGCATAAATGCTGCAAAAGTCTTAACAACAAAGCCAAAATTCCTCCAAAAGTCTGAATATACTGAAATTCTGAGCTAAGAGACCCAGTTACTATAAAACACAGATCAGGGAACCCTACGAGCATATGGAAGGCTATGACATACATAGCTATTTATAGGGAAGCTCCTCAAACTTTTGGGTGAGGGGTGGAACCTGCCATAAACAGATCCCTAAACTGATATGTAATGGCATGCTGACATTTCTCAGCAAGGTCTAGAAAAGGGAAAGGAATGTAAGGGCACTAAAAGCTAAAGGTCAAACGGATCGCTGTGCTTTGTGATTGGACTGCTGAAGTGATTAAAATCTAGCTTTCTCTGAACGTACGTAAATGTGCATGATGTTCGCGCGTTGTAATTCGGGATGAAAAAAGCAATGTACACACACACGTTCAGCAGTAGGACTGCAAAAGCCACGCAGGGAGGGGACTGAATCTGCTTTACAAGTGAGGATCTCACAGGTACACTTGAACGAACAAATTAATGGACAAGAGGGTGAAGAACTACAGAGGGATGACAAAGTAGTAATCTCCTTATCTAGATACGGTGAATAAGACTTCCAAGTAACACCTACTGATTTCAGATAAAAGAACTGACTAACCAAGAGAGGTGAGGTTGGTACTTCCAGGAAATCTCAGCCAAAGCATGAGTCTTCCCTGAGAGTCCCAGCCAGCATCCTTGGCTTGTGAGGCACCTATAATGAAGTGGGACTGAAGCTACAAGGGCAGAGTTTACCACAGATGCAAGAAGAACATAATCACAAGTATACAAAAATAAACAAACATCTACACATGAACAGATCAGGAGGAATTAGAACACTTGAAGTAGTTAATGACCTTTTCCACAATGAAAACTTATTTATACCCCAGGAACCTCAGTTTTTACACTTCTTAAACTCAATAAATTCATATAAGTACTTGGCATTATGTATGCAAAACTGTGCACATATTTAACCAAAACTGAAAGGTTTCCCATATTCCTTGTCACAACGCCAACTAATTCCATTTATTATCAGTGGTTTTGATGTAGGTTTTGAAAAATACAAGAGATGAAGATATAAAAAGATGTAGGTGCTAATATATAGGAAATTTCGAAATGTTATTTATTAACTATTACTACTTTTGTACCACATTTTTTTTTGTCCTATAAGAGTGATTTTGTCCTTAAACTGCAAATTTAACCTTAGCTTAGTAAAATTATCTGGCATTGGTCAGATGTGTGAATTACAGTATTACCTATGCCTAAATACCAAGAGGCTAGTAAACTGGTGGACAAAAAGAATAACACCTGATGCCTAACTCCTAGTAGGAAAAAAGCATATCCTTAAAGCATACCTTTATTAAGCAGTCACAAACAAACAAATGGAATCAATGCAACAAGATGTATGCACACAAGAGTATAGCACTGAAATTGTAAAAACTGTCTACCTGTGAATCAAACTGACTTCTAAATACCACAAGTATTCTTCAAATCCTTGATAGATCTCTTTTAATTCTGTATTTACAACATGAGGCAAGTTTTTAAAATCAAGCATGAATTACAGCTAAAAAAATATAAAATAAAATAAAGACAGACCTTTTTTTCTGATGTCAACCACCAGATTTTAAAGCTACATAACTGCCAAGCCAGGAATGTTTCCTCCTACGTAGTTCCATGCCTCTGTACTCTGGGAAGCTCATTTTAAAACAGAGGGGGAGGAAAGCAGGAGGGACATTTCATGACCAGGCACCTGCTGAGGCCAATCACCCCTGCAGCCCCCAGCAGCAAACCTCTTTTCCACCCCTCAAGCAGCAATCAGCTTCCTGACTGAAAGCCACAAGCCAGTCTATGCCATCCAGAGATGCTCAAGACACTTTCTAATAAATAAATAAAATCACCCATCCAATATTAGATTTCAGTTTTGTTTGACATTACAAAATCTTTTTTTTTTTTTTTAATTTTAAATACTAGAATTCCAAAACTGTAAATATTGTTCTAAAATACATTCCAAATGGAATCAGAAGTAAACCAGTTCTTGATCCAGGATGAACTTCAAAAGCAACAGTATAAAAAGTAATCTCACCAACCTATTGTTTCCTTTTGCAATAGCCAACATTTTTAAAAAACAGCTTTTTAACTATTACTGTCAAGCTTTAATGAGATATTTTAAAAGACTCTTTCCAGGAAAATTGCACATGTGCACATACATGTGAATCTATCTCTGAATCAATGTAATTTGTAGCTTAACTCAACTAATTAACTTATAATCATCTATTCCTCACGTGACTAAGAAGAAAACTTGACAAACTTCCCTTATATTTAGCCTTCATGTGGTAATAAAGGAAACACTTAAATTGCAGTTATTCTTAAGACAAAGGTCTATTTGACTAGAAGTGGAACCTGCCTTTTACCTTTTCCATGCAGTCTGCCTTGAAGCAATCTTAGCTGCAACTGGCTTGTGTGATAGCACATCCCAACCCAAAGAACCAGTCCATAGTCTGATAGTAAATAATGGTCCCCTCATCATACAAACATCCTTCAATGTCATCTGCAACTTTCTCTTAGAACTTAATTTATTTCTTCCAATTTAAATCTTCCTGGACTATCTGAAATCTCTCCAACTTGATTTTTAACCCCTGAGCAATTCTGATATGTGTTTGGCTTTAGCAATTCAGTTTAAAGACAGGCATAATCAAAGCAGAAGTCAAACAGACAATGACCTTTGTATCATTACTACTCTTGCTTCTCTTTCAGTCTACATCTTTCCCTATATTAAAGAACATTAAAGAAGAACTTTGCAGAATCACAAAACAGAAGAGTCTCAAGTAATAAAATGTATTAAATTAAAAAGTATTTTATCAAATAACACCCTGCCTTTTCACACAGATGTTCAAACCACAAGGGCTTTATCTCCCCTGCTATAGTACACTTTCTGTAAATATTTGCACTCATTTTCTGTTACTGCCTTTTTTATGCCTAACCTGATTTCACCTGACCAAAGTATCATCTTGCACCAATAGCCAGTATTTTAACAGCATGCTCTCAAACACACACAGAGCTCAAAGTATGCTAGAAAATACCCCTTCAGTGAATCACTGCAAGCTTGGGGAAGCAGCCCCTATTATTTTTTGAGAACACAACCTTGCCCCAAAACATGACGGGTGGCTTATTTATGGCCCACAGCTGCACCACCTCCCTTGCAAGAATTGTGCTTGCCTGACCTGACTCCTGATGGGTGGCCCCAGCACCAGGCAACCCACAGAAGGAGCAGCGCTGGGTACTTGACTCTGACACCTGAACATCACCAGCCCAAATAGGGTATCATAGAATTATAGAACTTTTTTGGTTGGAAGAGACCTTTAAGATCATCAAGTCCAATCATTAACCTAACACTAAACCATGCCTCTAAGTACCACATCTACATGTCTTTTAGATACCTCCAGGGATGTTGAATCAACTGCTTCACTTGGCAGCCTCTTCCAACACTTGATAACCTCTTCAGTGAAGAAATTTTACCTAATATGCAATCTAAACTTCCCCTGTACTCCTGTGCTACAGTGCACCCCACCTAAAAGGGCAACTAACCTTCCTTGCCTCCTTCCCTCCAGGGAGGAAGGAAAAAATCCAACTTACACTCAGACTCCCAGCAGGTTTGATACACTTGGGATCTAGCTTACCACTTCTGCATGAAGAAAGGAACCATGGCAGCACCTGCTCTTTGTGGCAAATAAGCTTCCTCTGCACTCAATGGAAACTGAGAGCTGTATCATATTCCTCACAGTCTTTACTACGGCAATATTATTCGCATAGCCAACAGATTAGCCATCCAGTCTTGATACTTGCTTCCAAATCAAGAACGTACATGCCAGTTTTAAAGTCCAGATCAAATTCATACAGCTGAGTTATAAGAACCCCAATGCAGGGTTTGCAGTGGAAACCACTGACATAACCAGCTATAAAAGGGGTTATGAGGCAGTCCTGCAAATAAGTTGAAGGTTTTCCCCAAACCAAGCAGGGATCAAAATTAGCTTAAGTCAAAAAATCCTGTTGATTACCAGAGTATTTTTCTACATATCACTGCCAGGAAACCCTGCCCTGACCTCTCTCTATCTGGTCATATTCCTGCAAGTTTTCACTTTCCTCATTTTCTCCCCATAACTTTAAAGGTTCTTCCAGACTGACCTATTAAACCATAATCCAGGGCATGCATAGCATACTAATAATCATTAACCACAACACGTAAGTAAAAAAAAAAAAAAAAAAAGATAAAGTACCAACTCACCGTACTTCTCGGTCTGGCTCTGTACCTGAACAGCAGCTACCACCACCTCCGCCCTGACCAGAGGACTACCTATGCCTTCTGGCCTGTCCTCCAAGATCCTCCAGCTTCACTTCATGTCTCTGCCTTTATGCACAGCTCCCTCACTGCGGCACACCAGTGGCTTGGCTGCTGCAGACCTAAACCAGCTCTTCGACTCATTACAGCTCATGGGAAAAGGATGGGGAGAGCCCACATGCACTCGGACATTTTGACAATGAAGAACCCACAAAACCATCTCTTGCATTTCAATTCTCAGTTCTGCTACCTATCCTCAGCAGTAACCCTGACAACAACAGATGTTTTAATGTCATTGTGCCATGTAGTTCCACATTAACAATTATGTCAAGCAAAACCTAACACAAAGTTTGAGCATTCCCTCAACATAAACATGCCTGAGCATGCCTGTGGGTTCACACGTTTTAGGAAAAAGACACACGGTTTCAACCACCTCTTTTCTTCTTAACATTTCCCTCCTACTGTATTTCAGCCCTTAATATTTATCTAATGCTCTCCACAAAGAAGAAATTTTAACTTGCTTTTGCACTTTAAATAAACTGCTATATATATGCACACACATCCATCACTATCCATCCCTGCATGCATCAGACATGGAGCTATACACCTATGGAGGAGCACAAGAGGATGTTAGCTGCTAAAAACAGAAGAGGCACCATGTACTATTACTTATTCTTACAATCAATCGGGTTGATGTAGAAAAAGATCCAAAAATATAAACTAAATTTACAAAGTAGAGTAGTCCTTTTGGATACATGCTCTTTTATTTTTCAATTGATGAATGCTAAACAGATCAACTTTGATGCCAGGGGAGCAAAGCAGAACAGCAGCCCTCAGCTTCTTTTCCTTGCCCTGGAACAGGTTGTGAATGAGGAGGAAGAATTTCCACACACTGATGCCAGCAGGGTTATTAGCTGGTGCCATCTCTCACTTGTCATGGCTTGACGGGTCATGGTTTCCTTGCAGCTCTACTTTTCCATGAGGTTTCATCTCTGCTACCTCTCCCCTTGCAGCAGCCTAACTACTGCAGATCATAAAGAAGCAGACAAACAACTTCACAGAGGTGTCTTCTACTTTAATTTTTGACCTAACATAAATACAGCATCATCACTGCAAATTCAGTAGCAGCATTTATTACAAAGTATGATCCCTGCTTTTCAACTTGTTCATATGAAATGGAAGCAGTTAACTACACACACAGAATACATTCTGATATATTTCACATATTTTACTTGTGGCTTAAACTTTTTCCATGTACTAACATACAAGTTAAAATTGGAATTCAAAGGATTATTAAAATGAGTCAAAATTCACAATCATATTGCATAAGGAATATAGAAAGCATTCTGTGCAAGTGTACCTCTATTGGCATCCAACAAGACTAAACATCTTTGTTTACAATCTATTGCAAACAATCTAACATTGCTTTTCCAAGCCACTTGAAGCATTGAAGAGAACAAAAATATAAAAGGATTGCGAACCATGATGGGATGAGCAATACGTGGGGGTCCCCTGAGTAACAGGAGACAACTAATGTTCTGATTTGGAGAAGAAATAATATCACAAAGTCAAAAAACAAGTTCTCAAAAGGACTAAAGCAAAATAATTCAGACATCATGGCTAAAATCATATTTGCAAGAATGTGGGCAATTAAAAAAAAATATATGCTTTCCAAATATTTAAGTGATAGAAAAAGATTTACATAAGTGCCACAATAGAAGCAGATATTTAAGACCCTAAATTAGTATCTTCCACTAAGCCTTTTCTCAAGGAGCTCAATCATGTTCTTGTGCTGCCAGCATGCCTTAGAGTCCTATTTATTTTAACTGGCTGTCCTCTCTCTGAAGATTATTCTTCTGTTTGGAGAGTTTACAGAACTAATCCAGATTTGTCCCTGGGAAACTACATGCCAGTGGGTAAAAATTACTGCCTACTTAATTTCTTAGAGAGACAGAAAAAGGAAATGGAATCAAAATGTAGCTGGAAACACAATGTAAACTCTGTATGGCTGCTTTAGCTTT
Source organism: Nycticryphes semicollaris (assembly GCA_013400055.1). Lineage (NCBI taxonomy): Eukaryota > Metazoa > Chordata > Aves > Charadriiformes > Rostratulidae > Nycticryphes > Nycticryphes semicollaris. Next base: position 1,029,685 of record VXBJ01001017.1, read on the forward strand.
AGGGAGCTGCAAGTCTATAGACTCCGTCTTCCAGTTACAGGGTTGGGTTTTTTGGACAGCCAACACAAATTAACCCCACAACCAAAACATCAAAGTACTTGGGACTGCTGAGGAGGCACCATTTAGGAAGCCCTGCAGTTTGCATCAGAACAAAAGTTTAAGTACCTGTCTCTTTTGAAATAAACAGTTTGGAAAGTTGCTATGTAAGTTGCATTGCTGGGAGCTCCTGAACTAACCAACCCCAAAGAACAGTTAGTTTTCTCTAATGGAGCTTAAGCATCAAGTGGCAAAAGGGACTGAACTCAGCTTCCTCCAAAGGCGAAATTCACTTCCATACTGTAAAGGCCATGCATGTGAAGATGTCCGCTGTGCATATAATGGTCTAAGTCCTCCCTTCCCAAATAGGATTATTTTTATTCATTTACAAATGATAAAGTTAATTCCATGAACTCAACATCCATCTCTTTAATAGTCTTAGTAGCCCAACATGTGTCATCTGGCTGTCATGGTCTATGATTTAGTTCCTCCTAATGGGATATGCCTTTCCTGCATCAAATGGGATGTTCTGGAAAGCGTGGGGTGGTTGCATCATATTTAGGAATAGAAATAGAATAGCACATTCTGCTGTGTAATTTAAATGTACTGGGTTTTTTTTTTCTTTGCCTTTGAGTTCCTCTCACAGGGAAAGAGGAGCCTCGTACCTGGAAGCAGTGAGAAGGGAATGCAACTAATGAAGCAATCCCACACATGAAAGCAAAGCGGAGGAGAACAAACCAGAGAGACAGTTAAGTAGGGAAGTGTAAACCAAAAACTCATCTGACAAAAAAAAAAAAAACTAAGAGAAAAAAAAAAAAAAAAAAAAAAAAAAAAATAAAATTAAATCCCTTGTGATACACTAGCTGTTGTTTCACTTTCCTTTATCTGGAAACAAACCAGGCATGCATAAACACATAAGAAACAACCCTTTGCTTCAAAGAGTTGAGATGATGATAAACTGCAGCACTTAAGTAAAGAAGAAAATGGAGGCAAGTTCAGGCACTGTGAGTCTTGGTTACTAGCACAAATCACCTCTCCAGGGAGCACAGCTCACCTGAGTGTCGTCCCAAACTGGCACTTGCAAAAGCTGTAGCTGAAGTCCACTTTCAAGGTGAAACCAAAGCGCAGCAATGAGAGCCTAACATAGCCACTCCCCACAGAAAGTTGTGCCACACTTAGGAGTCACATATTTTAAAAAGAAAAAAAAAAAAAAAAAACCAAACCAATTCTGTTATCATTATAACCAGCAGCCTAAAAGTCTAGGGACTCATACCTACGTTTTTGTTAGCTCTCCTTTGGTCTCTGCACCAAAGGGAAGAGTGCAAAAAGAAATGCATGAGGGTGCAGAAGCTTCTCCCACTCAATCAACAGAGGGTTCACACAGTAAGGATAAAGGCACTAATGTTTACAGGACTTCCCCTTGGTAATGCGGAAGAAAAAGGCAACCTTAAAATGTGAAAGATGACAACTCAGCCCAATACATAAGCATACTCTGAAGTGCATGGAAAGTAAAAATTAAACCAGTTATGGCTAATACACTGGTGTTCTGAGACCTACTCCAGATCAATAAAAGCACAGTCCTATATGTACGTGTCTTTATTTAATGCAATGGAGAGAGAATTTAGGATTAGTCCAATGCAAACTCCTAACACAAAGAAATAAAACAGAAATAGGAGATGCTAGTAAATCCTAGTGGATATCTTGCCTTTTATATGTCAAGGGAATATTATAGCAGACATTTATTTTAAGCCAGACACTTGTTGGCTAAAACCCCAAGTATAAAATACTGTGGAAAAAAGTCTAATAAAAAGTCATCAGAAAACAAGAAACACATTTTAAAGTAGTTGCACATTGTTTAATAAATTCATACCAGCTGTTTATAGCTAAGACACAAAAATCTTTATTGGAAGCTAATAAAGCTCACGAGAGTATATAACAACTTCAAAACTAATTTTCCATTTCTAAACTACATATATATATATATATATACACACACAACACTGTTTTAGTTTACTTGACATTAAACATCACTTTTACATCATTTGTTTACCCAAGTCCAGGTGTGGGGGTTTCATATATACATTTATTTATAGACCTACTTAAGGTACTGGATGTATTACTATAGATGGTGTTATATATTCTTCAAGTAAATATTTATGTATAAATATTTATGTTATATACACACACCTATGGAAATAAAAAGGCATTTGTCCTCTCTGCTTGGGACCACATGAAGATTGTTCAGCATTTTTTTTAGGCAGTACATGACAAAAAGCACTTGTACAGAGAAAACAGGCAGCTATTCAGGACAAATACTATGACTGAAAAATGAAGACTTGCATTTTAAGTAAGCTTTCCTTTAGTAAGGAGGGTTGACTATAAACCCTCCTTACTCAAGCTCCAGAGAGAAAAATACTAGCGTACTTGTTGCCACTGTGAACTTTGTCTAAATTTCTTGCTGCTGTACTTTAACAGCCTTCTCAGTTTTGTTGCCGAGAGGTGCACTGGAATTGCTAGTCATAACCTAAAGTCGGAGTTATGCTGCTTTTGATAAAACATGATGATAGAGTCTACCTTCATGCCTGCAAAATCCATGTGATTTCTTTTTAAGCATGCAACTTCAGACTTTTTTCACTAAGTACCCAACAACAACAACAAATTTTACTGTGGGAAGACTCATGCTAGATTGCAAATAATTTCCAGAAGTAAATATATTACTTCTAAGACTTCTGGAAATAACACTTCAGAAGAGCTATATAAATAAGTAAATGCAAATCAGTAATTGGTATTTTCAGCTAGCTTTTGCTTGAATTCTGCATCAACTGAAGACCAAAGTTTCTGGCCTTTATAATAATACACTTTTTAACAACTATTTTGGTGACAGCCATGAAGACTAGTACTTTCTGGTAGTACTTTGCCATACTACCCTGAACGATAATGAATTTTGTATACCTCAGATTTGTGTAGGCCACTCACAAGGCAAGGCTCCGGTGAGAGCTGGAAGTCTGAGCAATTACATACCCTTTGCCAGAAGAAAAATGGGAAAGACATTTTCAAATTGAAAAGGTATTCACAATAAATCATCAGGGATGTTCACTGCTGAAAGCTTATCCTCAAAAGAGATTCTCCACATCAATCTGAATCCTACAAAAATTATGCATCTAATACAGCCTCTCAAAAGTAACACAAATCTCTTTACCTACCTAGAAAAAAAAAAAAAAAA
>VXBJ01001017.1:1032948-1098211 GCA_013400055.1 Nycticryphes semicollaris
AAAAAAAAAAAAAAGGAAGTGAAAATGTCCAAGAAACATCTTGGAAAGCAGGGCAGGAGAACTGTCCTGGCAGAGTTACTCTGCCATCATGCTTCTTCCCACTTGGAGGCTTACCACAACTGGGACTGCTGGCAAGGTCGGGACTGCTGCACAAGAACTGCCAGTAGTGGCGAGAATGGCACAGTAAGCCTCCACAGCAAGTCTCCACAGCACCTGCTCCTTCCCCACAACTAATAGCAAGATGCATCCATCAGCTGTGACTTGACAGCATTCAAAACCATGATTTACAAGACACATAAGCAGGTAACTCAATTTGGTGGGACATAAGACTTCATTGAGCAGTGGTGCACTGAACATCTGCAAACAGTGTGTCCAAGACAAACCCAACGGAGCAAAACCACACCCCACACCCCCACACTAAGGTGGTAAAGGGAATGCCATCTCCAAAACTGCTGAGGCTCCACCTTCAGTTTATGGGAACATAAAAAAAAAAAAAAAAGTATAACTATCTCAGTCTTGTCCGATTCCCGCCTCCTCAAACATCACTAGCCAGGCTTAAGATGCCTTATCCAAAGTCCATCACAGAATTGGGCTTGGCCACCAGAACCAGAAGGGTCTGATAGGTTCCCCACCCAAGACCACCATTCAATGTAGGCTTTCATCAATCAGCAAACAGCAATAGCACCCCAATTCTGCTTCTGCAGGTGTAATGCAGGAATAACCACACACATGGAAGCAGAAAGTGAGACATAACGTGCAGCCAGTGACCTTTGGCAAGCAATGTCCTGATGTCATATGAGCTGATGACACCAAGGGTCATGTCATTCCAAACCTAAAATGCACCGTTTGCATATTTACTGCCTGTTTAACAACCCAACTTTACGGGAAGGGTTTTCCTCATAAATATACAACTTTTATTCAACCAGCTTCTGAAAGCCGAAAGGGTTCAGGGAGACAATGAAAACACTACAGAAGGATCTGAGCTCTTCACACAGCCATCCATCATACTTTCCTTGAAATTAACACCTTCATACATTCCTCTCCGGCCACCTACTAGAAGGCATCAAATATCTTAAAATGACACAACCTACCAAAGGGAGGCCCTAGATTTACAGCACACGTCCCTGAGCGGCTCTTTGAGACACTGAAGGGTTTGGAAGCATTTAATATCTCTCACTAGTGTTCAGTTACAGCCTGCACCTCTAATCTGCTAAAAGGTTTGCTTTTACAGGGAGCAGTGGGATGTTTTCTCAATCTTCTAAGCTACTCAGTTTAAATTATGACATAGCACAATTATGGCACACCTAAACATTCATTTGATGGTGTTTTCATACATTATTAAGAACAAGAGCCCTCTGTGATAAGATTTTTGAAGAAAAGCATAAGTACTGACATGGCTACAAAAAATATTACTATCTATGCTTACTGGACTTTGATACTGAAAGGTAATGCAGTCTCCTCCAGGGCCACACACTGAGCTAAGTGTGTTGCTGCACATATTCCTAAAGACTGGGAAATAGCAGCCTCCAAACCAGGACTTGTGGGGAGAGCAAAGGGAGAAAATGGGAGTCTTGCAAATGTTTTCAAACAAATGCACAAACACAGTAAAGCAGATGTGGAGGATGACAGATATGGGAACTTCAGCACTCTCACTCAGACGCACATAGACAGGAGCAGCAGTAACAGGGTCTTTCCTCCATTCCCATGTCTGCGTGTGCATGTGATTGAGCTCCCACAATTACTCTTAGTGTAAGGACTCACTTATGCAGCAAAAAATATCTGTTAGTCCAACGAAGAATTACTGGCCCAATGCAAGCCTGTGTCAGAGTCCCCATTGCACATTGGGATCAGTCACCTAGTGAATTCAAAGTCCCAGGTGTTTGCCCTGCTATCTCCCAGATGAGGATGGCATCCCCAAGAGAGCAGCCCCCCCCAAAGGGACAGGCCCTTGTTCATCCACAGTGGCCAACAGCCCAGCCACTCTCAGCACCCTTGGATATTTTGTCACCTCCGAGCACCTCAGCCCCCCATTTTTAGGAGCTTCTTACTAACATGAAGTTCATAAGGTGTTTAATTACCTATGAAACATTTCTCTCATTAACTATACAAACTAAACATGCCAGGGGAAAGACCAGCACTGGCAGGGCCGTGTTTTGTGGCAATGACTCATATTAAAGAGTATGATACCACCAAATTAACTGCTGCAGAAGTTACATTTCACGCCTGTCAGATGCACAAGGAAACTGCGTTCATCCCTTCAATCTGCAGTGCTTAACTGGAGCAAGGAAGCTCAAGCCTTTGAGAATTGAAGTAAAACCCAAATAAAAATTACAGCAGCACAAGATGTGAACCAGGGGAGAGTTTCCTCCACATTCCTGTTAAATTGAGGGGGAAAAAATATGTCTTTTCCAAATAAACAAAATAAAACAGAACATGATCTTTCTGTTTTCTTCCAGACTAGACCAAGATATGAATGCAAACAAAAAAATAAAAAAGTATCAAGCAGACATATGAAAATCCCAGTACAGCTGAAAGTTTGCATTCAAATGTCAACATGTACAGTGATTAACCTGCCTGAGGTTACACCAGACCTCCCTGCTTCTCCCTTACTATCACATGCGCTTCCTAAACACTAACCACAGCGCCCACTGAGCGTAAAATAGCTGTCATTCCTCCCCCTGTTGCAGAGAAGACACAAGCAGGCTGGTTTTCATCATCCTGAGGAGTACCAGACTGATGTAGCAACTCAACAGCAGAAGGAGCAAGTTCGAATAACAGCGATCAAGTACAATCCGCTGGGAAACAAAATAACTTGTCAAATTCATCAGAGTCTGCTAATTACTGCTTAGAGAAGAGAGGGTAACCCAGATGAGTGCGTATAAAAGGGTGCACAAGAAGATGAAGAAGAGGAAAGTATCAGAGGAAGAAAATACTTATTAAGTGAAGTGTTATTAGTCAGACATGCTGCACAGCATCTCCCCTCATATCACGAAATCTAACTCATGTCATTAACAAGTGAAAGTTAATTTCCCAGTACAGATGGGGAAATTTATGTCCCTGGGGTCGGATTAGGCAAACCTCTCCAAAACAAAACAAGAATGTGCTCTAACTTCCAGTTTATATAATTAAACTTGACACTTTAATAACACAATGCCCCGCAGTTACAGGTAGCTCTCCTAGAAACTGAATTTTTAGGATACACATATCCCTAACACTCATTGAAAAGCTGACGGTATTATCCAGCAAAAAGGAAAACAAAGTATGCTTTCTTCTGTTTTAGCACAGCATGTGAGTGGATGAACAGTGGTAGCAGCCTAGGGGCTGGGGTGGTACATGGCGTCAAGGGCATGACAGGGTTGGGGCAAGACTGACTTTGACTGGCTTAATGAGATTGTGCCTTCCTACTCCAGGTTATTGGAGATGGGGCTGAGGATCATTCCGAGTCATAGAGGCAAAACTTGCAAAGCTGGAGGAAACGCCTCAAAACCAGAAAAGAATTTTGAGTAACATTGTGAACCACATAAATACAAATCATTACAAAAAGGCAACTTGAAGCTTCTGGGACACACTGCATGAAGAAATTAATTCTAGTCACACAGCTCACCAGTGCTGTACCCCCAGTGAAAAACATTATAATTTTAGTTGATGATAACAACTTTACTGGCATAAAAGTCTTCTGGTTCAGTTCTGCATTATTAAATATCTTTACAATTTGAAAAGAGTATTTAAATGTCACCCGGTTAAGATATTTTAACATGGTTGCCCAAAAATAAAATTTCAGCCAAATACTGTCCCCCTGTATGACACATCTGAAAGTAAAAATAAAGTAACTGTAGCTAATTTAGCGATACCAAAGACAGTCGGATGGTAAGGAACAGGAATGAAAAAGGCTCACAGTCATTTATCTACAAACAGCTATGGCATAGGAAACGAGAGCTTTGTCTTCAGAGTTGTTACTTGTGTTTGATTTTTAAAAACAAGTTAAAGTCTGATTAAGGAAAAAAATAAAAAAAAAAAAGAAAAGCAAGTGAAAGGGGAAAGCCTCCAAAACAGACACACACGCCCCAGAGCCTACGTGTTAAACGGCAAGCTCCAACCGTGGTGTGGGCTGCTTGGCCAGGGTCTAAACTTTCATCTAGTACTCGGAGGAGATGAATGCAAGTTATTTAAAACCACAGCACATCTTGCTGGCACGTCACTTTAATATGCTGCCTATAGATTATGTTACAGCTCTGCTTTATAATGAACCTTTAGCTTCATCTCCACCTCTCTGGTGAAACGGAGCAGACAGAGGGCCACAGCTTTAGGATTTTAAATATTATGGGATTTAGTTAACGCTTCTGCCAAATGCGGATGTGAAAAATGCCATAAGTACTTGGCACAGGGTCTAAGATTGAACAGAGATAAAATTTACAGTAAGTGAAACAAACTGAGCTTGCAACTGAACTTAACTATGATTTAAAGCCTCTGCATCTGACTTACAGCTTCAGTCTTCACTGCTAACTACGAACAGAAGCCCCATTTCAAAGCAGAAATAAGAAAAGTATACAGGTATCCACCTGGACTACACTTAGCACAAAATGAAGGGTTTGTGTGCTTTCCTGGGGCCAACCTCAGCAGCACAAGAAAATGCAAGAGGGCAGAAGAGGCAGGGAGAAAGAGAGAGGGACACCCACAACAGCAGTGTGCACGTAAACCTGGGTCAGGCAGGACAGCAGGATGAGGGACATGCTGTCCCGTAGCAATGGCATTACCAGCTCACAAACTTCACGTTAAAGGGCAACATGAAAACAGTACAAAGTACAGAAGCACAACAAACCAGTGCTGCTTTGTGTGGTAGATAACAAATACTGTGCTTCCATTAGGTATGTACAATGCAACAAGAAGGAGGAAAGACAAAAGGGAAACTTTTCCACTCATTTGCAAGTGGCCTTTAATTTGACAATGAAACTCATAACTCCTTGTTTGAGACCTCAGTGAGGGAAGGGGCATGCAAACACACAAACCAGGCTGGTTTTCTTCTGTAAATTAAAGCACAATATAGCAATTGCCATCTTTTGCGATGGTAGAAGGGTCAGGCCATGGTAAACTGTTGCATGAATGAAGCTGCCCGACAGGACATAACCTAAGTCACACTTTACCCCCTCTCCGGGAAGATGCCAGCACTGATACTGCTTTCTTAGGAGCAAGTGCTTGATCCTGGACCAAGGGCTATGGTGGGTGCTCGCAGTATACACATATAGACACCCACCCCCCCCCAAAATATTCAAGAAGATTTTGGTAACAGCGCTACGCTGAAAAAATTTTAAAGGCATTACCCCTACAGATATTTGTTACCACCTCTGTTCCAGGGTTGGTATACATCAATAAAATGATGTACTAAGGAAACCACCACTGATCTCTCTTTCAGCCTTGCATGACAGCTTTCCAGTGCCTGCTGGCACGAGGTCAGCTTGTACTTTGAACAAAACCCCAGTGTTGCAACATCTCTCTCCTCATCATTCTGCAGTACTAAAATAAAACATGCAGAAAGACATGCACATACACATTTTTGATGTCTACTTTAAACCATAATAAACATAAAACGCTACTTAGGTCTACCTGAGCATTTAAGCCATGCAGTAACTTCCAAATTAGGTTTTGAAGAACTTCAAGACCATGTTAACAAAAGAAAATAGTATCTTAAAGTTTCAAAGTCCATTAGTATCTCTAATCATTTTCTAAGGAGTACCAAAGTGAATTTTTTAGTGAACTGCTGAGGAAGAGCTTGTTGAAAGACAACAGTTCATCCTCCCCTCAAGGGTGTGGTCCTTGCATTTTTTATTTTTTTAAAATTTTTTTTAGCCTGGTTTAAATAATCTAAGATTTTCTTTTTCCCCCAGTGTGAAATACTTGAGGTCTGAGGAGAACTCCAAGTCTTAGGAAGAACTGCAGGGGGGAAGACAAGGGGAGGAACAAATTACACTTTCAGCAGCATTCAAAACCAGCAATGAAATGGAAGGGAAAGTCGTACGTGCAAGGATAAAACTAGCTTCTTATCTCAGCTTTGCTATAAAGGGAAAAAAAAAATTAGAAAGGTTAGCTTTTCAAAGAGGAAGGAGGAAAGAAGAGTAAAGAAAAATGTGGGTTTTGTAAAGAAAATTTGAGTAAAAAACAGCAAAATGTTGAAGTTCTGGGCTCAACGCTGTATCTTTTTAATAAATAAATGGTTAAAGCACATTAGCCAAGTAAAACTTAGACAAAACTGCTGTCAGACAAGGAACTGTCATCACTAGTGGCCATTCAAGCACTGAAAGTAGGACCACCAAGCAGCTAAAACACCCTCTCTATTGCAGCAAGTCTGCATATTGGGACACTAAGAAAGCTGTAACTGTGACCTTTTGAGCTGAATTACTTATGCTGGCATGGTTAGTATTAAGGGCCCAAGCGGAGAAGAAAAGGAGTAGAAGGTAAAATCTTTATGGTGACACCTTACAGTAGGCAACTATTCCCAACCACACCTACGGATCTCAATAGCTGCATGGCCAAGAGTTCAAAATTCAGCACCTGCTTGATAAAACCACAATGGGCAGAGCTGGTAAGAATCAGGTATTTGCCCACAAACAACACAACATTCCTCAAGCAGCCTGAAGAAACATGAAATATTCACTCAACAGCCAAATGAGCTCTCTGCCATATTCTTAATTTGTCTGTAGGTTTCTGAAGCCAAAGCACATCAACAAAAGCGAGGAAAATACTCTTGAAAACAAAGGTTCTATTCATCATTTATGAAAATATTAATTTACTAGCATAAAAATACATTTTAACATGTGGAAAAAACAGGATTATCAAAGCTTTTCTTTTCTAAGCAGTAACTCTTTGTAAGCAGATTTCTGTTTGACCAGGAAATTTATGGAAGTCTGCTAAGATACACAGGAAATATCCATAGCATTGCAACAAATACACATAGGAAAGCATTTTTCCAAGTTTTGCTTCAGATTTTGTTTTGGATTTGGGATAAATTCCTTTTCATGAGTTCCACTGTCCCAATTAGCTGCAGCATACAAGTCTGAGGTGTCCTGGCCAAGGCCCGATGGAGTTCTGCAACGCCACAGAGATGGAAAGCATGAGCGTCGTACCCAGAGACAACACACAGGAAATGCTCGAGTAAATTACTGTCTGGGTGAGCCAAAGGAAGAAAGTTCAGTGGGTATTAACATTTTTCTATCTGATGAAAAACAGACTACAAAAGGTATGAGAAACAGATTTGTCACTATACAGCTTTCCACACGTATCCAGCTGCCAGAAATGCTAAACGGCACAATTCAAAAAGGAGGCATCATGCCAGCTGTCATATTCCTCTATATAAAGAGTGAACCAAACGAAGAAAGGAAAAGACATTAAGGTTGAGTTTCACTTAAGGGAAATATACTCATTCCATTTTATTTTCCACAATGTGTTAGTTAAAAATCCAAAAGCTAGTTTAACTTATAATATAAAGCTCATTCCTACACTGAAATTAAGTTTTCAAAGTAAATGAATTAGACATAGAGCTGTCCAATCAAAATTACATCCCAGTGATAACTGTAGTACCATGCTTACACATTTGTTACTTTCTTATCTTAGTTACCTCATTTTAAACAATAGTATACAGAGACATAACATATATACTGTAAACACCATTCTTTCCCCTCTGCAGAAAGAGACCTTACTTATATTACAGTCCCATACAGTTTACAATGACTGGGCCCAGCAGGTTATTTATACTACATGATATAGACCTTTTCCATACCTTCTTCCAGCATGGTACTAGTATGTTCTAGTGTCTTTTAAAAGTATTACAAATTTCTAAATCGAGCAATATAATTCCTACACACCTTCAAGAGAGGTTCAGGTTACTATGATCCGTTAATCTACTTATTCTGACATTCCCTTGGGATCTTGTCTACCATGCTCCATCCCCTACATCCAAGGATTTCCCCACACGACACATACTTTTTAAAAGGGCAGCAAACAAGCTAAGGTGCTTTCCGGAGTTTCCACTGGCTAAAGACTTGTCTCCCCCAGATCGTAAGAAAATAGTGAGGCTGGTCCAGGAATTCTTGAAGGGCAAAGGAAGCCAAAAGCTTCAGTCATTAAAGGGTTTATTCCACATAGCGCTGCAGTCTGGATTCAGCACACTCATGATGGAAAAAAGTAGAGAAATAAGTGTATGTATTCATCCTCCATCTTTTTCCATCTGGTTATATTGCAGGAGACTCACCACCCACTGCTTTCCATCCTCAGACCCCAACCTCATTATTTCACCACTGCACAGAACAGGGCACTATACAGCTTGTTCACACCCGCACATTCAGTAATCAGAGAAAGAAAATTAGCAGTTCGGGTCTTATCTTAAGGAATGGAGGGACCTCAGTCAGCATTTTTAGCAAGTCACATCCAAGAAATTCATAAGGCAAACTCTCCCAGCTGCCTACTCCTTCCCATGTCACCAGAGGTGACTCCACAGCATCCAAAGAAGTTCCAAGCAAGACATTCCTGCACACCTCTGCTGAAAGCCCCTCCCTGCCCTTTAATGCTCTGGACCCGCAGCAACTTGCAATGTCTCACGAAAACTAATAGAAAAATACTTCCCCCAGAGCACAATCTGTCAAAGGAGAATTCATTTATAACTTGGCTGAAAGAGTTTCAGGGCACTGAGGGCTTCCTGGCAGGCAGGAAGAATTAATCAAATCCCACTTGATCCCCCCCTCCCCTCCTTCCTTTTACGTTGCCTATGGTGCCACCATAGCCTCCATTAACAACCAGCCATTTTGCCCTACTTATTTTCCTAACAGGGTGGAATTCTACTACACATGCCACGTACTGTTTATTTCAGAAGTTCTCTAGCAAGTCAGCTGCTCTGCAATTCGCTTTCCTCTACCGCATACACATGATACTGCACATGCTATGTCCCAATAAAACAGCTTTCAGACAGTCAGCAACACTGTGGTCACTATGTAATCGATTTAAATACTTGGATTTGATGCACCATTTTCAGAAACACAGAGATTTAACATGTTGTCTGTTTAATTACACGTGCAATCCAGGTTATATGAGATCTGCAAAAATTTGTTTCGGGAATTAGGAAAAAAACCCAAATACAAGAAAAATATTTGGCACAGCTCTGTACCCTAAAGTCCTGAAATATTTATAATACTACTTAACCATAGGAGCTAGCACTGCCACCCTCACGCATTCAAAAACCATGAGTCAGGCCCTAGAAATAAGGAGTGTTTTCTAGTCTCACGATTTTAATGCCAAGATACACTCTGAGGTTTCACTGGGTTTTTCAACTTACTTTTCTTGACTCGTCGATGCAACACTAAGAGGTTATTTGGATGATTTAAATTTAATCCAGATTTTGATACAAGTGTGTCAATGCAAAGGACCGGTAACTTAACAGCACCCCCCACCACTCCCTTCCCAAAAGTTCACAGTTACTATGACACTCATGAATGGTACCACCAAGAGTAATTCTGGGTTCCTCTATAAACTTGACTGGTGCAATCTTGCCATGGACTGTCCTCCTTGAACTGAATTCCTCCTAGGAATATCACTCCAGCATGCAGGAAGACCGTAAAAGAGGTGAAAGACAGCTATGGATGGTCCTGAGTAATGTCCAGCTGGAGCTACTGGTGTAGATCCCAAAGCACTTCCTCCTTATGGAACAGCTGACAAAACAAACTCAGTTCTGTTGTACTGCAATGTGGCCCCTTCTGTGACTTAGAATTTAGCTTCATTTTAGTTGAAGCCATCTAACAACAAGTCAATTTTTAGTCTCCCTCCCAGTGTGAAGAAAAGGGATGGGGATGGCCAAAGTGGTATCTTTGTATTTTTAACCACTACTTCACTTTTAGACAACATTTATTGTTGAACAGAGATCAACCCAAGGAAGCTGCTACTTTCTTTACGAAGCCGTTTAGCCCTATGGCATTGTAACAGCCTCATGGGCAAGTGAAACCTAAACACTCTGTGCTCTCCTGAATCAGGATCGCCTGAGGTGACTAAAAAAGGAGAGCTGCTACTGTTACCACAAAGCTGGGAGAGCAGCTGGGATCTTATGGCAGGCTCCAAAAGATAGTCCCGCACACGGGGTGGCCTGAAACTGAAATACGTAGTTGAGCCTACATGCCCAGGTGGTCACACATCTGTCAGGAGATGAAAGCTAGACCCATCTCACCACGTCCCATGTAATAACAGGTAGAGTTTTCCCTGAAGAATCCAGCAATGACTTTTGGGCTGGAAACCCAAAACGTGTGCATACTGCTAACAACATCTCTGCTTGTTCAGGAATCCAGTGGTACCCAAGTGCTACGCGCTGCATAAAAAAGCAGCTTGTCTACTGATGCTAGAGCATTTCCTGCAACCACACCAATAAAGCAAAAGCTGCCACACAGCCTTGTTTTTCTGATTAAACAGAAACCCAGTGCTGGGCACAGTAAAGCAAGGACATACCACAGTATGGAAAAATTGGAAGGAAAAGGATCATTACAGACTTCTAATGCAGTACTTATGCAATTCAAAACAGAGGCAAGGTATCCCTATAAATACTTTTACTATCTGCTATACTGGGTTCAAAGCATTCATCATTTGTTATTTGAAGCCTTCTGACAAATATCCTATATATTTGATTTTAATAGTTTTGTGCAGGTCTGTAGTGTGGGTTTTGGTCTTTTTTGATATCTAGCTCTTACTATTCACTGCATGCCTAGGCTATCATACACATTTCTGAACCCTAAACCCTGTTAACGCCACAAATAATAACAGCTTCTGAATGGCATTTCTCTTAAATGAAAACTAACAGAAAAAACACCTAGCAGATTTATTTCAGCAGTAAGAGAGATGTCTTCAGGCTAAAGAAAACAAGAGGAAAAAACCTAAAGGCAGTATAAATTGTGTTCTTGCAAAACTATCTTCTTCTTTATGCTAAAAGAAAAACAGGTGANCCCCTTCCCCCCGCCCCGGTCATACAGGAGTTTCTTTCAAGAGAATGAGTCCATGCTGTAGGATAAAGGCTGACTTCTACCAGGTAATCATCATTAGGGTAAAGCAGGACAGGAGAATCTCTACCAAACCACATCTGATTCCCTGGGGATACAGTCTTTACTATAGAGAGCAACAGAAGCCAGAGAGCAAGAATAAGTAATTACTGAGCTAACTGAACAGGCAGAAATTAAGGTATGCAATGAAACAAAGTACAGAGTTGTGCACATGGCAAGCACATGACAGAGGCGGCATTTGGAATTACCAGAAGCACTCAAGGCAAGCTATCTTGTTGATATGCTCAGGAACCAGATGATGTCAATGGCTAAAGCCTCNTTCAGGAATCCAGTGGTACCCAAGTGCTACGCGCTGCATAAAAAAGCAGCTTGTCTACTGATGCTAGAGCATTTCCTGCAACCACACCAATAAAGCAAAAGCTGCCACACAGCCTTGTTTTTCTGATTAAACAGAAACCCAGTGCTGGGCACAGTAAAGCAAGGACATACCACAGTATGGAAAAATTGGAAGGAAAAGGATCATTACAGACTTCTAATGCAGTACTTATGCAATTCAAAACAGAGGCAAGGTATCCCTATAAATACTTTTACTATCTGCTATACTGGGTTCAAAGCATTCATCATTTGTTATTTGAAGCCTTCTGACAAATATCCTATATATTTGATTTTAATAGTTTTGTGCAGGTCTGTAGTGTGGGTTTTGGTCTTTTTTGATATCTAGCTCTTACTATTCACTGCATGCCTAGGCTATCATACACATTTCTGAACCCTAAACCCTGTTAACGCCACAAATAATAACAGCTTCTGAATGGCATTTCTCTTAAATGAAAACTAACAGAAAAAACACCTAGCAGATTTATTTCAGCAGTAAGAGAGATGTCTTCAGGCTAAAGAAAACAAGAGGAAAAAACCTAAAGGCAGTATAAATTGTGTTCTTGCAAAACTATCTTCTTCTTTATGCTAAAAGAAAAACAGGTGATGAAAGATTCGAGCCTATTTGGCAGAAATTCAAAAAATGGCACTAGAAAACCAACTCTCATCCAATTTGAGTGGTTAGCAATCTTAAATGCCGAATTGAGGTATTTCCTAACACATAATGCCCATTGTTACGCATTACTTTTCCCAGAATTTATACTAACATTACATAAATGCCATTGCATCTGAGTCTAAACTATTTGCATGCCACCCCTCTCAAGTGTATGATTCCCCCAAAACACAGCAGCTACGCATCACACACAATCCATCTTTATCCCCTTATTCTGGATAATACTTTTCACCACGAGGTATCACTTCTTGTGAGGTTTCACCTATCCCCCATATACAGAGCCCCCATCCCCATTCTCCCCTTCCCCCCGCCCCGGTCATACAGGAGTTTCTTTCAAGAGAATGAGTCCATGCTGTAGGATAAAGGCTGACTTCTACCAGGTAATCATCATTAGGGTAAAGCAGGACAGGAGAATCTCTACCAAACCACATCTGATTCCCTGGGGATACAGTCTTTACTATAGAGAGCAACAGAAGCCAGAGAGCAAGAATAAGTAATTACTGAGCTAACTGAACAGGCAGAAATTAAGGTATGCAATGAAACAAAGTACAGAGTTGTGCACATGGCAAGCCCATGACAGAGGCGGCATTTGGAATTACCAGAAGCACTCAAGGCAAGCTATCTTGTTGATATGCTCAGGAACCAGATGATGTCAATGGCTAAAGCCTCCAAAAGTCATGTACCCATCATGCATATTATTTAATCATGTACAACTATCTGTGTCCATCAGCATGCCAAAAGCATGCAAGGAGGAAGCAGGGGGAAAAGCACACCAGCACTTCAGCCTTCTCCAGCAGCAAGAGGTTGCAAAGCAAGGCATCAACACTTACTGGTTTGCCCTAAATCCTTAGTTTGACTGCCATAATCAGAGTTTCCTGTGAGCAATTTCCAGTTATTTAATCCCACACCATCCAGGACAGAGCTATAAACTGATCTGGTCTGTCAACTGCAAGAGCAGCAGTTTTCATCAGGTCAGGTATCAAAACAAACTAATGTCACTTGAAGTTTTAATAATCAGCAGTTTGTACGTTTTAAAGTTCAAGTGTAGTTGTGTCAATGGAATAAATACTCTCACAGAGGAGCTACTTGACCAGCCAGAGGGTATCACATTCCCTCTGACATAAGGAAGACAGTGATACTTTTATCCAGACAGATATTCAAGTCCCCAAGATTGAAGTGCACACCTCAAGGAAACCATCTTTAGGTTTTCACATTGAAAGTGAATTGCATTTCTAGACATATACACAAAATTTATTCTTTCAGTCAAAAATACTTATCTGTATTTTATGCATAAGCTCAATTATTTTAGTCAATATTTCAAAAGAGGCAGTTTTACAAAACTACCCCCCAAAAAGTACCTGCTCTGAGGTACTAATCTCTAGCTTAAGAGTGCAGCATTTGCATACTGCAAAGAGATAAGGGGATAGAGCATCTCTACAGCATTTCCAGAGCGAGGAACAGTGAAATACCACAACAGACCTAATACACAAAGATGCCTTATCCCCAAATGCTACTAAACCACCTGATTTAGCCCTGTAGTTTTAGTGATGGAGGCTGACTGGCACCAGCCAAGTCTGGTTCAAGGTCTGTCCCTAACCTAGTTCTCAGGATGTCATACTAGAGACGACACTATCTCTGCTAGCCACTTTTCTTACGGCTAGCAATCACTGTCTAGTGCTCTGAAAGAAAGTAGAAAGTTGGCTGGGAAAGGTCAATTGTCTCCACTGAGCAAGTCAATGCTTCCTTCTGGCAACAAGTCTGAAGACCCAACACTACAGCAGCAATGCACATCAACATAGGCTGAGCCTTATGCAAGAGCCATCTTTTGGAGACAATATGATTAAAATTATACTTTTGCTCAAGTGTTTTTGCAGCATGAAGGCTTGGGTTCTTAGCATTTACAGGATTATGCTCAATCTGCACAACAGCAAAATAATTTAATTTACAACTTGAATATGTTCTCAGAGGAGATTCATGTAAGCCGCTGCTACAATGACTTTTGCTTATAGCCAGTTGCCAAAATACGACAGCTGGAAAGTGGAGAGAATAGACTGTATCCATAGCTGAACAAAAGCTGTAATTTAATAAGCATTCAGTAGCAGTTTTCACAGCTTAGTATACAGACAGACATGTCCTAGCAAGTCTGGCTTCAGCAATTCTAGACTGTACAGTCCCCCAGGTATCTGCCCCCACCTTTATACCAGCAGCCCCAGCTCCCACAGCCAAGTCTGCTGGGCTGAGCAAGCCTCTGATGCACTAGTCCGACCTACCATCCCTGCTTAGGGCACCGGTGGAGGAAAATTTTCATCTGTGGAGTTGGCTTTGAGCTCCAACATGGAGATGCAATCATCGTTTCTTTTCTGCCAACCTTCTTTGGCCAGTGATTACCACTGACAGAGGGGTGGGGGCCAGTTCACATACAAGAAAAGCATTAGATACTACATGAGCTTATTCCCATTTTAGTGAATTGCCAATGTTTTGGGGCTCCCTCTCCCCCTTCTCTGTGCATCAAGAAAAGATTTAAAGAGGACAGGATAGGATGCTAGATCAGATGCAATGCTGTCTGCTCTCCAACCAATACTGCTTCCTTTTTGAGGTTGATTGTGTCCCCCGATCACTGTCCATCCACATTACGTTTGATCACACCATGAATGCAGACAATCAGTACCTCAAAAAGAACTAGTACGCTGTTTCATGAGGGTTGAATATACTCTGTTTACCAGAACATATATTTTGGGGGATGTCTCTTCATTCCTGAGTAATTGCTAACAAGCCACCTTAGACACTAGGCAGAGAACACTCTTGTTTGGTCTGGACTCAAAACACTGTGATTTGATGAGGAACTGCAGAAAGCTGACAGGAAACAAGAAAATTTACTTTGCCAAAGATGTCTCTGATGTTTAAAGCTTTACAAGCCTTCCATTTCCCTATCAGTCTAATAAAAGCAAGCTGAACCCAACTTCTATAAGCTCTCTGGCTTGTAGATCTCCACTGTGGTTTTTGTTTGCGTTCCTTTTTTTTTTATCCTTTCAAAGGCACTAGGTAAAGAAAAATAGAATAGCACATAAGGAATTATTTAGATACATGAGTCAAGTTGGAGACAAGTAATTCCATTAGTTTACCTCCACATCTTGTGCAATGCCAAGATCCATCTAGAACCACAAAGAGAACAGGTAGAAATGATTGCCAAGGTAACCTCATCCTAATTTAAAAAACAAACAAAAAAAAACCACAAAAAAAAAAAGACCACAAAAAACCCTCCACCAAAACAAACCAACAAAAACGACAACAATTTTGGCCTCTTACTTCACAGGAAAGAAAGAAAAGTTTCATTTACCAGCTGCATTTGACTCAGGACTATGCCTGGCTTATCACGTATAAGACATACATCAGAAAGAAAAAGTATTAATAGCAGATGTACTGTAAACTTTGAGATTAAGCTGCTCTGTCTGGCAGAGGTAGCATTTGCACAGAAAAGCTGCCTTTTTTTTTTAAAGGGTTCTGAACAAAAGTGTTTCATAGTTTTGACCAAAAATAATACATATTTTTTTAAATAAAAAACATACTTTTGTTATTAAAATCTGAATTTGTATCATTTACAGCATTTTGCCATTACTCTACAGAATTCTTTTTAAAATCATTGCAAACGCAATAAAACACCACACTTAATTGAGACATTTTGACTATTTTCTCCACAAGTTTAATAAGTTTTGAGTGTAAGAATATCTAAAAATGATCCGATTACATTCATAAACACAAAACCTTAACAAACAGTTTTACCCTCCCGAAACTGATACACTCTATGTTAATCCAGACTTAGCATGTAAATCTCTATTCAAGTCTTCAAAAGAACTATGAAATAATTAACACAAAATAAATGTCTCTGTTGCCTTTTCATGATAAGTACTTCACATTGTTCAATCACTTGATGGAGAAAGAACTAGATACCACATTAAGTCATCCCTTAATATAGACCAGGGTAAGCCAAACTTCTTTCATATCCAGTTAACATGCAAACCATTTGACCTTTCCAATAGGACTACCAAAGACCTGGCAAGACCCACTTTTTAGCCTATGGGACTCCACACAAGGCATTAGATTTTACTACAGGGCTTTGTTACAGGCACAGCTGACAGCAATTGCAAGAGTTCATACTTGCAAATATTTTCACCTATTATCAGATACAGTTTTCTCTTTCTTTTACTAAGTTCAACTGTTTAAGCTGAAGTTTCTGTTGCTGCTAACTATGTTTTACATCAAAACTACTGAGCCTTTTCCATTAGTGCAGCACTTATTGGTTTGCTTTGAGGGTGTGCATCATGATACACTCTTCAATTTATAACATGTTATTTTGTCCCGCTACTGTCTCTCTCCTTGGGTCAGCATACACAAGAGACTATGTGGTGGGAACTGCACTGGTGTCTTGAGCTGACAAAAGATGAAAAGCTACTGTGTGGGGCACACCATCCCATTAATGGACAGTTAATGAGAACGATGAGTACTGAACAAAGCAGAGAAATGGAAAAATAGAGTGAGAATATCCCTGTGGAGAATTATTCAAGTCATTTAAGTCAGTTTTTTTTATACAGCTTGTCTGGTAAGGGTGGCCTTCATTCCCCGATTTGAAACCTTAGGTCTGTTCTGCAGAAGCGTTTAGTGGCCACAGGCATATGCAGCTGGCTGGTGCCCGGGTAGCAGTCCGAGTAGCACCTGCCCTCCTCACAGTTGTACCAGACCTAATGGCACTCACATGTTTCTCTCTTCCTCTGTTGCATATTCCTCCTTTTCTCTGAACTTCTTTTAAAAGGATGAGACTGAATTCCCATAGCACAGCGTTACCAGCACAACCATGCTCCTGAAGAAAATCCTGTCAAGAACAGTTCCTGGAAGTAAACTTGTCTGAGAAGACCATCATAGTCCAAATCTAGACTAGTATAGCTCACTCACTATCATCTACTGGCAACACTGACAACAGTAGCCTGTCTGCATTTAAACCAGACCAGTAGAGTTAGTGACACTCAAACTTACTCATCATCTGTCTTCACCATCACACATCAGAGCAGCAGGACAGTATAAACTCCTTAATACAAACAAGGCTTTAAGTCAATATGGTAACGGAAGCTACTTGCACCTCAGAGAACTCCGCACCACAAGTTCATAGCTGTTGTCTTCCACCCACATCACCTCATCTAAGAAAAGATAGTATCTCTCTCCACAAATTCAGCTTGAAGACCTCTTACAGAATGGGAACCCGAACAAAAACTTTTGTCATTTTCCCCCCTACTTCCACTGCCCTGAAACCTTGAGTCAGACTCATGTAATACCAGCCTTAGCAGTGGCCTCCTTTCCTTCTTTCTCTGTGCCTGTAGCAGCCACTTGTGGAAGCAAGTGTACTTCTATTTCTAATATTTGTTCACGCAAACCTCAGTCTCAATTTTCTTCTCTTTGAACACTGGAAGGAGGAATATCATCACCTTTCACATATTTCCACTGCTTTAGGAACATGAGAGACAGTTTTCTCTCACACTTTCCCTTATATTGATAACATATGAAATCTATTCTTAAAAAGTCAAAACAAATGAAGAAAAGCCAACAATGTTATCTCCTGGCTCCATACCAAAGCCAAACAAACAAACCTTTCAACACCACGTCTCTTCTCACAATGCCTTCTGATAGCCATCAGCCAATGAATAATGAGAAAAACAGTTACGCTAAAAATAGCATCTCTAGATGGTGGGGAAGTCGACAGAAGTTGTCAGGCCTCCAGGGCCAGATACTTGCAAAGAAAACATGCCTATTCTTTTTGCAGTTTCTATTCAAAAAATTGCCCATTTTTTGGCCTCCAGAAGGACTGCCAATTTTGCATCTGCTCTGAACATCTAATCGGAGTTTATTTTTTCATTACATCTGTCTTTATGAAGCAGACACTGCAAACGAATACTTTAGTTTTTCCATCATGAAATATTTAGCTTATACTCTTCATATTGTAACTAAACTGTCACTTATATGGGGAAAGTGAGTTAACAGCCTTTTTTAATGTAAAAAGAGTATGTTCACACATCACATCAGATATCCCTCAGCTACGAGCTCGTTGGTTCCTTTTTTCCCCCCGGTACGGCCAGGTTCACTTTTGGGGGAATGACATCAGTAGAGGAACTATTTTAAAATAAGTTAGCTTCCTACTTGGTCTGAGGAGGTTGTCTGACAAATAAGGTCACGAATGGATGAGATGCAGACACTTTTCTTCTGCCTCTTTTCCTCCATGCCCTCCCTTCTTCCCAGCCCCACGCCAGTGATGTTCTGTCTTGCTTTAAACTGCATAGCAGAATAGACAAGGGAAGGAAAACAAACGGTATGGGGAAACATGGCCCTTTTCCCAATTTTCAGCATAAAGAGGTTAAACAGTGGTGGGAAAAGAGGCAATCAAGAAATTATGTTTGTACCAACCAATCTCTCCATCTTCATGTTAAATAGAGAAGCTCTTTAAAGGAGGATGTTGCTTGCAGGCAAGTAATGCAAACTCTGAGGCACTAACCAGCACTCTTCAGGCTTTCAGAAAACTCACTCATATTAAACCAGTTGTGCAGCTGGGAGCTTTTAATTGTCCATATTCCCCTCAGCTCCCAAAGAAAAGCCTTGGCTCCTTCAGGCCTTGGTATGGAGAGGATACAGACTTTGGCACCATAGCTCATTTGTCATTCTTACTATTACTTTTTTTCAGTAAACCACATCTTGTAAACAGAATTAAACAGAACAGAGTAACACTTCTTGCTTTATGTCTTGGCTAATCCCATCCATTTCATAAGCATTGATAGCCCCTGTAACATGCAGCATTCATTGCTCTAGGAGCAGGATCAGCAGGTGAGTGCTGTGACCTCTGCCAGCGTCTCTGACCCTCAGCCAGGAAGTTGCAGTAGTGGAACACATCTTCAGCTGTATTTTGTGCAAACCACAACTTGGTAGCAAACCAAACCAGCACAGCAATGCCAACAGCTGCCAGTTAGGGCTTAGTTAGTAGCTCTCAGTAGCTTTCAGAACAAAGCATAAGATTACCAACACAATTATCACTGGCCAGGCAAGAAGTTGTTCTAGTGTTTCTCTCCTATTTCACATGCCTCCTTGCAAGACCATTTCCCCAGTCCTCCACTGCAATAACTTATTTCATTTATTTGCCAGTAGTGTGTCCAGGTGACCAAGAAAGCCAATGGCATCCTGGCTTGTAACAGGAATAGTGTGGCCAGCAGGAGTAGGGAAGCAATTGTGCCTCTGTATCAACACTGGTGAGGCCTCACCTCGAGCACTGCGTTCAGTTCTGGGCCCCTCACTACAAGGACATTGAAGTGCTGGAGCATGTCCAGAGGAGAGCTACCAAGCTTGTGAGTGATCTAGAGAGCAAGTCACATGAGGAGAGGCTGAGGGAACTGGGCATGTTTAGTTTGGAGAAGAGGAGGCTGAGGGAGACCTCCTTGCCCTCTACAACTACCTGAAAGGAGGTTGTAGAGAGGTGGGTGTTGGCCTCCTCTCCCAAGTGAATAATGACAGGACCAGAGGAAATGGTCTGAAGTTGCAGCAGGGGAGGTTTAGACTAGATATTAGGAAGAAGTACTTTACTGAGAGGTGGTCAGGCACTGGAACAGCCTGCCCAGGGAGGTGGTTGAGTCACCATACCTGGAGCTATTTAAGAAACGTGTAGATGTGGCACTTCAGGGCATGGTCTAGTGGCTGAGATTGTAGGGTTCTTTTGTGTGTGTATGGTTGGACTCCGTGATCTCAGAGGTCCTTTCCAACCATGATAATTCTGTCATTCATACTTACACAGAACTTGATTTTACTGGAAATGACACATATGACTTAATACAATAAATCACACAAACACAAAGGTAAGAGGCTCAGCCGCTCTAGTCAGTCAAAGCTGACATGCTCTAGGTCCATTCAAAGCACTGTTTCCCTTTATTCTCTTCCCATTAACATTATTTTCACAGATGTTAATGACCTTAAAATAGCTTGCTTCCAAATATTAAGGCAACCAAAGGCCAAATCCCTGAGTAAGCAAACACTGTGCAAAACAAATCATACATGCTCCATCCATGTGGACAACTTGCTGAGGAATGGGTATGTACCTGGGCAGGAAGGAAAACTGGGAGATTGGAGGAGACAATTTCTCTGATACTGACCTCCTGATACCAGCATGAAGAATGTCAGTGGGCTCACATAGAATAAATGCTGAGCAGCTGATCTGCTGCACATGCATTCCCTACTTCATCCCAAGGTGAACTGCTCTACCATGTACTCCCTGAGTCTACTGCTTGCTCATAGATTCACTACCACGAGTCTGCCATCAACTACAGGCTCATGACAACACCACAGAAAAACATACCTGAAACAGATGAAATAATGAAAACTGAGAAACTGCAAAAAGAAGGGCTTGGTTCTAAGGGGCTTGGTTGGGGTTGTTTTTGTTTATTTGTTTTTTCTGTTTTTTTTGAAGAGGCAAAGTAACCACTGAAGCAAGAAGCAGCTGGCAGGGGGACACTGAAAGAAGTTGCAGTAGAAATGCAGAGCTGTCAGTCACGTCAAGGATTTCAAGAAAAGTGTATTCCATTAAATTCTTACTGGAGGAGAAAGACAAATAGCGATACATCTTCTGAATAGAGTT
This sequence comes from Nycticryphes semicollaris, assembly GCA_013400055.1. Classification (NCBI taxonomy): domain Eukaryota; kingdom Metazoa; phylum Chordata; class Aves; order Charadriiformes; family Rostratulidae; genus Nycticryphes; species Nycticryphes semicollaris. The sequence continues at coordinate 1,053,671 of VXBJ01001017.1, forward strand.
GCCACCAGGATTGAATAAAAAAGTAACTTTTAAATACAAGAAAACATCCTATGTATTTGCATTAGGTAGGAGGGTATATATTGCACACAGGCTACATTGCTGTTCAAACTGCAGTTTCACTTCAGTATTTCCTAGTTTCTAGTGGTAAATAGTGCCACAAAACATAGACAAGCACTGTTTCGAGACGGCACTACAACATTTTTGGTAGGCTATAAACATTTCCAGCATACATTTAGAACAAATATCTAAGCCTCTCACAGGTCACCACAACGTAATGTATACATCATCAATACCAAACACTACTTATTTCAATCTGCAGAGAACAGCAGTTTTGACAATTCTAATGCTATAGTCATGCTTACTGAGTTTATTCAGTTACATTAAACCAAGCATTGGGAACTATCTCCCTCCCCAAAAAAGTAAAGTAAATATAACAATTCAAACTCTAAAGAAGTGTGCATTGTTTTAAAAGCTACTGTGTTGCACGCAAACAACATAGACCATGTTGTAGATATCATTAACCCCAAATTCTATAGATACAATAATCAGCATGCCCAAGAGCCACTCCAGGAATCCTACCTAGTAGTGTTTGGACTACTTGACCTCTAAAACTGCATTTCTTTATTCTAATTCAACAGAAGAAACAAACTCTTGCACAAGATGATCTAGAAGGTAAAGATCTACTGAATGCAGACCAATGTTATTCCCATACTGGACATATCTCTAGCCTCAGTAGGCTTTATCTGAGACCATAGATCTACATTGTTATCAGCAATGGCAAATTCCTTATTATTGGCAATCCTGATTAAAAATAAAATATGCTGCAATTATTTTGGTCCAATAGTCTATTTTGACTCAGCTGGTGTTTAGCAGAACATTCTGCAACTTGGAAATACATTTTGTTTGGAATTAATTTACAAACAAGGAGGACCCATGATATAATTCTCACAGTGTAGCAAACACGCAAGAGGATCAGGACAATGCCTCCCAAGTCTCACAGGTGGAGATACCTCTTAAATTAGCTGCCTTTTCAGTGGTCTGTGTTTATTCAGAAGCAATCAATTCATTCATATGAAGACAATTGCATTATGGCAAACGTCATTTCACATGACTACCTATATTACAGGTACATGACTAGACATTAAGCTCTTTCTTCCACAAGGAAAACATCTGAACCTTAGTCATTTCCTACAACAGCTACTTTACAGCTACTAAAAAAAAATTAATTTTGCATCTCAGTAATTTGTTATCTGCCCTAGTTTTCAATTTTTTCACTTTTGCATCCCAACAACTGCTTCTTTGTTAACGTAAAATGCTACAAGGCAAAAGAACAGCAATTCAGAATAATCTAAATTTGCATAGCTCAGCTCCAGTAATTTCTGCCTTCTTCACTGCAGGCTAACCCGTCACAGTTTGTAGTGTCTCATTACACAAGTATCATGACAGAATAAACTGCCTGGAAGCCTGACAAGACAGTCCTATGTGGTGGCCTGAGCCACTTTAATACTTGGCTGTTAATAACAAATACAGAACTACAACCTCAGCCCACCCTTTATTTCTGGTTGAATGGTAAAGATGAAATTGTTTTACTTTCAGAGCAGTTTCCTTCTCACTGACTCCTCTTTCGTGAGAGCCATACCACCCGCCACACTCCCATCACCGCTCCCACCCCACGTCAGCTTCCTGGCCTGCAATTCGGAATCTGTGCAGTGCCACTCCACAGGGTTCACGCAGGCACCTTTGCAAGGAAAGGAGGTGGACTGCAAAAAGCCATCCCGCTGAAGTCCAGCCAGATAAAAGTGTATGTAACAAGTACTGCATATGTTTGTGTTGCACTGATTTAAGCCACTAACTATAACACACATACATTACTTACCATGAAATGTGTACAGCTGTATACATAGCAACTTTAAAGCACTGGGAGCTACATTAAGTGGCTGACAGAACCCTATAGTAACTGTTGCTATTAGTTATGATGTTGCGACTAGTCTACTAGCTTAAACTAGCTAGTATACATCTATAAGTACTAGCTTATGAGAAATCAAATGTTACTGCTACCCCTGCATTAACATTAACCTGTTACACTTCAGCTGACATTAAGACTTTCAACTGAAGAACATAAACCAGGCTTATTTTATTTTACATAGGCAACAAAGAATATGCCCTTTTAAACCACATTTTGTACAAAGCCAAGTGACTTACTAAAAACTTTCTCCAAGGAACCATATGAGATCTTAATTTGTTCAAATCACTATTAAAAAGAGATTAGCTTTTCAGATAAACAGCTTGAGAAACCAGTGTGTTTTCTATGATTCATAAACTGTACTTTATTTGAACTTAATTTCAAGGAGTTTAAAGCAGGAAATTAGCCCTCAGCAGTGCAGCCAGATTCATCCTCAGCATCTAGAGGACAAATTAAAAAACAAAAGAAAACCAAAAATGTTCTCCTTGCCAAAGAACATAATTCTGCTGTCTCATTACTGTTTTGCTAAAATAATTTAATTAGCGGTATTCAAACACAGAAAGGCATTTATGCTTCATCAGGAAAAGGAGGGCTAAGGAGGTGAATGGTACAAGCTGTTCTAGCATACCAGGAACCAGCACTGAATTCTTCCAGCTACTGGGCCAAAGCTGGATTGGCATACCAGAACTAAGCACTTTTTCTATCCAAAGGAGGCGGGGAGGGGGGGGAGGGAAGAAAAAAAGAGCAAAGAAAAAAAGAAAAGCAGACAGTCATCTAATATTTGCATACTGTTATTCAATTGAGGAGCAGTGCTGAGGTATAATAGGTGAATTGGATATTGTGCTTACCCCTCCCATGCACAAATTGAAGTCCTAAAACCCACTCCATTCCCCATCTTGCACTACGCTCTGCTCTTGTGGGCACTGACATCTGTCATTAGGGAATCCCATAACTAAGGCTTTTATAGGTAGCTATTTAGGCCAATTCCCCTAGGCTATTCCCTTTGACAGCATATTTGACTCCTGCAGCAAAGTAGTGGTCTAGGCTAATTTCAACATGTGTTTCCTTTTTAGAAGCTTTCAGATTGCAAGCCTGCTTACAGTGAGGCTGCACCCTACAACTCCAGAACAGCAGAGGCTCCTACAAGCACTACATTTTCTAAAACCAGCTGTTTACTACAGTTTACTTCCTACAGCATTTAATTACTTATCAGTACCACGCACATATACCCTATGTGGCCAAGAGCCTATGTTTTTGCAACTGCTTGTCATGAGAGCACTCATACTGTCAAAGCAGAACAGCGCTATCCACATCCCCAGTTCAAATTTCTCATTAGTGTAGGAGTGATCAGCTACTGAACAAGAAACTGAATTACAGCTTAGCATGGAAATCCCCAGAGTTCGGGAATAAATGGTTTCTCAACCCCTTTTTGGCTCAGATATCAACTGTATTCAACTGTATGCAGGCATTTCTACAGCTCTTCAGTCCATTTTAGCACTGTAAAAACAATTTTGCCAAGTGACACTGTTTTTACTTCACCAGCATAATCCACAGGTGAATAGGACAAGGCAAGTCTAAATGAACTGGCAGAGTTTGAATCGCTAGTTGAGATTAGCTAAAAATATTGCCATGATGCATAAACCCAAATAGAAACATGCTCCCTCTCCCAGGGCAGTATCAATTCTGCAGTCCTAACAGGTGTAAAAAATAATTCATCTTTGTCACTAAACTACGTGAATATACAGGAGGGGGAAGAGAGCTGTTGACAGCGAAGGTGCATTTGTATATAAATGCTGCCACTCTGCAAATCAACCCCCCCCCCCCCCCCACACTGAGCCATTTCTTCACCCAGAGATCTCCAACAATCCTATAAACTGAATACTCTTTGCTACCATATTCTACATGTAAGTACTTCAGCCATCTGAGGAAGGCTTTGAAACCTGGCCCACGCTGAAAGAAAAGTCCTCCCTGAAAACATGGTTTCAAAGTAGGAAACTACACGGATAGTGCCTGGGTACAAAGATCACATTTGTTTCACCTTAGTTCCTCAAATGCTTTGAATGCGTTCAGAGGACGTACTCTCCAGAACACTAGTGAGAAAGTGGCATATTCACTCATGCACATATTGATGAACAGCTATTTACAACTACTGTAACTTAAGTGCCTTTCTGTTGTAAATAGTGGGATTTACAAGGACATCAGAAGATTCTCAAGCTGCTAAGAGCTGCTGAATAAGCATGGGTAACATGAGTGATTCCCCCCCCCCCCCCCCACACTCCGCCCCGCTGCCTCCCATTTGAACTGCAGAGGCTCAGCCCTGCACAGAAGATTGCCTGTTTCCTGCCAGCCTCTAACCTCTGGATCTCTGTTTTCTGGGTGGGAGCAGGGAGGGGAATTCAAGGGTAATTTCTTTTGTTTGTTGCATAATAAATGCAGATAAAACAACCATTTCAGATGAACATGTCCTTCCTAGGATGATTTTGTTGGAGCCTTCAGACAATAAAGATGATTTATTTTTCCAGTTTGCCCTCCCTCTCCTCCCCAACAGCCCTTCAATGCCACAAGGCAAGATGAGCCCCAGCATCTGTAATTAATGGCTTTGCATACTTATGTCTGAAGGTTGCAGGTCATCCGCAGCCTAAGATACCCAACGTGTGGGCAACGAGGCAAATGCACTTACCCGAGAGATAGCCAGAGGCATGTTGAAATCCTTGCCCCCTTGAAGTCTGAAACCCCAAGGAGCTGGGCCGACCAAAGACACGCTGTAGTTGCTCATGGTGTTTAGTATTCAAGGATCAAATCCAAAGAACTGATGCCTGAGGAAAAGGATTAGAGCTTTAATTTAAAGACACTAGAAACAAAAGGCACTGTCTACCATTCTGAAAGCCTTCTTTCTTTGTCTGTGTTCCCCTGCATAGTACAAAACCAGCCCAAAATCCCACATCAGGTCTGTCAACACTGTTGCTTTTATTCCTCACCTGTTTCCCCCCATAGCCTAGGAAGAAACATAACTAGGGAACTGGTAACATGGATTTGGGACTTTGAGGCCTTCTGGTGCTGAGACATTTGGCAGCTACTTCTCACCAACAAAATACTGAGGGGACACACACACCACCTACCATTAAAGCTCATCTTAAAAAAAAAAAAAAAAAAAAAAAAAAAATTCAATGTTGAGACAAGCATGAATTGATAATATCCCTTAAATCCAAGTATGGGAGATATTAGCACTACTGGCACATTCACTTCTAACAAAATGAGTATCATATGCTGCCATGTCATCAGCTCAAAGCTTGTTTCTAAACACATTATGTCTTGACAGCTTCAAAAAATTACAACTTTGAAGTTAATCAGAAGAAAATCAAATCCTTGTGACTTTTTTAGTTTTATAGCATAGCTTCATATTGGTAGAATGCTACAGACAAAACCGACATTAAAACCAACCCTCAAATGAAAACTGTCAACTAAAGCGAAATACACACGGCCACAACTTAACGCTGAGGCAGCAAAACCTAAGCATCTCCCCTCCCTCCCCAAACGCGGGCAACAAATTACCTTTAAAAGGCAACAGAAGCACTTAATTGCTGTTCAGCGTCAAAGATAAGGGCTTCAGTTTCACCTCAGATAAGTAATGCTACAATGACATCTTAGGTAGTGGACTCCGTCTATTTTTGTGTGGTTGAAGCCAGGCAGGAGCACACCAGGGCGGGCTTGTGTAAGACTACACCGGGGTACAGCCAGATTCCATACTCGTATAGGAACATTTAAGATGGACCTTCAGTCAAGCAGAAGCAAGCAGGCTGCAAACCCCATCGAGCTCCGCAAAGCCCGCTTTTACCTCTTCATACACTGCAGAGGTGAGGGGGTTGGGGGGGAAATGGGGGTGCTTTTTTTTTTTTTTTTGAGGCAACGGATTTTTGCAAATGCAGCCCAGCCTCACACACCTTCAGAGAGGGGCTGTCCCACAGCCCCTGTGGGTGCAGGGAAGGACATTTAATGTCGATCCTGGAGAAATCCAGTAACCACAGGCTTCTGGGTTCACCTTCCAGAGCCACAGAGATCTGCTGCTCAGACCTGTGTCTAAATCAAGCACAAACTTTATTCACACCGGCGAGTGCTCACTTAACTAGAATGGGACTGCTGGCATTGGGCAAAACAAGATATATATTAAGTGGCATAATTTGGAGGTGGTAAGAGAGGTTCCTTGGCAGGTTCTGACATGCCCCTGCTTGGTGGCACCCAGCAAAGGGGTAGCTCTGGCCCTAAGTGCTGAATCAACCCACCCTTAAAAGTCTCAACAAGTACCAGCTTTCAGAGGGGTAAATGCACAGGCTGAGGTCTCATGTGGCTGAAGAGAGGAAAAAAAACAACCCACAACTTAAAATAAAAGGGAAAAAGCCTCCACAAAGGCTGAGCTTGGACTCTTAGGGGACTCGCTCACCACTAAAGCAAGAACTACAACACATTTAATTGCTCTGTGAACCAAATTCCTTATAAAAGGAGGATTTAAATTAGTCACAGATTTCTTCCCGTACAAACACCAAGAAATTCTTGTCATTCCCTCTAAATCAAATCCACCAAAGTGACAGGTCACTCCAAATTACAAACTGCAGAAAAGCAAACCACATCTAGCGACAAGCACACATGCAGTTCAATGGCACAGGCAGACAGCCTTACCTATCAGTTAAGACTGAATCACTTGCGTAGCTCCTTTTTTTATAAAAAAACGCAAAAGCAAAACTGAGTAACAGCTAGTTGCAATAAAACATCTAGGAAAAGGTTAAGTTCCATTAGAAAAGGACACTGTTCTTTTTCATTTGTAGCAACTACAAATAGGAGGGAAGAGGCTGCATGCTGAAATGCCATGCATCACTCTCAGCATCACTCATCTTTCCTTTCTCACCCCTTCGATTTTGCCGTGTCTGCATCTCTAGGCTTACAGATACCCCAGTAAGGAATAACAGACAAAGGAGATCCCGTCAAAGTTTAATTTAGCAAATTTCTTTAAATGTGTTTAGAGCAACATTTAAGAGAAAGCATTGCAAGCCACCAACTCCGCTTCATTGCGCAAACAAACCAGCTACGGGTGGAATTGTGCAACTTTCACTCAGACGATCAAACGCTTGGTGGATCTGCTTCTGGGACGGGGGAATTTCAAAACCCAGGCAGGAACGCTCGCCTTCGCCCACTGCCACCAGAGAGCCGTGCCCCAGGGACAAAGGGGTGGCCATAGGGACCCTCCTGCCCCCGGCAGAGGGGTGGCTGTGCCCGGCGGACGACAGCGCCAGTGCCCCTTACCCCCTGCTCCCCCGTTGCCCAGCGGCCCCAGTGAAATCCTCCAAGCGCCGCGGGCGAGGAGTCCCAGGGACCCGGCAGCCCAACAGGGGGGTTGAGTCTCGGTCCGAGCCGTCCCCGCAGCCCCAGGAGCCCCACAGACAGCCTGCCTTGTAGCCCCACAGGTGCCACAAAGCCTTGGGACCGCGGCACCCCGGAGCCCCGGGCAGCCCCACAGGCACCCCAACACGCTTGGCCCTGGGCGAGGAGACCCACAGGTGCCCTACAGCCACGGGACGAGGCGCCCCATGGGCGCTGCCCCGGAGAGCGGGACACCACCAGCAACCCCGACCTGCGACAAACCGCAAGCCTCACTTAAAAAAAAAAAAAAAATGAAGTAAAAATAATAAGCACCGTGAGGCTTTAAAAGCCCCGTCCAACCTGCTGACTTCTTGTTGCCCCCCTCTCCACTACTCACCCCAGCGGTGCGGTGCAGGTCGCGGAAATGCGAGGACACCGGCAGCGCGTCTGGGCAGCAGCAGCCCCGTCCCCCCGATCTTGTTTTCACTTCCGCCTGCTGCTGCCGCCGCCGCTGCTCCTCCCCCGGCCCGGCCCGGCCCTGCCCGGCAGCGGCGGGACAGGGTGGTGGTGCGGGGCCGAGCGGGGGCTGGGAAGGCGCAAAAACACCGTTCCCGCCCGGTCCCGATTTTTTTTTAATAAAGAAATGCACGCTTTTCCCCCACTTTGCTTCCCAGAGAAATAATCAAGGCGCACCTGTGAAAGGTGGGAGGGGCTGCCGGGTCTCCGTGTGCCGCTGACCCCCCCCCATCCCGTCGCCACTGGACTGAGGGAAGGGGCTGCTGTACCGGGCAGTGGCGGGGGGGTGGTGGTGGGGAGGGGGGGTTGTAGGAGTAACGGAGCCGGGCCAGGCCCCCAAAGTGCCCCCAAGGCAGCCCCCACTGTGTCAGATGTACAGTCTTCAACACGGCCCCACGTACAGCCCCTACGGCTGGAGGGAAACTTTACAAAAAGAGGAAGTTTGGTTCATTTAACGTGGCCTAAGATGAGGACCGGCGGGGAGATATGCTCGACTCCCGACGTACACCAATGCGGGGATCATCAGCGAGGCAGAAGAGCTGTTCAAGCTAAAAGACAGTGCAGGCACAAGAACAAGTGGCTGTAAAGTGGTGATGAATAAATTCGGCTGAGAAATTAGTAAGGGTCCGCCAGTAAGGAGGAAAAAGAGGTTTCTGGCACAGCCTTGCTGTAGGAGTGGATGTAAGAAATCAAACTGGTTCTAAAGTTTTAAATTGATTAACTTAGCTTATACGATATGCTTGCCTGCGAGTAGAAGAATTATTTAACACAAAGACTATCGGTTTGATGATCCACAAGCTTGCTGCATCTGAAGCAGGACAGACTTGCTGGGAGATTGCCCTGCTGAGCTCCACAGAGCTGGGCATAGCCACTGCCACACCAGGGGAACAGGGCAAACATGAACTCGTGGCACTTCAGTTTCAGCTTTAGCTGCACCGCACAGCCAGGTAAGGCTTGAGGTTCATAACAGTCATACTTCACATGTTAAAAGTCATTACAAATAATAGTGGCGGGGAAAGAAGCATGCATCTAATTAACAGTACCATCAGCACTACAATTCTAAGGATTTCAGTCCTCTCCTCAGGCATAAATTTACTCCGGAGAAAGAGTGGAGAAGAAAGCTTCATATTCATAGAATCATAGAATTGTCTAGGTTGGAAGGGACCTTTCAGATCATTAAGTCCAACCATTATTCTAACACTGACAAAACCACCACTAAACCATGTCCCTGAGCACCACATCTACACGTCTTTTAAATACCTCTGGGGATGTCGATTTCACCACTTCTCTGGGCAGCCTGTTCCAATGCTTGACAGCCCTTGCAGTGAAAATGTTTTTCCTAATATCCAATATAAACGTCCCCTGGTGCAACTTGAAGCCACTTCTTCTTGTCCTGTCGCCTGTTACTTGGGAGAAGAGACTGACCCCCACCTCACTACACCCTCCTTTCAGGTAGTTGTAGAGAATAATAGGGTCTCCCCTCAGCCTCCTTTTCTCTAAACTAAACAACCCCAGTTCCCTCAGCCTCTCCTCATAAGACCTGCGCTCTAGACCCCTCACCAGTTTCATTGCCCTTCTCTGCACACATTCCAGCACTTCAATGTCTTTCTTGTAGTGAGAGGCCCAAAACTGAACACAGTATTCAGTGTGGGGCCTCACCAGTGCTCAGTGCAGTGGAATGATCACTTAACTAGTCCTGCTGGACACACTATTTCTGATACACAGAGGATGCAGTTGGCCTTCTCGGTCACCTGGGCACACTGCTGTCTTATATTCAGCTGGCACAACATGCAGCCCTTGTTATAGATGGCCCTGCCTAGCCCCTCTGTCCCATTAGGAGGGCAGCACTATCCCTTGATTTGTTTGTCACCTACACAGACCTGGAGTCCAAGTTTGGCCCAGCTATACCCATGCCCACACAGACTACCCCAAGTGGGAGCCCCCAGGCTGGAGGTGATGCTGGGGTAGTACCTGGGTGTGCATAAAACTAGAGCCAGCCCAGTTCTGCAGATACTAGTTATGCAAACTTTAATAGTATTTTAACACTGTTCTGTTGATCTGCGTGTCTTGTCAGCTGCTGTGACTAGGACAAACACATCTCAAAAATAAAAGCATCTAAACCCCACACTACTGTAGCCAAACCACTCTTCTGGAAATCTTTCTTCTTTACTCTGCACTTTTCTTATTAAGTATCTCTAATCAGGCAAAACTGAAAATCCTTATCACACACATAGACCCTCTCACATGATTTTAATTCATGGAGGTAAAAATCCCCCAACATAGGGATTTTTCATTGTGTCACAAAGGCCTTATGTCACTCCCATGCTGTTTTATTCATTACAGCAGAAAAAGCTACAGGACCCCACTCCTCAACATGACTCATGTGACATCTTCAAGGTCATTGTGTCCCTGGTGCTGACTGCTTAGGGAGCAATGTGCTTTCAGCAAACAGCCTGTGGCCTTAGCCTGGAACACCAGCTAGCCACATTAGTGAAAAACATCTTTACCCACTTCAGATCTTGAAAAACCTTCAGCTTTTCTTGATGAAAGAGTAGCTTTACCAAGGTACCTGCCCCTGCACCACCTCAAGACCAGGTTGTATTACTTCACGAAGGACTAAAGGAGAACTTGCAGAGAGACTTCTACTGATAGGCGTTGTCATAAGTCTCGCCCTTGGCAGGACTGCGTGCACTCTGCACCATACCCACCCATTGCACCCAGGCCAGTGCCACTCCCAGCTCAAAGCTGGCAGCTTTGTTTTTAAGTTTTTTGTCACTTCTCTGCAGCACGATCAGTTTGTGACAAACAAATCTGCTGGCCTCCAGTGACAGGGTACAGAAATTAGAGGCGACTCACTAGTTCAAGATCTCTCCATTCTTGGTGACTTTTCAAATATTCTCCTCTTTGAGAAAAAGCTTTTCATTAGAGCTGAATAGTGAAATAAGAGATAGCAAGTTGAGCAAGAAACCTCAGCAGCAGCCAGAACTGTGGTCTGCCTGTTCTTCCTACCATCATCGTATTTTAGACAGAGCTTGCATTTTTTCCCTCTAAACAAGGAAGGAAGAAGTCTGAAAATTAATTAAATGCAGTAGTCTGCAAGCCATGCAGATATGGCCTATCTCAAAATTATTCAGGCATTTAAGTGTTATTTAAATGCTAATGAAATGCCTTGGGTGCCAAATAATGGGCACTGCAAAACTCTGTCAGAGTATCACCTGCGGTCCTGAAGTACAAAAAGGCAATCATAAATGGGAAAAGCAGCCCATAAATTATGAACTGCTTAACAATGCACAGTAAAATGATTCTCAATTAAGCAGCAGTTAATCTAACATTAACTTTCTGTGTGCTAAGGCACTGAACTACCAGCTGTGCTTCTGCTGCACTGCTACTTTCACTTTTGCTTTTCTTCCCGAGGTAAAGCTAACACTAAATATTTACATTCAGTGTATAGCTGGGAGTTCAGCATAAAGTTAATCTCTGTTACAAGAGATTAATGTGACTATTGTTTATAGCCTCACAGCTTATTTCCAGTTCCAAGGTAGTTCTCAGGCCAAGCAATGAAATAAATCAGATACGTTCCGAGTGTTTCTGAGAAGCAGGGGCTGCAGTCCGCTTGTGACAGCTACAGAGGGCAAGCTGTTACGCTCCAGTCATGGTGAAGCCCAAACTGCCTCAAACTGGTGTCACAGAAACACTTCTAATTTTCTGTTTGTTTGGTGTTTTGTGGTTTGTGTTGGGGGGAGGGAGGTTGTGGGTAGGTGTTTTGGTTTTGTGTTTTTTCCCCTGTCCCTGGTTTGGAAAGATACCCAGTGCTGAATTATATCCTCTCTCATACATCCTGTCCACCACAATAACTCCAGTTTGCCAAAGGACTTCCTCGTGCAGAGCTGCTGGCAGAGTGGTGGAGCACAGACTGGCCAGCCAGAGAGTCAGGATATGGCCAGCTACACTGTCCAATTCACTTTGGGTCAACTTTGTCAGCCAAAAAACCCCCATGCTCAAGTTTACTCCGACTTACCTCCCTTTTTCTCCTCTTAGAGCTCTGGTTCTTCTTCCAGCTGTGCTGAGCATCTTCACTTTTCATCAGCCCCGCTTTCTATCAGGCACATTTTCTTGCATTACTTCTTCAGTAGCTTTGTCCTCTCTGCCTGCACTTCACACACCATGTAGGTGGTCAGACCAGTTTTCAAGCCCGTGACTTTTGTCAGATGGAAATGTTAACAGTATTGGTCTTCCCGCTCTAGATAGTTAGCCATTAAAGCTCTTAACGTTGTAAATATATTTATGGTCTTTTTTGTGTCCTGATTTCCTCTTTATTTTAGTTTATCAACTATTCTTTGGTTTTTCTTTATTGATGCTTTTCGTTTTAAAGAAAAAGTAATATTTACTCATAAAATACTCCTTATTTATAATGTTCCCCAGATTCTTGGTAAATTGTGTAAACAAAGGAAATAAGTGTTTGTTATTACTGGACTCTTTTTGTAGTGACTAAACAGACACATCGGAGCCTGGTCATTCACTGAGAAACTCTAAGATAAGCAAATCTACTTTATTCCCTCCTTCTCAGGTAAAAGAAGGACCACCTATCTGGAGGCCACAGCCCATGCTACAGGTTAAACATTTCCTCCCTGTGAGTCCAAATCAATGAAACAGCAACTAAATCTTTTAATTTCAGGGAGCATGAGGCACCTTTTGAGGAACTGCAGGTTACATACTTCTCATGTTAAACACAGCCCACTTATAAGGTCTGAAACCAATCTGCAACTTCTCCATACATCACAGCCTGGACAGCTTCATCCTCAGCCCTGCTGAGAAGCGTTAGCCTCATTTTACAGATGGTGACCAGAGTCAATAAACATTTATACATGTGAGGAATCAACTGTCAGATAAAGAATTGAAACCAGTTCTTCCAAATTCCTGCACAGCTCCTAACTACTGAATTACCCTACCCCACCCCAGGGCTGACATAGCCCTTTATGCTGCTTCAACCACAGCAATGCATGGGAAGAAAAAATTTAAAACAAAACAAACAAAAAAAAATCAGACTTCATATTTACCATTCTTGACAGAGCCACGCATGTTATAGGAGAGGCACCTTCAGTCATCCATGCTTTTACCTCTTGAAGCATGCCTCCTGCTTAAATTTCCTTTTCCTTAAAGGTTAATGCAGAAATCTGTGGCTTGGTGTGACTTAATTACGGTCCGTCAGCTGTGCAGGAAAGGCTTGCTGATTGATGACTTTGAGCTACGTTTGACATACACCACGAACACCAATTAAGCAGGGTTTGGCAGTTAAACAACCGAACTTTCAGAGTGATCCTTGGAATTATATATGTTAATTAATGTCATGGGAGAAGAGGTGCATCTTCGCTTATAATCTCTTATGTAATATATTGCCTGAGTGAGGGGGGGAGCGGGTGCAAGCTGTGGCACGAAGAGCGCTCTGCCTGGCAAGTCGAGAGCAGCCCAGCCCATGGTGTTGGACAAAGATCGCAGGAAGGGAGCGGGTAGCTTCCCCACATTATTCCTACCTTATTCCTACGGACAACACTAATTCACACAAGCACAGCTAATTCACACAGGCTTTTCACAAGATAGGTGTGTTCTACAGCTCAGGCAGAGGCACTTGGTAGATGCCCTTTGGGGCTCAGCCACCACGGCCCCCGTGTCACCTTCACCAAGTCAAATCACTTCAGCCAGTTCGTGTAACAGAACTGATTAAAAAAAATTAAAAAATCAATGTAATCCAAACTAGTGCATCAACAGGTCTAACATTTACAAACATTAAAGAAAAAAAAATCAACATGTATTTCCTGTTGCACTGACTTAAACCATACAAAAATCTCTGCATGCAGAGAAACCACTGTTGGCCTTTAGAGTTATATTTCTCTAGGAAAAAACAATAATAATAATGAAACCAATCTGAGAACACATCAAGGAGATCTGATTTTAGCTGCTGCCCACAAAAAAACCTTAAAGCAGCCAATAGCTATTCCCACAGTTAAATAAGACACGTCTAATCTTTACTGACAGAGCAGAAGGGGGAGGAAAAAAAATCCCACCAGAGAAGCTCATATTTATGCATTTTAATAATTTGGACCAAATTTACATACAACAGCGGCATATTTATGTGCGAATTATGTTACAATGATTTATAGCCCTCTTACTGTTTGTGAAAATGGTGGTTCCTTGTTGGCTTTGCAAGATTGGCTGCCACATATATCTGGGTGTCACCAGCAGAAGAATGAAACCCACACTGTGCCAATATTTTTGGCTGAAACACCATACGTAAATCAAGAAGAGCAGGAGGGACTGAAGGGACTGGAGGCACCTAAGAGCATCCTGCATCTCTAGCTGGCAGCCAGGAATTGTCACCTCTTTACACACTCCCTGGGTGGATCTAGGAGTCACACAAACATGAAGGGTCACCCAGCCCAAGCCTTTCCCTTCTGAGGTGCTACAGTGTTTCTTCCCAATCAAATTTGCATCTTAAATGCGCTTGGGCTTTTCTGGTCCCAGCTGTTCCAATAGGAAGGCAGTCCTTGCCTCTGTTTGTTTTAATGGCCAGCAACTTGCATCTTATTTCCAGGCTAAGTTTAGTCACAGACAAATTTAAATAGTTCTTCTCCCTCCCTGCTGTTTTACTCCCAGATATTTTTAGATGGAAACCGTATCCCCTGTCAACCTTCATTTTCCTGGGCTGAACAAGTCGAACTTGCCTTGCCTCCATTTGCAAGGAAAGATTGTGGCACTCCTGGTGATCTCAGTAGCCTTTCTTTACACCTGTTTGGATATGTATTTTCCTTGGACACAACACATCAAAATATATATAGTGTCCTGAGGACACCTTACCAATGTCATCTTCTGTAATGGATTTAGCATTTCCGCTGGAAACATCTCACTTAACATGACCCAGAATGACATTTTATCTGTGCTCCAGAGGCACAAGACAGTTGGCCAACTGATTTTTTTTTCTACTTTTCTTCCATTTTCAGCTTAGTAATAAGTAATCTCCACATGTGTGCTTTTGTCATATATGCTTCTGAATTAATCTTAATTGCAATTTTGTTCTTCCTGTAATATATTTCAGATCTTTCTCCCTCTTGATAGCGCCTCCCAACTTTTTGTCATCCACAAATGTCATCAGAAAACTTGTAGCTTTTGTGCCTAGTTTACTGATGTAAACATTAATCAGGAATGATTCCAAGACCTTTTCATTTCATAGCCATGTATTTATATAATTATATATATGCACATATATAAACTCCATTAACGACCTTTCTGCCTGGTACTTTTTGTTGCAGCATTACCTGCTACAGTCTTCCTGCACACCCTGCATAAAAGCAATGGCCTTCAGCAGCATAAGCGTTGAAGCAGGATGTCAGATGCGGTCTTAAAGCCCAGATAGCTGGGATCTGACACATTCCTTTTGATTATAATCACAGTGATGAAGAAAGCTGCGAGGTTAGTCAGACACGAGCTGCCCTTTGAGAGTCCAGGAAGCCTTGCTGGGAGGACAGCACAGAAGTGTTGCAAGAACTGTCTGTAGTGATGTTCAGACTGGACCCAGTCAAAGCACACTCAGAGGTCTGCATGAAGAAGGAAAGAGAGAGTGCCAATATTAAAACACAGAGAAATTTCATGATGTCTTAGATACTAAACATTTTTGTTCCAATGTTACCAAGGAAGCAGAATAAGAGGATTTAGTGGTGTCAACATCAGATTGTTTCAAAACAAAACAGGGAACAAAAGAAAGAGGAGGGAAGCAGTATTTTAGGCTTGGTTTAGGTTTGTTAAAGCAAGGTTAAAAAATTCACCTACACATATTGAGGAAAGAGGAAAAGAAAGAAAAAGCTGTTGTTTAGATGCAAGTACCTCTCATCCACAATTCCTATCAGCACGGTGGTGGCCTAACAAGGATGAATCAAAACTGTGGATATCTGGATTATTCTCCAAGATCTTATTTACTATACACACCTGTGGGAAAACATACAAAGCAGTTCCTGTAGAAGATGGACTATTTAAACAACTGCAAATGAAGCAATGCAGTTTGCTTTACGTGCTGCCTTGTGCAGTCCACAGCATCTGTGCAGCTACAGGTGGGACATGGAGTCAGATTAATCAATCCAGGGATAAAGAGGAGCTGACAGTACTTTGGAGCGTGAAGTGCCTGCAATGTATTAGTCGGGCACAGGCCTGCACTTTCCATCTAATCCTATGAGGACAACCCTCCAAAGCATAGCAATACAATCCCCTCATTCTCTAGGCTTTCATTTTAAAGAAAATATGACAGTGACAGGAGGATGGCATCAATCATCTTTGGCATGTCAAATGCGTGACCCAGGTTGCACAGCGGTAGCTGCAGCATCTGTGCTACATGATAGAAACATATATTAGAGACTAATTAAAGCAACAGCTAGAGAGCTGGTGGAAGCAAAAAAAGAAAAAAAGGCAAAGAGGAAGAGTGAAAAGTTTCAGCCACCACCCATTGCCTCTAAATTCCTATTATTTGTAAAAATACAAAAGCAGAAAACTGGTAGTAAACATTGACACCAGTAGAAAACTTCCAGCAAATAAAAGGGTCATGGCAGCACCCAGTGTAAAATTCAGCCTCCTGAGCACCAGGACTGAATCAGACAGCCTTGTTCTAATATTACTGCTCAGCTCCACCATCAGCTTGATCAAGACTTCAGACCCGATTAAAATCAAGCAGAAACTTTTTGCAGCTCTAAGTTTAAAATTGGCACTGGGCTTTGTCTCGCATTTCACCTCTTCCCCAGCCCTGTAGCTCGATACTCCTTGTTAGGCTGCCCAGGATGGTTTCTGTGCATCTCTCTGAAGAACATTTGTCACCCAGGACCGCTCCAGCCCCTGCTTATTTCACAGAGAAGGAATTTTGGCAGTAATTAGCTGAAGTGAGTTTCTGGACCTTCAGCCTGTTTGTTTGACCTCTGGAAGTAGGTGGCTAATTCAAGGACAATTGAAGCTGTCGCGTTACCTGTTTCCAACATGAAATCAATCAGCAGAAAGCGGGAGTGAAGTCAGCCTTTCTGTTTTGATAAGAGGGTAGCCAAAGATCTCTGGAATGAGAGGCACTCCAGCAGCCACCATGGGCGCAGGGACGCCTGCTATTTATACACCCAGGGACAGGGCAGAGGAACAAAGTGGTTCCTCTGCTCCCATTTTATTTTTATTTGCCTGAAACTGAAGGGGAGGGGGGACAGATTTTACAGTCCAGAAGCATGCATGGGCAATGTTTTTGAGGGTTTTTTTTCCCCCCTTTCTTGTTAAAAAAAGTTATCAGTATACCGTTATGTTATATACATATGTCTATATATTGCTTCTTCTTTCAAAACTAGAATCACTCTAAAGACAACCCTTTTTAAAAACAAAAGAAAACTAAACCAAAAATCCCACAAAACCTAATGAATCCTGTATCCCATGGTGCTGTACCTGGTCTGTGCTCTGCACATCAGTGAACAGCAGACTGCATCACTTGGGAATTGATTGCCTGAATGACAGGGAGGGATGGGGGTAGCAGAGCAGAACAGCTGAGAGAGGCGAGTCATGCATCAGTCCAGATTTTATATTACAAAATTGAAGCTAACAGTGTTTTGTAGAGTTTAATTCACTTGCAGAACTATGTTTGAAACTCAATTATACTCATATTTATGCTAAGCCTTATTGGAACCAGGTCCAAGTCATCTCAAAGGATGGGATTCGTCAAAATGACCTGAGACATAATTTACACTCATTACAATGTTTTCTGCCTTCAGGAAGGGAGCGGTAACGCTTAATTTCACTCAAAAGTGCCATTTTCCTGTCAACAGAGATAAGCCCCAAGAGAGTTGCATCCAATTCTCCCGTGCTAAATACGACAGCAAAGAGTCTTTGGGAAAAGAAGTCCAGCACAATACCCTAGTGAACTCTAATTGTAAGCTTATTTTAAGCACTTTACATGGTCTGAATAGTTTACAAGGCTGTTTCAGTTGCTGAGAAGTCAGAAGTCTCAGTAATAAAGACCCTTGGGAAACCGATCCAGCAGTTTTACAAGTTTACAGTGCTCCTGGAACATGGCCAGCGAGCTGGTCCCTGGAAATGAATGGAATATTTCTGTATTACCTCATATAGCTTGCAACACCGTAGTAGCTGAATAATTCTCAAGTGTTACCGCATTCAGCATTGCAGTATCTGAATAATCCAGGGAAGTGCAAGCACAAGGAGCTATAAAAAGTTTCACCTCTCTTTTGTGGGCAGGGTTTCCACCAATCCTTGCCTCTCTGGGAACCCATCTCCTTGAAAAGCCTCCCACTGCAGGGCATGACCCAGACCCTAAGCCAGATCCTGGCCCTCTCCAAGGCAGGTTGCTTTCCCGTTCCCACCCCAGCCTGCTATCAGGCTGGCTCTAGCAGCGCAGCAATACTAACCTAACCTCAATTCCTGTTTCTCAGTGGATTAGCCAGTAGGTTAATGACAATTCTCTGGGGATACAGAGGCACATACAAGAATTACCAGGTTAGCCTCTAATGGGGTTCTTTTCCTTGTCCCACAAACTGTGTGGACTGAGACAACGTGAACCAAACTCATTGCAAAGGGCACTAGGAATTATAGGAGCTTTTCATTAATCTATATAGGTTAGGCCTTCTCACAAATTATTACCAATATGTTATTTTTAACACTAGCAGTCACTGGGCATATATATGTCTATGTTTTCAAACAAAAGCATGGCTCCAGCCCAGAGGCTTTTTGCAAAACAACTTGCTGCTCCTTCCACCTCCACCTCCTCTTTTCCTTCCCTCTCCACCCATAAAATTTACATCCAGATTCAGTTATCTCTGTTTAACTGACAGGAAGGGCAGAATTAAAAAAAAAAATAATTGACGATAGATTTAAGAAAATAACACATCATGTAGGCAGCACATGGCATACCATAAAACATTTTAAAATGCCATAAGCAAAAGTATGTCCTAGGAGCAGGCTAATCAGACTTACTTCAAAATAGCTGCTTTTGGAAACAAAAAAATGATGAGAGGAACTGAATGCAAAAAGCAAACACATTTTCCATACCTCACCAGAACTTTTGCAAAACTGCTTCTAACCAGCTCTGTTTGCAGGACGGAAGACAGCATGAGAAATTACTTTTTTCCTCCTTGCACAAATCAGAACTTGACTGCTGAGAACAATATGCCCAGTCCCACAGCGTTAAACTTACAGCCTCGGGCACTCTGCTAGAAATGCCTCATAAAGTAAACAAATCCTTCTGGAGTGAACCACCTCCTTATCTATTCAGCAAGAAAGGAAGAGGTAAAGGATGAGTGATGGCAGGAAACTTGCGTTTCATTCCACTGACGAATTTCCAGCAGCCTTTCATTCCTATCACTGGAGATACAAGCACTTAAGAGGACCACAAAGATCAGGATGAATGTACAAGTCTCCTTGTAAGGAGTGAAGCTCTCATTTTGGCAACTAAACATGTTTCCGCTGTTGTTCAGTCATCAGGACCGCCAGACAGAGGGTGTGGGATTATGTTTTTTCTTTTTTTGGGTCTGTCTAGCTAAACATTTGCATAACTTTCCCCACCCTGCCTTGCTGATCTCTCTTCAATGATTTGGACAGCCCATCTGCAAAACTTGCATGTTCTGGCTAACCTGATGAGTGATTTCCTAGGAAATCATCTTTATCAGGAATGCCCGAATCCCTGTGTAGGTGCAGATCTAGGGGCTGGGGCAGGTCGCTGCATTGCTGGGGATAGCTGTCATCACCCGAGACAACCACTGGGGCTGAAGCAGCTCTGGGCGAGGTGGGCACGCCAAACTGCGACTAACAAAATTGTGGACATTCCTAGCTAGCAGGGACTGTAATCAGTTGCTTGAGATGGTGTTAACAGGGTCTGACTTAAGAGCAAATGTTTGAGGAAAAAGGTGAGCTTAACAGCAATATATAGTTATTGCAAGCTCAGAAATATCCAGCACGGTAAAGAAGCTTTCCATACGATGGAGGTAGATACAGACATGAATGAAAGATAGGATAAAATTACGCATATTGGCTAAGAACAGGCACTGTAGGACTCCCTCCATAGCTCTCCTGGGCAGAAGAGTCCCTTTGCTAGACTACAGAAATGAAGTAGATTTTATCTCCCCGTACTTCAGGAAAGCATCAGATCTAGGACTGTTTGGGAAGCTATTAAACAAACTACAGGAAACAGGGATGTCTACAAAAAAATTTGGAAAGTTGGTAAGAAGCTCCCAAATGGGAAATTTCAAAGAAGCACATGAGTCTTGTAACAGTGTTGAGAAGGGACATATGGGGCTGTAGGAGGGCTTTGCGTGGAGTTACTCAGGGTAAGTTTTGAAACATAAAGTATTACTTACATATCCTATTAGATGTGCTAATGCAAAAAATCTGTTTTCTTCTTTTTGATGATAAATAACGATGGGGGTGTTCTTAACCTGGAAAGAGAGTGGGATAAGTTAAAGCTGGGCATTGGAAAACCTTGCAGCCATCAGAGGATTGAAATCCTGGAGCAAACTTTAGAGCAGCTGGGACAAAAGCCACCTCAATGGAATTTTCTGGATAGTGTTTTGTGTGTTTACAAAAGACTGTGTGGTATGAGCAGAATAGGAAAGCAAGGTAACACAAACTGGCTTGCTGCAGGAGAAATCAAATTTAAAGTTCTCCACATGTTAGAATACAGGTAGATCATCTTCTCACCCCCAGACAAAATTCTCAATCTAAGTGTAGTTTCCCTGGCCCATCAAACTTAGTGCTACCTTCTTATTCTTAATCAGAAAAAAAAAAAAACCACCATTGAACCTGGAAAAGAGTTTTGGCTGCTTTTTCCAGCCTGCACCTTTAAAGATGGCTGGACAACCTCTTCATGGCTGGATGTGGCTTGGGAACTGTGACTTGGTCCCTTCAGTCTCAGGGAGCATTTCACTCTTTTAAACAGCTCTCTCAGTTAAAACTGACAGTTAAAACTGGTGTCTGCTGCCAGTTGCGACGCGGGTTTACACTTCAGGAGGAAAACTAGGAGCGCCTCTTTTCATGCAGCCTTGCAACTTCCCAGTGGAAAGCTGTAATTACTCATCGTTGAACTGGGATTGTTAAGGCCAAGACAAAATGTCTGACAAATACCTTGTGAGATACTTTGATGTCATTCAGACTGCAGACATTGATAAAATTGGAATCTATTGTACCTGTTATTGGGAATAATAATATACGCTTGCCCTTTATATGCATTAATTGGTTTAGGAGGACAGCTATTTTCAGAGGGCAAAGGCCTTGAATAATTTTACTTTTTTACTTTGTCTTATAAGTTTGTCATGTTTAACACAATCTTTAGTCCTTGAAATGTTTTAAATACCAGGAATAAACCATTAGTTTATGGCTTTTCCCTCTTTCCCATATCTTTGTATCTTTGGAAAGTATCAATTTCTCTAGCTAAGGACAAGATACAGGATGTATCATTCCAGTAGTGATCATTCCTCACATTCAATTTTATTCCAGAGGCTAGAAACCTGGCTTGACCCTAGCTAAATTAACAGGGGGAACTAAACCAAGCCGGAGTTTTAATAAAAGTAACATTGCATCAGGTGCACAAACTTTCTGGAACAGCTAAAGTTTGCAAACGGTGTCATGGATTTTGGCAAAGCACTGGCATGCTTTGATGGGGTCACTGAAGGTGTAAAGTGATCGCAAGACATTGTGTTTGATTATCTCTTAGATTTATGGAGGATTTGCTTGCTTGGAAAGAATTTTTAGAATGATTGGCATACACAATTTGTGTAAGCTAATGGTGTTGGGATTTTATATACAATTCTATTTATATACAAACTGGGGGTAGTTTTGCTGCTTGATCTAAGCTCATGTGTAGGCAGTGGCTGTGAGTCTCCATTTGCTGCTTGCACGTTCGTTTGGACACATCCCCACAGCACATGCCAAATGATCCCACAGCAGAAGGGGAGCATTTTACTCCCACTGTAGACTGCCAGAGACGCAGTCAATGACCACCAGGGCAATAATGAAATTGCTGTACTGTGAAATGGTGTTGGCCACCAAGGAAGCGAACAAGATTTATATTAGTGGCTTTTATGACACAGGACACAGGAGACTTTGTGTACCTTTATTCTAATAATAGCCTATTCAAGTGACAAAAGGGATTTAAAGGAAAGATAGCTGTAGGTCCTTGGTACTTTAAAAAAAACCATCTCCTTAGGCTCTCAGTGTTTAATCATTATCTCTTTGCTCACCCTCATCTTTCAATTCCACTCAAAGGCATGTTTAGGCCATATATATAAATGTCCATAAATTCCTGTGGCTTACAGTAAAAGCAAGGAAAAAAGGATCAGTTTTAATATTTGAAGGGGACTAGGTGGAGTTACTCTGTTGACATTTGGTTACAAGCACCTCTTCCAAGGAACAATGGTCTCTTCCCAAGGTCTCACTGCCAGTCCCAGGGTCCCCTGGGGCAGATAAGGTGAAAAAGGAATTGAATGAAATTCTTCCTTTTTCCATAGGTGTTGCTCAAAAATGGATCTTGAGCACCTTTAAAGGTAGCTAACTACTTTCTTCCCCCTGCAGATGAGTAAAGCTACATCTACAGGACTAACACCAGCATACATCAGCAGTAACAGAACAACAGCAAAGGGCTTCCTACTTCCAACACAAACACTTCCTGTTTTATAAGTAGGGATTGCTTACTAGAAAAGTAAGAAAGAAGGAAGATCATGCCATAGGGCTTTTAGCTTTTTTTGTGTTTGTTTTAGAATGCCATAGAAAGCAGTTTCACAGGGGTGAAAACAACATAGAGGGGGAAAAGGAAAAGGTAGGGAAGGTAGGGAAGCAGATGAGAATCAGAGAAACAAAGCCTCTTACCTGTGTGCTGAATGCTGAGGTGGAGGAGAAGACATCACAGGGTTTGCAGGTGAATTTGTTCAATTCACTGCACTGCCTGTCACTCTCCAGCTAGGGCATCTAAGTAAGGTGCAGCCCCATCATCCCAGTAGACAGAAGGTTCAGAGTAGTAATTATAATAATAATGATAAAAAGTTTATTCCAGCTCAATTTAAAGGAGAAAATATCAGCTGAGAAATGGCTGCAGTAATGTAACCTGTAGGTCCACAACAGTTTTTGTGCAGCTATTGTTTTATGAGTGATTTATAAGGCGCATTGTTAGTTAAGGGCTATTTTGAGACCTGAATCAGAGACAGAGATAGGGGCAAAGAACTTAAAAAATGGCCAGCTCTACAGCTACAGGCAAACAGTGAATCATTATTTTCTCCCATCCCTCCTTATTCAGACCTTCTGAAGTTAACTCAGTGCTTAGTTGCAGGCATCTCAAAAGCCATGTTGTCCACCTTCTCTCTGACTTTGTGAAGCACAGCCAGTGCTCAGCAGCATATGTGCCTGAGAATTACCACCTAGCATCACTCAGGCTAGAGAAGCAAAGCAGATTATGGAGCAAAATCTATCTCTTCATCAGACAGTGAAGAAAAACTGCTGTTTCAAAACCATTTTAGTTAGGAAAGAGCTTTGGATACTGGATTATAACTGCAGAGCGTGACACAATCACAACAGTTAGCAATGTTCTACATGTTGGTCCTTTTCTGGAAAAGAAAAGGAAAGCTATTATTATTTGCAACTCTCTAAGCTTTATTTTGCCAATTTCTATTTGTGGCATTTCAGCATTCTCTCCCACAGACGCTGCCATCTCCTCTGCTTACAGCTAATTTCTCATGCACTGCAATTTCCTGAATGGCTTCTTGCTTTTTCATGAGTTAAGTGTATTCTTGCTTTCTAATCCAGGATTTGAGTCAGTCAGCTAAGGGGAACTGTGCTAGGCCATATATTAACTTTTAAGACTCTGTGAAGAGAGCCTGCTTTAGTTTCATAGAGGCTAGATTAGATTTTAACTGAAATATAGATCTTCATTGTATAGGTGCTGTTGCTTGAGCCACGCTCCTTTTATAAAGGGGTCTAAGATAACTGTCAAAGCTGGAGGGGAGGCAAAAGGGATTTCTTCTAGCCCAGGGTGCACACTGTTTTATGAAATGTGATGTAATAGAGGTTTTTGCATCTAAATTATGGGTAGACTGTGTGAGTGCCAGGATTTGGAAGTCTCAAATGGCACCACAGCTGACACCTGCAGCAACGTACTTGAGGATCTGGAATATCTGTGGTGGGTTTAATCCCTAAACACAAACAGATGAAACTTGCTTATTCCTTGCAGCTCAGAGAATGGTTCCCCAAAAAGTAAAATAAAAATCCTAGCTACCTAGAGTGTACTGAAAACACTCTTCTATTTAGTATTAATAATATACTACGTGTCTAGGAAAAGAAGTAGAAAAAAAGATAAAATTACTTTTCCCTTTTTGGAATTTGTCTCTTTCTTGTTGCCTTTTGCATTCTTGCAATCTTAGCACCAGAGATGACCAAGAGGGAGAGAAAAAGAAAAAGGATCATTATCTAGAATGAAAAAAGTGACCTCCTCCTTGTGATCACAAAAAAAAGCCTCTTTTCTTTTCTGGGGTTTGGAGGACTCAGCAGGGGACAGTGAAGTCAGAGAAGAGGAAATAGGAGATATTTTTCCTGCCTGAGGAGTTTTAACCCTCAAGTTGTTGAGGCACCTTCAGCTCTTTGCATTTGTCTCCATTCTCCTTATAATTTTTTTTTTAATCAGTTTTTTAGTGAGTTGCCTTCCCTTTTCTCAGATCAGGAGGCTGAGCTTTGCAGGTACACTACTGTTCACATCTCAGCAACAGAAAAGAGTCTCTCTGAACCACAAGGTAATTCCCATTTTATTTTAGAGACACAGTACTGCAATGGGGAGAGATTCATGCAGAGAAGAGAAAGATCAACAGAGAGAAAAGGGAAAAAATCCTCACTAAGATCTAACTGATAACTAAAAAACAAATATAGAAAAAATTCCATTTCACTTGGTATTTTAATAATGTTTTCATTCTTCACACAAGTAGGCTTTAAACAATAGCCTTCTATGCACTTAAAAATCAAACCTAATCCTGACATGGTTTTTACTGGACAACCTGAAGTCTTGGCTAGACTTGTCTGAGACGGGGATTTCAGAAACTCTTCCTGGCTTTCCTATAAAAATGCATCATGATCCTGGACGGCTACTCTGTCAAGAGCATTGCTGTGGGTTCTCAAATGCAGATGTCACTGCTGGACAAAGAAACCTCACTGATGACACCTAGTGTTTTCCCAAATCACAGTTCAGAAGACTTCTTTAAAGTGTACCAAAGAGGCCTCTCCTCCCACAGGTGGCCTTACAAGAATAAAGCCAGTGGGCAAAGCTGCAGTTTATGCCCAAGGGCTCACTTTTCCACAACTATGTCCATGAAGAATAGCTACGTAAATCACTTTTCTGACATCATGTCAGTGGGAAAGGAGACCAAACCTCAAGGAACTCATATGTGCTGACAAAGCACAAAACCCCACCAATTACAAGCTTTGCCATTTTCCCAGCAATCTGGTAATGAATTCTTCTACAGGATGTTTAGGCAAGGAGGTTTACTTGCATAGAAAGCAAATCACAGCCTTAGATACATTGACATGCAGCTTCCAAGTTGACTACATTTGCTGTAAACCTATGACAGCGTCTGATAATAAAAACCACCGGAGGTGAAAGAAGTGGTTTCTACTGATCTTCAGTAAAAGAAATGGAGTTCTGACTCTGGATGTATAACGACCCTAAGAGTAGAAACTTCTCCTTTTACCACTTTGAAGAGATAGCTATAATGATTTTAACAGGGACCACTTGTAGCAGCAGGTACACAACTGTGTTTCCTGACAGGACCTATTTAGCAGCTGTACAATAACATAATAAAGAAAAATTTGTAGCCAGACGTTTCAGCTGATGTGAATCACTCAACATCAATATTATGCCATGAATTCCAAAAGCGCATTTAGAAAAAAGCCAGATTGGGCACAAACCTGTCATATAGGAGTCCTGCTGGTTCTTGCCAAGTGACAAGCGGAAGGCTATTTTGGTTGTGAGCAGCCTGGGTGTAAAAAGTCACACATCTTTGTTTCCATCTCCCCGCTTCAGGCAAGCAGAAAACCAGCCAAAGCCACTGAGAGGATCACAAAAGAATGAAAGAACGATTGAGTTTTCCCAAATCTCTTAATCCTCAGACACCAGCCCAAACAAGCAGGACCAGTCACATGCATCACAAAAGGCTGGTATCCAGACTAATTCCTGCAGAATTACAGACAGTGAATAAATCTTTACAAACTTAAAAATACCAACCAAAAAAAAACCCAAAACAAATTCAAATCAACATATTTTTAAAGCCTAAAAGAAGAGCACTAAGACTCTCTGAAAAGGGGAGAAAATTTGTCTTTGCCTTGCACTGTTGCACAGAGCATCCTGTAAAATTGAGTCTAGGTCTATAGATCTTGAAAGCAAATGAAGAAAGATACAGAATTCACATGTGGGAATGCATATGCTGAGAATAAATCAGCAGAGACATTTCAATAGAGGTGCAAGGCTGGCAGAGCACTGCATTGGCACAAATGAATCCTCAGGGCAGCGCATTTCTGGGAAAGCTTTTGTGCATTCATTTCTCACCATTCCCCTGCACCCCGAGTGAAGCAATGACTGAGTATTTACAGCCTGGCTTTGTCAGGGAGTTGACAGTCCTGCTGATTTAAAGCATGTTTCTACCAGGAAAAGTGACTCTGTGCATGATAACTTCATGGCTTTCTATTTATTGCATCTCACTGATTTCCAGATCAAGTGAACTGAGGGGAAAAAACCCCCCAATCACAAACCTACAAAAAACTCAGTGAGATCTGGTTCTTTCTTGTTTACCCATCAATGGTGATTAACAACCCATGAGTCAAACTCTATCTTCTTTCATAACTGAGCAAACTAAACCTGAAACGTGTAGCTTTTCAGTTTTTGCTGTTTAAGTGAAGGAAATGCCTCCCTCCACAGGTCCCTTCCTTGCAATGTATAGCTCCACCTTGGCAGCCAGGTGCCCTGGATCTCTTCTCTGAAGAGGAGAGGCTCCAGAGTCTCCTCTTCCAGATAACAGGGGAGGGAGAAGGGGATGCTGGATCTTCTCTTTTCTTCCCTATTATAGAGAAAAGCAAACTTTGGGCACAGTTTTAGTCCTCCCCTACTATTTTCTTTAAACTCTCCTCCAAACAGAGTTGCCAAAACTGTCTTGTACACTTCAAATGCCCATTGTCCTTTTACCTCTGTCCTGCTCTGCTAGCTATATATGTCGCATAGTAACATAAATCATTAATAACTCCATCAAAGTAGGTGGAACCAAGCCAGTAGAAGAAAAGGAAAAAACAGTACATTTTTTCCCTATTAATCTGCCCATGTGTTATCCATTTTATTTTCCATTAGGCAAATAGCCATTGAGTAGTCAATGCTGTATATGATATATTGCAAAAATGTAACCAGACAGCCTAGTTCAGCTGCTTGAATCATGCAAGGCCATCAGCATTTAAAGACTGCATCTCAATTTGCTCCTGATCAAATTCTAAGGGAGCTGAGATTTCATGGACCAGGATAAGAACTGGCTGCAGAATTTTTTGTTTGCTTTTCTTTTATTCCATTTTTGCACCCCAAAAAAAAAGTGAATGCAGAAGCTTCTGTTCTGAAGAGATTTTTTAGCTTTGTTTTCCATCAGAGCAGAAAAGGCTAAATTGTCTGTTGCCCTCTTTCCTCCTGCCTGCCCCCTTTTCTCTGCTACCTTCTCCTTATACATCAGTTTGCTTTGTTATGCTGCAGCTTTTTAAAATTTGGCTATGTTCAGGAAAGCACTGGAAAACAGCAAAAGGAAAAATCAAAAAAAGAGAGAACTGCCAAAGCCATAGCTGCAATTGACTCTGTTACCTTCAGTGAGAAAGCATGAAAACCAAGGAGGAATGCTTTTAAGAAGTGAATACTTCATTTAGGAATATTTCATGAGAACTGGGAGACAAACAATACATATAAAGCAAAGCTTTAACGTGTTTAAGGCATCTCAGCTCTGGTTTCTCACAGGAAGCTGAACTCAAACTTTGACCTTCAGTTCCTCCATCTCTCAACTTGAGGTAACAGATGGAATCCTGAGACACTCTTGGAGCAATGTTTCCATTTTTACCAGTTAAAAATGGAAAAGAGGGGGTGTCTGGTAATCCCCAAGGAAACATTGCTTTTCTTTGGGCAATATGCTCGAATAATAACTTCTATTAAAAAAAAAAAAAAGAAAGAAAAAAGAAAAGAAAAGATTTCTCCTCAAAGAGCACAGAACCAGCAATTTGATTTCAACATTTTCTTGCTTGTACTTACTCTGCATTTAAGGTTCTGTTGATTCTCCTACAGGTCAGAGCACACAAACCGAGGAACAGAGTAACAAGTACCACTTCAAAAATACCTTGCTTTAAAAGATTGATTGCTCATCAATTCACATGTAGCTCTTCTCTTAATAAACTCCTTTGTAGCTCTGAACACCACTAATGGTGAGCTGCAGCCTCTCCCAGGAAAGATCCTTAAAGCATTTAGCAGAAAAATGAGTAACTGTTATTAATAGTGGTGTTTTCTACACCTACTGCTTTAATAGCAACTCCTGCTGCTATCTCAGCCATTACTTTCTGGCAGCATGATGAGTGGCCACGAATACTGATCAGACTGGGATTTTTGTACTGCGCCAAAGAATTGACTCTTGATAGCAGACAAGTAGAGTGGCAGAGTATCCTTTCTGTCTTTTTATAAATTTCATCTAACTCCTTCATCTGCCCTTTGTCTCCTCCTTATCACTGCCAGCATACTTCCCATTGGTATGATTGCAACCACGTGTTGACAGCAGCAATAATATGATAACGACAACAATGAGCGGCAAGACAGCTTTTGCAAAGCACATCAATTACTGGGATGCACAGCATGATAACCAAGAAGAATCTTGATTTAAAGCTTCATTTGTCCGTACATTTCAGTTACTGACCTATTTGTGGCTTCCTATATTACTATTAGTATTTCAAATGCAACTTTCAAAGCCACAGCAGAAAAAAAAAGGCGGGGTTTTTTTCTTGTTTATAGGATTTAATATTTTTCACGATAATTTTCTCCCAAGCTGCTTTGCAGCAACAAGGTTGTTAAAAGCAAGTTCTGTACTTCTGGCTGGCTGCAGCAAAAGTTATCATCAGCAGTGATATTGCAGAAGAAATTCAACTCACCTATCACCTGCAGCTCCAGTAATTGAAAGTATCTTTTTCCATCTGGTAGCAAAGACTAAGCTTTTTTTTAATCTAGATGTAAATAAATGAACTCCAGGTGTAACAAAATATCATGGGCTGCAGGACAGACAAGAAAACAATGCTAGAGATATTTGCCAGGCATCATAGCTGCGGTTTATGAGTGACATTGAAAAAAGCACTACACCTCTTCAGTATCTCCTATACTAATAAAAGCAGTTGAGAAAACCCGTAGTTGCCACTTCCACAAAAGAAAAGGGGCTCAACTGCAGATGTGTACTGAAGATTTTCTCCTGGGAAAATAAACCTGTAGCTTCTTAGCACCATTTGCTGGGCCTCAGGGAGGTCAATCTATGCTGGGAAGAGGAAGGAGGAAGGTGTGAGGCATAGCATGAATCAGAGCCTGTGTAAGCTGGGGAACAGCAGAAGCTCCTGTGCCCCCAAGCTCCCCTTGCTGCTGGCATCAAGCCATTGTGGAGGGAATAACAGGGGCATTGGGTCTGTGGCAACCACCAGTCTGTGGTCAAATGACCTACAGCGTGCTACTCAGCCAGACAGAGCACCAGGGAGAAATCAGTCCCTCGAAAAAATTCTCCCTCATTGCATCAGTTGAGCATATATACGTATACATATACGTCTGTGCAACGCTGAAAGGCCACACTGGCAGGCAGGTCCTTGGGCTGCTGCCTGCTGAAGGGATGCTGTCTGCAATCACATTATCTGTCCCCTCAAATTTGCCTGTTCTTTTGGATCTTTATTTGCAGTGTATTTGAAGGATTTCTTACTTGTCAATCTTGTTCACACTACAATATTCCATTATTTATTTCTTGTAGGAACTCAGAGAAAGATAAAGAAGCATTACCTTGCTCACAGCTGTTTCTTCAAACACTTCCTTTGAAGAAGTGCTCCTCTGAGCCCTAAAATCACCCTGGTGTTACCTGATGTTAACTTGAGACACTTGCCACAGTGGCAGAGCTGTAGCAGAAAAGTGTCTGAAAGAAAGGCTCAAGACCTGAAACCAAGTGAACTATTTTCCAAATTGCCCTGCTGTGACACTTTTAGGCAGTTTTCATCCTGTCTCCCTTTATTCTGCACTTGTTTCTTCCCCATTGTATTCCCGCTTGCTTCTCTCTTCTGTGCAACTCCTCCAAGTTTCAACTGATGCTAGTAAAATTTTCTCTCGTGCTTCATGGTCAATATATATTTCACGATTTAAAATGCCAACACCTCTGTCTCTCCTCCCAAAACAATATTCCTGCATTACACAATAGCCATTAGCTATACCATAGCCTTCAGTTGGTTGCATGTCCATCTTAAAAATTACATTTTAAGGGGCAATGATCCCTGCTGCTTTTCCTCTGTATCAGGCTTTGACAGACACTTTCGCATTATGTCACTCAGATTCAATTTCACTTTTCTTCAGACTAAATATTACCACAGATACCTAGCACTTTCACTCTGCTATATAGAAATAGAGAGACATTTCATTCACTCCCCCCCCCTCAATCTGTGGCAGCTCAGGTGCAATACAACAGAAACCTTTGCAGCAAGTGTTTCTGGTTTTTCCCCAAACAACCAATTGTTTGTATTTACAGGGCTGGAGTGTAGCCCTCCAGTATGAATGCAACAAAAAGTGTTTCCATTCACCTCAGTGCCTGGGATCTGGATATAGCCTCTGCGTCACCTGAAATCCAAGAGCACCCTTGTGGCATGTGGCACAAGACATTCCCAGGAGCTGCAGGCTGGTGTCTCATTTTTAACGTGCTTGTTTCTTCCAAGTGCTTTAGAGCAGCACGAGAATAAAAGGTTATATTTTTAAAAGATAATGCTGCTTTAAATTGCAATAACATACGTGGCTTTTCTCTGGATAATGCCACTAAAGGGCCTGACAGCTTCTCTTGTCCTTTATCTATAAAACAGCCTCCTTGCTTTCACTGCTCCCTCTTTTACTGCTAGTGAAAATTGGAAAAGGTGGTTTTACTGGCAAAAAACACCCATGAAGTAGGTGTGAAGATATCCTTTGTGTACAGAAGGGCTTAGTGTGACATAGCCAGGAGTTCAGGCATGATGTAATATCTCTAAATCAATCATGAGAAATTTTAAAAATATCTGAAATACCCTTGTTGTGGAAGGGAAGAGACGAAGCCCAAGGTCCTGCCTGGCTGCCTCAGGCTGCCTTTGCAGCCAGTCCAGTGGTGTGTAGGTGCACTTTGGGTCACAGCACCCTGGAAGCACACAGAATGTATCAGCTACAGAAGCTGAAGTTATTGACTGAAAGGTTTATTTAGGTGCATTTTCTGTATCAAACACTTTCCCTTGATAGGGGTGGCAGCACCAGGGTGGAGACAGCAATCACAATAGCTGACCGTCTGCTCAAAAGCAAGCCCCCTTCCCTGGCACTTCATGACCCTTTTTAGCTCACCCCATGGTTTTCCTTGTGAGGCTACAACAGATCTGGCAATACCAATCCAGGTGCCATTGCAGCACCTAGCTGTAGGCATTGGCCAGAAAGAACACCATAAGGAGAAGAGCCACTCATTAAATAGGCTATTACTTCATGTAATGAATTCCAGGAAAACACGCTATATTTTGATTACGGGCATTCAGGGCAGGAACTGCTAGTACAGCACTTGAGATAAGGAAGAGGCCAGATAGACTTAAATAGCAAATCTTAGTATGACTTACTGCGTAATTATCTGCCCCCCCATCAGCATGAGGTCTGCATGTCTCGGGCAGCTAAAAATAGAGCAGCCTCCCCTCCATCATTCTCTCCGTCCAGCCTGTGGGCGGAAAGACTTGACTCACTTGCTTGTGTTTGGGTGAGCCCTGCAGGTCGCGTGGGCAAAGGGAAGAAAGGGTCACGCATGCTGAAGCAGTACTGGTCTCTCCCTATGCTGCAGCAGACAGAGAAAATACATTCACAAGTTAGTAGTTGCCCTGAATGGCCCAGAAGCTGCCCTTGGATAGTGTCGCTCCTCCATGCCTCACCTCTGAGGAGACCAATACCTCCTGCCAAGGCACCCCATGCTCCCTGCTGGGCTGCAGAAAAACACACCAGGCTTATAGTCACTTACCTTTTGGGTCTGGGAGGTTTGCTGAACCAAAAATAGACCAAGGTTTTTCCTCATCCACCTGTCTGTGAGCCTATGGGAGGTGACACTTGACTGCAGCAATTGCTCTGGCAGGGCACACTGTGCTGGCGGAGGCAGGATGAGCACTAGGGATGACCGTGCTCCTCGTGCTTCTCCAGGTCAGTATGAGGTCATTCAGGGAGACATACTGTGCGACCTCATTCTTATGCCACCCTTTAGCCATTTCCTTTCAAAAGCAATATAGCAATAATACTTATTTTCTAACAGGGTATCCCATTCAGCACACTCACAAGATGCTGGGACTTTAACTGTCATTGCTAACGTTTAACAACATTGAGACTAGAGAGTTCAATTACTATGCAAAAAAAGAAACATCTTATAGGCTGGAAGAGAAGTGTGGGCAACACTTTTTCCAAACTGGTTATTAACAAAATTTATATTCTTTGGGAGAGAATGCTTGGAAACTCTGCCCTTAGAAATACCATTTTCACATTAATTTCTCATTACTGCCACGAGGCAAGACAGATTAAGGAGGGAGGATAATGTTACTCCAGTGCTTCCTATTTAGTCATGCGTCCTAGAGTGGGTCCCAGCCATATATTTTGGTGAGAATTCCAGCTATGTGTTTGCATCTGTCATTCAAATTCACTGTATTATACAGAGAGAAATATTAAGAAGCAAAATTTGGATCCCAGTTGAAATCCAACATCATGGGTGCTGCAACATTTGGATCTAGACATTTGTTTTGCATTTTTATGTAATACCTATGGCTGAAATCTAAGTATTTTAGTGGTTTTGACCACATGGTGCAGTCAGGGTCTCTGGGTTTGGGTTGGGAAGAGGAGGAGACTGCCAGAACTCTGCTACTGTCTAGGCACACACTCACACTATGTCTCAGCCTTTGCTGATGTTAAATGAGGATAATTACGTTTTCCTCCCTCCCAGAAGAGCTGGGAGACAGCCTGTTGATAAACTATTCGAGTTATTCCCCAAAGTGCTTGCCAACTGCTTAAATAGTCTGTAAATATTTTGCAGATACTCTTTAAATGCAAGTACATCACATTTCTGCTCCAAGTTTTTCAGGCTTTTTCCCAACTTCCCAGCAATGCTGTCAGAAGAGTAGGGAGAGGGCAGGAGGGCACCAGGGCAAGAGCGAAGGGGGCAAAGGTCCAGACAGAGCAGCCAGAGGGAAGTCAAGGACAGATGATCCAGGACTTCCTCCTGGGATGAGGAACCAAAGCAGCTTTGCACTTCACCCATCCTATCCAGTGGCTTCACTGTACTGCTGTGCCAATGGGATGAAGCTCCTGAATTCAGGTGGATGGAGCAGGACGCCTCACCTGGAGAGGAGATCATCAGTGGAGATGAAGTAACCTCAGTGGGGCTCCAGAGAAGGTGCCCAAAGGCAGTGATCATCTGCTTTCTTGAAACCCCACAGGAACTGGAGGACACCAAATGCATTTACCAGGCATTACCTCAAAACAAGCAAAGGGAAGCTCTATTTCATGTAAATTGCAATTAAATCACAGAGCCTGTGGGATGTTTTGATAATTAGGCTTTCACAGGAGTCCCAGAAGCAATTCCATAATTCCATGGAAGAAAAAGAGGTCTGTGTGAAGGCTTATTAAATACAATTTCTGGGTAAAACTGCTGAAGGCTGGGTGAGCATAGCAGGAAAGTATCAGTACCTGTTTTGCGTCTCTTCCTAGACACTTGATGCTATTAGAGATAGTTTATTAAATCAACTGGGTCCTTGGTCTGAGTATCTATGATTATTCTTTTTTTTTCAAAATTCTGTGCAAAAAATTATGTTTCTGTCTATTCAGACTGTAGAACAAAGCTTGTAAAGGTCAATACTCATGAAAATTCACTGTGGTGGTTCACTGCTTTTTACCCAGTTTCATGATTATTTTTTAGAGTCTGGCTTGTTTGAGTGTTTGCAGTCACCCATCCTGAGCCTCACTGTGTCACTGGAGTCCAGGCCTGGACTTCAGGAGCACAACAGAGAAGGTTTCTTCACTACCTGTCCTTTATCTTGACGTGTCCATTGATTTCCTTCTACAGACTAATACTCTCTGTTTTTTTTCCCTTGGGTTATCCAAACTGCTGATTTCTCTGTAGCCTGTGGTATCAGAGTTTTCAGTATTTTAACACTGATGATGTTCCAGCAGTGCACAACAGCCTTTTCTGAAATAGAAGCACGTGAAGAAGAGAGATTCAAACCAGCAGACTTTTTGGGGTAGTTAAACCCACCCTCCTACTTTTCCATTTTCAGTCCTTCTATTACACAAGTTTGGAAACAACATCTCAGTCAAAATGGAAACATGCCATAGGAGTTTCTCCTCTGGAAATTTTAGTTGTTAATTCTTGCTGGACAGGAAGAGCTTCACCCAAAAGCAAATGTCTTGGTGTATCAGTAGAACCAGAGTGTGGCATGTAAAGGACCATCTGCCAGACACCTTCAGCAGTTCTCAGAAGTTGTTCCAGGAAAAATCATGTGGGGAAAATAAATCCAGACCAGCACAAAAACAAAGGCTTTCTGAGGAAGCATCCTATGCCAGCACGGATGCACTCCAAGGCATCCACGAGAGAAAAAGGAAGATAGAAAAAGAAAAAAACTAAAAACCAAAAAGTCAAAGTCATTCCCAAAATAGACAAGAGAGCGAAACCATGGAAAACCACAGAAGGCTTCTTTTCACTTGTCCATTTCCCTAGGTCTCACAGACCAGCACATCTATTAGACTAAAGACTAGGAGGACGAGGCTTGTAGCAGAGAGCCCCAGGGGCCTGTCAGGGGGATCAGCACTTGCTGATGGACTCTCTGATGATGCAAAATAAGGTCTTAAGCTACTCTGTGACTGTAAACATAATTTGGGGCCAGGAGAAGGCCAAACCGTCTCAACTCCCAGGCTCAGAAAATCATGTGGGGTTTAGGCAGCATGATGGTGAGGTGAGAAATACACAAAAAGGCAGACTTGGCCCTTCCAGGCAACTGAAACTCAACTTATTTCCACATTGCAAAACACCTTAGGGGACAGATAATTTTTCCACTAAAATTTGCAAAATGAGATCCTACCAATCGCTCAACAATTTTTCCCCTCAGGAACTCAGAAGCAGTTACTTGCTTGATGGCTGTACATTGGCAGGAAATTTGTTGCATCTGCTCCATGGGACTCCTGCCTTGTCTTCTCTCCTGACAGCCACCCCATGCACTGACACTCAAAACAACCTCAACCTATTTAAAACCATCAGCAAATTAGTCATCTCAAGACATTTTTAATATGAATATTTGTTTTTGTGGGTGTTTACACTCTTAAAAAAAATTATTATTATTCTGATGAAGCAATTGGTGTCTGAGACTGGCTGATGGTGGCTGTCACTGAGGCTACAGCTGGCTGGATGGCATCATTTCTACAAGGCTTGAGCTCAGTATAAAACAAAGTTTTCTTTTGCGTTCCCACAGTGCACATGCCCCAAGGCTGAAAAAAAAAACCCTCTGGACTTAAAAGCCCGCGCAATTTTCAAAACACATTAATTCAGACAGTTTGTGCTAACTTATTCCTGTGCCAAAATTGACACTTTGCCTGAACAGCGTCTTTTCCACCCAATACACATAGCAGTCCTATCCCCCTCAGTCTTTTTCTTCTGGGTTTAATGAGGCAAATTAGGTTTGCTTTTGTAAGAGAAACTTTTCATTGCCCTTTCCTCCATATCTTGGTGCCCAGACAGCCAAGACTGGTGAGAGTGACCCAAGTTTGACAAAGCTGCCAGTGGCTCCAATCTCATTTCTGTTGGGTTACCCGTAGGTGGGGTTAGACAAAAAGACCTAGGTGTATTAATTGGTTGGCTACAGCTTTTTACCTCTTTTATGAAGATGGAGTTGGCCATTTTGTTGTACTCGTAGTGTCTCTAAAATTTCCACTATAAGCTGCTGTTTTCATTTGGTTTACATTTACCAAATTCAAATGTGTTCAGTCTCACATTTTCCATACTTGTAGTGTGCTCTGGACTGGAATCATCTCAGGAAACAGGGATCATTTGTTTCCAAGAGCACGCCTGTGGAAAATTAGCTGTTAACGTTAAATACATCCATCTGTTTCTTTGAAGAGATTTACCACCTGCTTGCAGTGGAAAGGAACCTGAAAATTGCCAAAGAGAAACTCTAGGGAGGCATCTTCTGCTGTCCCCATGAAAATCTACACACACTTAATTCCCTATAAATTTCTGGAAAATACCGTTTTCATGTGCACCCATGGAGTGAAAGGGCTGGGGTGCATCACCATAAGGACTATACATCACTGGTAATGGCAGCTGCCTATCTCTGCACAGGTTATTGCCTATTTCTTTGGCTCATTCAGTCCAGCACAAGGTCCTGAAGATGACAAGGGTCTTCTGAAGCTTTGCTTTAAGGTGAAAAACACATTTTTGACTTTTTAAATATAAATGTCTACTTGATACATAACCATGATTAAAGACTAAAGATGTTTCAGATTAAAAGTTTCAATGTTTTGTATAAGACTTTACCAGAAATTTTCTCTCAGGAAATTTTACAATGAAGTATTGGCACCAGGACTGCTGACAAGCAGATATATCTCCATGCTGCCACAGGGGAAAATCAGTAGCGGCAGATTTACACCTGACTTTAACATTTTGCAGTTAGCTTTTCATGTCTTGCTACCACCTGTAGCCCTAAGAAGTGCAACCAGAGTGCAGACATGCGTGTGACCCAGATACATCATAAAGCAAATAAAATATATGGACAGACATCTGAAATCTTAGTAAGCTGTAGTATATGTTAAATAACAAGTAAATGTGACAGGCACAATAAAAGCATCCCAGCACCAAACTTTCCACCTAAGTAGTTGTCCACTCACGATGGGCAGCCAGAACACTGAAATATAGACTGAGGCTATGGATGAGATGAAAAGCAAGAATAATCACCAGCTTGTGTCGGGATGTCACTAGAAGCTACATCTCAGTTGCTTCTACCTTGTCCTACCTCATGCTGCAGTTACCTATTGATCTACTCCTATGTGAGAAAGAGTCCACACTTAAAACACTGCATAATACACATCTCCCCACTATCTTGGATGACTTTCATGTATTTGTGAAAGAACCAGACAAAAAAATAGCATGGATAACATACACAGGGAATCAGTAAAGAGCAGGTGTAAAAAAGAGGGGGAGGAATTAGCAAGGAAATGAAAAAAAGAAGATATTTGTCTCCCAGTATTTTCCAGTTTTGCACATCACATGTCACCTTGGAACATAAACATTTTTGAGACAGCATAGTGGAAGGATTTTCTTGTTCAGAAGTGCCTCCTGAAAGGAGGGAAATGGATGGGTGTCTGGGAACGGAATGAGCTTTCTGGAAGTGGCATCGGTCCCGCTTCACACCAACCCACGGCAGCAAGACTCATCAATATTCAGGTAAGTAATTTTTTTCCTTCTTATTTGAAACTTCTATCTAATCATTGATTTAACCTAAAACATAAATACATTGTCCATGATAAAAGAAAATGTTTACACTTCTGTTCTGAACGTTATGTACTTTTGAAAACTGGAACATATCCTGTAACTGTGCTATCCAAAAATTTAGCAGAAACAATTGCTGGTTAACTGTCATTCAGATTTAGGACAAAGATCAAAGACTGATGTCACAGTTCTAATATATTGACTTTGGTTATTTTTTTTCAGTTTTGTTCACACAATTCCTGACACCTCAACTGAAGTCATCATGTTTCAAAAGTTGCTGAGCAGCTTCAGATTTTATCAAGTCAGGGAACTCTCATTGTAAATACTTTGCAATCAAGTAGGCAGGTTCTTGGTTGCACATGAGCAGCCTAAATGACTTGAAAGGAGCTACTCATGTAAATAGTGTTATATGTATATCTTACTATTCACTAGATCAGAGCACAGGTTTCAGAAACTTTGACTCAATTCTTTTGTTCCTCCTCCTGAAATTAATGATTAAATAAAATCAAACAATAGATAGTTTAGTTTAACACCTGAGAACTTTTTATTCCACTTGAGTGAACC
Organism: Nycticryphes semicollaris; assembly: GCA_013400055.1. NCBI lineage: Eukaryota > Metazoa > Chordata > Aves > Charadriiformes > Rostratulidae > Nycticryphes > Nycticryphes semicollaris. The sequence goes on from VXBJ01001017.1 coordinate 1,091,843, forward strand.
AATACATTCTTTTGTGAAAAGGGAAGTAACAGTTAATATCGTACATGTATATTCTAATGTGTCAACAGAGAAGTTCGCAGAAATTTTCTGCATTGTGGTAGTCAATTTAAGATTTGTGTACTCTGTGACTGATGTTTCTGGAAAAATCTCACAGTGAATGTAATAAATCTATCTGTTATTTCATACAACGCTATGTTTTATCTCTCTAGTGCTACCTCATTTGGCATTCTAGCCTATATCAATTGAAGTAAGCAGTAATCTTGACATTAGCTTCATAAGGAATGGTACTAATAGTATATTACATTTACAGTATAAAAGTGAAACACTTCTTTGCATATACCTCAAGCCCACTAGTTTTCTGAGACACTTTATTAGTACCAACACATATGCAAGGGATCATTGGGAACTCATCTTGTATACTAACAACTAGAATGCAAAACTTTATCTGGATACAGAAGAGTCTGTTATTTTAGGTCTTACTTTCTTCATTCCTTTGGAAACTATGGCAATATCCTGCTTACAGTCTCACCAGTACAAGTCTGTCAACATCTGAGTGCAAAATCTGCTCCAGGGCATGTTTTTATTTCTTGGAACGCCAAATGTATTTTCTTATTGTTATTTGGAGTAATTATAACAGTAAAAGTCAGGTATAAGACTTGGAAGCTTTACAGGAATACTTGCTTCCCAATGTCTGGCTCAAGAAGAAAGGAGACACAGCAGCTGAGGATATTAAATGCAAAAAGAAGAAAGTTCACCAACATGATATAAGAAAGAAAAAAAAAAAACCAACCACCAAATCAAAGAGGACAGGTTCAGCAAAAAAATGAAAAGAATCAGAGATGTCAGGACAGTTGTTTAGCCTAGGATTAAGCCTCTCCCATTTTCCATGAACATTGTATTTAATTAAGATTTGATTACTCATTGTGGCCAAAACCATGCACTGGATGAAATCCTGGGACCGAGGAGCTGCAGGCAAGCACGTCCCCATTCCAGTCTCAGCAGCTGCCCCATGCTGCCTGCTCACTGTGCCAGTCCTGGAATAGAGGAACTGCCTTTGGAAATCATGAGCTGTTTGCAGACGACCTTGGTGTGATGCCCCTGTGGAAAAGCCAGCACCCAGTGGGCACAGCCTTCAGCAGCCTGCTGCAGCTGAAGGTACTGCAGTGTAGTGATAGTGGTGCCTTGGTTGAGCCCAGGTCCCCAGAGCCATGCAGCGGGGCTGCAGCCAGACAACCACATGCATGGTGTGGCTCTGCCACCCTTTCCCCGCCTTATCCCCAAGGTAAGGAGGTATGACGACCTCATTTCTAGTCTGCGGAATACCTCAAATAATAGTAGCAGTAAAGATGTGAGCACTGCAATAGGCAACCTGTCTCAGCAATCACCTTTATAACTCAGGAGAGTTGGTTGTTTTCCTAAAAAGAGCAGAGCTTATACCAAAACCAAGCATCTCAGTCCTCTCAAAGATTTGCTGTGCTGACATCCTGCAAAGCCTTGAGTCTGAGCATTTGGAGACATTCCTCTCCTGCGCTGCTTTGGGATTTAGTTTGTTCTTCGGTGATGTTCCTGTCTAGCTAGTTGTAAACAAAATTTGTGTTGGCTTTTTTGTAATAAAAAATACTTTAAATAATACTTCTATGCTTTCCATCTGGTTGTTTTTTTGGTTTTTTTTTTTTTTTTCCCTTTGGGGAACAGGAAAAGAGAATTTACTACTCAAAACTGGGCAGTACATACACAAAATTTGAAAATGCTCTCAGTGGTCTCTGCACAATCTATGATACAGTCAAAGGGATAAATCGAGACTATCAACATAAACGCTCATTCTCTTGTTGGATGTCTGAATCACAGAATCACAGTCTGATGCTACTAGACCCACTGGACCAAATATTTGCACTATTATATCTAGAGAAATGCCTGCTTTCTACTAAGATACACTGATATTATGGAGAGAACAATATAGTTGGACTTGTTTTCATTTGAAAGTCAGAGACTGAAAGGGAGGATGTGGGGATCATGTTATGAAAAGGGGAAGTTAGGAGCGAAAGGAAGAATGCATATAAGAATAAAATGCTAGAAGAGTCTTGTGAGCCTGAGCCATAATGTGAAGCACGGATAAAGTAAGCACAATCAGTAACTGCAGATGATGATTGACTGTAGATCCCATAGCAAACATCACAGTGCTGTGGAGTTTTCTCCCCAGGTTGATGTTTTACCTGCTCTGAAGGCCTCTGGTAAATGACTTGTAGAAGACGGCATCTGCTGAGTCATTTTAGAGGAGGAGAGAAGAATCTCCTCTGAAGAGACAGCTGATATATAACAGCTAAGGCTTTATTTTTATCAATTACTTGAAAACCAGCTGTGAATGCTCACCCTTTTAATCACAGACTCATTAGGATCCAGACATATTTAATCAAGACTACAACTCTGAAGGTGTTCTAAATGCTTCTACAGGTAGTAATGTGTGTTTTAGCACATAGCACCTTGCATTTTAACATTCAGGTGATTGTACTAATGCTGAGGTAAAATCCAGACTTCTAGCGCTAACTTTAAAAGCAAAGCAGGTTCCCAATTACACCATTAGTTTGTTTATTTATGTTTAGCAAACTGCCTATTTAAAGAAAAAGTAAACCAAACCAAAAGCAATGATGAAAATAATTTGATTAAAATATAGTCCAGATTATCTAGCTGTCTGTGTTATTGCTGGGGCTGGCGGAACCTGTGGTCTCATGGTGCTTCCCATCACCGTCCAGAAGAGAGCTGCCAAAACAGGAATGCTGTTTCATGCACAGGTAGCAGAAACATTGAGCAGCTGCTCTTGCTCTCGCTCAGTCATTTTTCCTTCTGCTGGCACCTCCATCTGTGGTTACAAATCAGGGCCCCCACGAAGCATGTGGCCGACTTGGCTGATGCTGCTTGATCATGCTGCCACATCTTCCACTGCTCATTTCCTGCAGCACAATCTGAAAGAAAGCCTGTTCCCATGCCTGAGCTGGTCTGGACAAAGATAAATCTGAAGGCTGCCTAGTGACTACTGTATAAACATACAAAAAGTCTTATGATCTAATCTACAAGGCTTTGGTTATTTGGTATAATTAAGTGGAGAAGATGCCAAAAAAGTAATTACCAGAAAGCTTTCTTTTGACAAACCTATGACAGAAATTTCTCAACAGCTTCAAGGAACTCTGTGGATGAGCTAAGCCCTTCCAAGTCCAGCAGATTGCCCTTTTTGTCATGAAAGTAGAATAATTCTGTCTCTTCCTCTTCTAATTCCTCTCGAAATAGGTCAGTCTCTGAGGTAGGGATGATGATGATGCGAGGAACTGTATTGCTAATGATAGAACCCAGGACTCCATTAGCTTGACTACCTTGTGTTGCCATCTGTGAAGTGTCTGAGTCTCCTGCTGTGCTGACACTGCTGCTATTCAAACCAACAGGCAGAGAAGCTGCTCTTAGGGAGCTGGTCACAAGCACTGCTGGGGGACTGCACAGGACCGAACGCCCAAGGACCTTCTCCAAGCAGCTGGAGGAGAGGGAAACCTAGAGTGGAGACATAAACTTTAGTGTTGTCATACAGCATGTGATTATTGAAACCAGTATTTGAAATTCATTACCACTCATAGCTATTTGAGCAACCAGTCATATTTTCTAAACACTTGAACCATTGACTAGAAAGAGAGAAAATAATGATGTGTTAACATCTACAGCTTGCAAAGCCAGATGTTAAATGAAGCAAAAGAAGATGTGCTCATATCAGCAGAGACCAAAAAGGAAAAAAAAAAAAAAAAGAAGAAAAGAAAAGCCCATTCCTATATCGGATTGATGTTCATTTTTATCACATCTCAAGGTACTGGATAATTGTACTACTCTCTCTCATGTGAAAGAGATGACAGATAAGCATTTTTGCAACATTTTTTATTTGCCTCAAGTTTCTTGTGACAATATATCATGGTGTCTCCAAATGGCTCCTGTCACTGCCTCTGCACAGCTGGGGGATTGCATTAATATATTGGACAGTACTTCCACCAACAAAGAAGGGAAAAACAGCGACTATGATTTTGCTTTGCTAACCATTTTCCATCTGCCTATTTTGAGATAACTCTAATTTCTAACTAACTTGGCCCTGATGGCAACTCCCCTGTGATGTTTCCATAACTCTTTGTGCACAATATGCAAAATCAGAGTAAACTAAGTAAAGTTTAAATGTTTTAGTTAATATTTAAACACACCAGCAATGGAAGGCATGAATGATAAATTTTGGCTTGCTTTAGAAAATTACAGTTCAGATTGTAAAAATCACATAAGGTTATAATGTCAGATATAGAGAGAATTTAGAAGTCCCTCCTTCCTGGGGAAAATCAACATTTAAAGTAAAACACAGTTTTTACTTCATTATTATGTGTATTCCCATGAAGCCTAATGGAATTCAGAATATGACTAAGCTTCACTCAAATTGTTATAAAGTATCTTTCAGTGCCATAGTTCTGTTTATATGATTATAAAGTGTATCCATTATCTACAGAGTCTCTCCATAATTTCAGCTTCCAATAATAGTTTTGTAAATTTTTTCCTGTATTGTAGATACTCCTGTTCTAGTCATAAGCCTCATTAATTCAACTTTCGTCTTCTTGAAGCATTCAGGCATGTAATTCCCACAATTTATAGAGGTTTGGGGCTGAAACATCTTTTAAAAATGTTAGATCATTTTCTAGCATGTTGGCCCCCTTTGTCTCTACCTAAGCCATGGCCTGTGATACTGCCTTTATACGGACAAAAAGTTCCTTAAATCAGAAAAGGAAAGAGGGAAGGTTTTCGGGGAGGGAGGGTTTGAATTTTTTTTTTGTTTTAGGAGTCATCTTCTCAGTCTTAGCAAGTAGTTCTGTCAGAATATGTCTGATTTTACAGAGAAAAAACCAAATACATTTATCCTTTTCCACACAATTTTGGATTGTTTTTTGTTTTGTTTTGTTTCGTTTTATTTTGAAAAGGAACAACCCCAGAATTTTTGGTCTCTCCCTCTCCTCCCCCCCCATCTCTGTCAGTCTGGGTCTAAAATTAGATATTGGTTCATACTGCAGCATAATGTAATTCTACTCCACAAACAGGAATTGTTTACTAATCCCTATAGGCAGTAATTTCTGCAGCCACTGTACCTACCCAAATGGAGGGAAGCACAATGTGCTAAGGAAAAGTGAGAGAAGTCTGTTCTTCCAAACCAACAATAAAAACGGAATGAAAAAGCCTCAAACCTAAAATGCTCCTCTCTGCTTCAAGTGCTGTTTTCACCACAGCAGAAGGATAATTGCCAGAACAATCCTCACTATCAGTATAGACAAGGAGATGAAGTATTAGAAAGCAGCCCTGAGGAAAGGGACTTGGGGATCCTGATGAGAAGCTGGACATGAGCAGGCAGTGTGCACTTGCAGCCCAAAAGGCCAATCACAACCTGGGCTGCATCAAAAGATGCGTTGCCAGCAGATCAGAGAGGTCATTCTGGTCATTCTGACACTTTGCTCTGGTGAGACCTCACCTGGAGCACTGTGTGCAGGTCTGGAGCCCTCAATATAGGAAGGACATGGACCTGATGGAGCAGGTCCAGAGGAAGGCCACAAAGATGATCTGGGGGTTGGAGCACCTACAGGAAGGCTGGGGAGGGTCTGTTTACAAAGGCCTGCAGTGACAGGACGAGGGGCAATGGCTTCAAGATGGAGAAAAACATATGTAGACTGGATATTAGGAATAGGTTCTTTACTATGATGGTGGTGGACCACTGGAACAGGTTGCCCAGGGAGGTGGTTGAGGCCCCTTCCCTGGAGATATTCAAGGTGACGCTCGACGAGGCCCTGGGCAACCTGGTCTAGTTGGCGGTGTCCCTGCTGACTGCGGGGAGGTCAGACTAGATGACCCCAGAGGTACCTTCTGGCCTGGACCATTTTATATTCGATTCTATGACAGTTTTCTTTTGGATATGGCTTAGCGGGCTGGACAACATTTCCAAGGCTTTTTTTTTAACATTTTTCATGTTGAGTAATTCCCTTGACACAAAACCTGGATGCAGAGAGTGCACTTGGCAACTCTCCTTTGAAATCAAGTGTCCAAACCTATCCTATCCTCACAATACATGCCTGCATTTTAATGCTTCTAAAAAGGCCTCTTCACTGCCAAGCCAGATTTCCAGGTGTCAGTCCATCAAGCCTATTATCATCCTCATGCTCTCAAGGCAAGTGCAGGGCAGCCGAGGGATCAGGGCCAGCCAGCATGGGTTTATGAAAGGGAGGTCCTGCCTGACCAACTTGATCTCTTTCTATGACCATGTGACCCGCTTTCTCGATGAGGGGAAGGCTGTGGATGTTGTCTACCTGGACTTTGGTA